>CM042315.1:4257748-4377748 GCA_023566125.1 Zingel zingel
GCACTTAGATTGGAAAAGGCTGTTTTACATTGGAAAAAAGGCTTGGTAGCGTTGCTTTTCCCCGACTCATTTCCTGGTTCTCCTTCTCCAACAACAACAACATGAAATCAAGGAGAGGGTTAACTTCTCCTGCTCCAGATTTCTAGGGTTGGGTACCGTTTGGATTTTACGATTCCGATGCCGAACCGGTACTTCTAAAAGGATTCCGATTCTTAAACTGATTCTTGAAAAATGACATCAAAGTTGTGATATGTTTACTAGCGATCACGTGTAGTGAATGGTTAATGTTCTTTTACGTCCGTTTTGGTGAGCCCAGAGGGAAAATACGTCATTTTAAAAGTAGCCTACATTTACAGTAGCTAGATAACAGACTACAGAGAGGGGGATATTTTTACGTCCGTTTCGGAGCGACAGAGGGAAAATATTTTAGTCCACACTAAGTGGAACCGAAATGAGGAACCAAAATTTGCGTTCTAATCCGGTCCGATTCCTACCGGTTCCATAGTAGGTTTCGGTACCCAGCCCTACAGATTTCCCACCGTGGTCAGAAAGGACAGGGGAGACACTTTGTTTCTCTCACTATGACTCTAGTCGCTACTCGCTCTGAAGCTAATCACCATCATTCTCTCCCTCGCTCTACCACACACACACACACGTTTGTTTCACTATCTTTGTGGGGACCCGTCATTGACATAATGCATTCCCTAGCCCCTTACCCTAACCTTAACCATCACCACTAGATGCCTAACCTTAACCCTTACCCTCACCCTAACCATAACCTAATTCTAACCCTAACCCTAAAACCAAGTCTTAACCCTCAAACAGACCTTTAACCTTGTGGGGTCCAGTATTTTGGGCCGCGGTGTGACCCCACAAGTATACTGTATTCCCCGGTTTTTGGACCCCACGAATATAGTAAAACAAGCGCGCGCACACACACCGGCCCTGCTATTCTCTTTAAGATCGACACGCACAAGTATAAACTTCAGGTCACTTACGTCGGCTACGGAGAAAGCTCTGCTGGAGCCTCCACAGAACCATAAATCACGCTTAAGGCTGCACAACATGATGAAAGTATCGAATTGTGATTATTTTGACTGATATTGCGATATGATTAACGATAAATAGAGGGGGTCATTATTTTAATTTTCATTGAAAAATCTTACGTTAAAATGATTATAGTGTGATTTGCGCGAGGATAAGTCTGTAGGATACGATGTGTAGGCCGCAACGTCGCTGCAGCACCACGGTACTTTATTTAATACTCTACCTTCAAGAAATATTGTCCATATTGTGATTTCGTTAAACTTGCGATTTTACACACACACACACACACACACACACACACACACACACACACACACATAGAGACATGGGTTCGAATCTGACCTGTTTCCCTTTGCTGCGTGTCACCCCCCATCTCTCCCCCTTTCATGTCTATCCACTGTTGCTATAATAAAGGGAAAAGCCCCAAATCTTAAAAAAAAAAAATTCAAAAGTTCACTGTTTTTATTTATTTTTTAAACTTTAAAGACGTAACAACTTATTGATGTTCTTAAAAAAAGAGCGTACCCATTTATTTGTTCTCCTTTTGAATGAAGATGTTATCGTCCCTGAGTGAATAACTCTTTCTCAGCCTGTCTGTGTTTTCTGATAAACTGAATATATATATATATATATATATATATATATATATATATATATATATATATACACACACACACACACACACACACACACACACACACACACACACACACACACACACACTGCCGCTTTGAGATAACTCCTCCGCACCGTTTGTTTTCCTAACAGCTCCCAGATGGGGTGAACGTGTCGAAAGAAGCGAGGAGAGCCATATCCCAAGCTGCCAGCGTGTTTGTGTTGTATGCAACGTCCTGGTAAGATTAAAAACCCACTTTCAAACCTCTAACGGACAGTATTGATACACAAAGTTCACTTCAAGTGTTGACACATTTCTAGTCTCGCTTCACCAGACCCTCCTTCACAGCTCTGTGGAGGAGGGTCTGGCTAGTCCACACAGCATACCAGGACGGGAGAAAAACGTGCTCTGGTTTACTGGCATTTCTTTAAACCAATCACAATCGTCTTGAGCGGCGTACTGAGCCTCGGTGCCTCTGCTAAATAGTCTCAGGAAGGAACTTGTTTTGGTGGAACGTGTGTACGTTCAAAAGTTGTTTTAGTCGTGCAACAGAAAACTCAGATTGGACAGATAGTCTAGCTAGCTGTCTGGATTTACCCTGCAGAGATCTGAGGAGCAGTTAACCATAGTCCTCACAAATCCACCAGAGGTTAGAACGCCAACACAAAGAAAGAGGAAGGAAACGGACATCCGGCCTAAAATGAGGGACGTCAGGCGGAATTTCCAGCTCACCGGAGCTATCCCGGAAATGAAAAACTAATGAAACGTCGTTGATATAGACCACCACATTTCCAGGGCTTAAAGTATTCCGCGTTCCGTGAGGAGAAACAAAACTTGCATACGGTTTAATATTTTCGAGTCAATTGATTTCACCTACCAATCAGATGAGAGGAACGCAGCTGTAACTAACGCAGGGCTTAAAGTACTCGGGCCGGGTGCCGGATTTCTGGCGTACGACTATTTTAGAAAAATAAATAAATGAAAAAGTCCACATGGGATTTGTTTTTTGATGCGCTGGGTTTAACCAATCATCGAACTTCCACCTACCAATAAAACAAGTTCTAGCCAATCGGATGCAAAGTAGGGCGGGTCTTTGCCGAAAAGCGAGAGTGTGGTGTGATCTCCGTGGTAACGCGGCTAAAAAAATGGAGGCAAAGTTTATCAAACTTGGAGCATGTAGATACAGCTTTAGTTGACTCTGAACGGCAGCAGCGGGGAGAAAGTGCTTGCTAGTCCCAAAGCTTCGGTCCGTCATACGAGTACGTTACCAGTAGAGCTGCAACGATGAATCGATTTGTTGTCACTATTAAATTAATCGCCAACTATTTTGATAATCGATTAATCGTTTGAGTCATTTTTTTACTTAAAAAAATAATATTCATCTGATTCCAGCTTGTTAAATGTGAATATCTTCTAGTCTCTTCTCTCCTCTGACAGTAATCTGAATATCTTCTAGTCTCTTCTCTCCTCTGACAGTAATCTGAATATCTTCTAGTATCTTCTCTCCTCTGACAGTAATCTGAATATCTTCTAGTCTCTCCTCTGGGACAGTAATCTGAATATCTTCTAGTTTCTTCTCTCCTCTGACAGTAATCTGAATATCTTCTAGTCTCTTCTCTCCTCTGGGACAGTAATCTGAATATCTTCTAGTCTCTTCTCTCCTCTGACAGTAATCTGAATATCTTCTAGTTTCTTCTCTCCTCTGTGACAGTAATCTGAATATCTTCTAGTTTCTTCTCTCCTCTGTGACAGTAATCTGAATATCTTCTAGTCTCTTCTCTCCTCTGTGACAGTAATCTGAATATCTTCTAGTATCTTCTCTCCTCTGGGACAGTAATCTGAATATCTTCTAGTATCTTCTCTCCTCTGGGACAGTAATCTGAATATCTTCTAGTATCTTCTCTCCTCTGGGACAGTAATCTGAATATCTTCTAGTATCTTCTCTCCTCTGTGACAGTAATCTGAATATCTTCTAGTGTCTTCTCTCCTCTGACAGTAATCTGAATATCTTCTAGTATCTTCTCTCCTCTGACAGTAATCTGAATATCTTCTAGTCTCTTCTCTCCTCTGGGACAGTAATCTGAATATCTTCTAGTTTCTTCTCTCCTCTGACAGTAATCTGAATATCTTCTAGTCTCTTCTCTCCTCTGGGACAGTAATCTGAATATCTTCTAGTCTCTTCTCTCCTCTGGGACAGTAATCTGAATATCTTCTAGTCTCTTCTCTCCTCTGACAGTAATCTGAATATCTTCTAGTTTCTTCTCTCCTCTGTGACAGTAATCTGAATATCTTCTAGTTTCTTCTCTCCTCTGTGACAGTAATCTGAATATCTTCTAGTCTCTTCTCTCCTCTGTGACAGTAATCTGAATATCTTCTAGTATCTTCTCTCCTCTGGGACAGTAATCTGAATATCTTCTAGTATCTTCTCTCCTCTGGGACAGTAATCTGAATATCTTCTAGTATCTTCTCTCCTCTGTGACAGTAATCTGAATATCTTCTAGTGTCTTCTCTCCTCTGACAGTAATCTGAATATCTTCTAGTCTCTTCTCTCCTCTGACAGTAATCTGAATATCTTCTAGTCTCTTCTCTCCTCTGGGACAGTAATCTGAATATCTTCTAGTCTCTTCTCTCCTCTGGGACAGTAATCTGAATATCTTCTAGTCTCTTCTCTCCTCTGACAGTAATCTGAATATCTTCTAGTCTCTTCTCTCCTCTGGGACAGTAATCTGAATATCTTCTAGTCTCTTCTCTCTTCTGTGACAGTAATCTGAATATCTTCTAGTCTCTTCTCTCTTCTGTGACAGTAATCTGAATATCTTCTAGTCTCTCCTCTGGGACAGTAATCTGAATATCTTCTAGTCTCTCCTCTGTGACAGTAATCTGAATATCTTCTAGTCTCTTCTCTCCTCTGTGACAGTAATCTGAATATCTTCTAGTATCTTCTCTCTTCTGTGACAGTAATCTGAATATCTTCTAGTCTTTTCTCTCCTCTGTGACAGTAATCTGAATATCTTTGAGTTGTGGACAGAACAAGACATTTGAGGACATCATCTTGGGCTTTTTGGGAAACACTGATCCACATTTTTCTCCATGTTTTGACATTTTTATTAGATCAAACAACTAATCGATTAATAATCAACAGATTAATCGACTATGAAAATAATCGTTAGTTGCAGCCCTAGTTACCGGCAACGACGGCTACCGCTGCGACGGCTCCTTCACTGACCGGCCGTGTTTGTGATATAAACAATACGTGTGTGCTCGTTCATAGAGGAACCCGATTGGTCATTAACGACGGCCGCTGCGTAAAAGCTACCTGAAGCCCAAACTGCCTTGACAGAGCTGTCTGTTTGGAATCAGCATACAGGTATTTAAACACCACGGCCTTGTCCCAGAGCTTAGACGTCGAGCTATATGAAAAGATAAACAATGTGACTTCTTTAATAATGTACATGAAGCAGCTAATGTCAACGTGGACAAAATCCTGAATGTACTAATTCTCTTTTTTGATGATGACCTGGCCAAAGTAACAACACATCTAGAAAGTTTAGTTTTCACAATGATTCATTGTAGGATTATGATATTATTGCAATATGTAAATCTCCATTGACTCTTAACTGAACATATGGTTGGAAGAAGTAAAAATTGATCCAAAACTTTTGACTTCTTAAAAATGATGACTTTTCTTATTGTGTAATGTCAGAAGGACTTTAACTGTTTAGCCAGTCAAATGAACTTTTCTGGCAAAAAAAGTTTCAGGCTCAGGATTTTTTTTTTTCACTTTAAGCCCTGCATTAGAGCCCTGCATTAGAGCCCTGCACTAGAGCCCTGCACTAGAGCCCTGCATTAGAGCCCTGCATTAGAGCCCTGCACTAGAGCCCAGCACGGGACTGTTTTCTTCATCCCGCTCCCGCCGAATTTCTGACCATTACCGCCCGCACCCGCAACGTGTATGTTACACTCCCGCCCGCACCCGCAAAACTGCCCGCACAATAATTGAGATGCATTGATTTTGTGTCTTCTCCCGTCCTGCATGAGAAAACACGTCATTTTTATAGGCTAATAGGGAGAAGATGCAGGGAAAGAAGGCAGGAGCTTGCTGCTGTTAGAGGGGGGGAAAGGAGTAGAGGATGAGGGAGAGAGGATGAGGGAGAGAGGATGAGGGAGGAGCAGAGGATGAGGGAGAGAGGATGAGGGAGAGAGGATGAGGGAGAGAGGGGGAGGAAGGAGCAGAGGATGAGGGAGAGAGGGGGAGGAAGGAGCAGAGGATGAGGGAGAGAGGGGGAGGAAGGAGCAGAGGATGAGGGAGGAGCAGAGGATGAGGGAGAGAGGATGAGGGAGAGAGGGGGAGGAAGGAGCAGAGGATGAGGGAGAGAGGGGGAGGAAGGAGCAGAGGATGAGGGAGAGAGGGGGAGGAAGGAGCAGAGGATGAGGGAGAGAGGATGAGGGAGAGAGGATGAGGGAGAGAGGATGAGGGAGAGAGGGGGAGGAAGGAGCAGAGGATGAGGGAGAGAGGGGGAGGAAGGAGCAGAGGATGAGGGAGAGAGGATGAGGGAGGAGCAGAGGATGAGGGAGAGAGGGGGAGGAAGGAGCAGAGGATGAGGGAGAGAGGGGGAGGAAGGAGCAGAGGATGAGGGAGCAGGCAGACGGTGGATGGAGCTTCGTAGCTCCCCCGTCCTGGGAGCCTCAGACACGCTGCTGGTGTCTGCTCATAGATATATATAGTATAAACTCCGTCAGTATATATGTATATCTATGGTGTCTGCTGGTGTGGGTGGGTTCCACGCTTCCCCGTTTTTTTTTTTTTTTTAAATTTATTTATTTTTTAGCCGCCCACTCTCGCGAGATTTGTGTTGGGTCCCGCGGGACCCGATCCCAATGCAGCCCTCTACCCTGCATTTCTCCAGAGCGCTTCAATTATCAAGTTTAAGACCTGAATATTATCTGTAAAACGTTCCCTTATACCACTAACTCAGTCAATTATATGTTTCTTTTCTGTCTGTCCCGTTACAGTGCAAACAACTTTGCTTTGAAAGCCAAACGGAAAACTCTGAACGCGGGAGACGTTTTGGCTGCGATGGAGGAAATGGAGTTTGAGCGATTCCTGGAGCCGCTCAGAGAAGCTCTGGAAGGTCAGTATGTCAGTTCTACAGACGTATGACGCAGAAAAACTAAAAGTTCATATTACTCCTCCTCCGTCGAACTGCACGTGCACTTTAACGCACCAAACGTCTCACTGTCATTGACTTTGACTTGATTTTGATTTTAAGACACAGATGTTACCGTTGTTTATGTTCTTCTACAGTGTACAAGAAGGGCCAGAAAGGAAAGAAGGAGGTGTCGGAGCAGAAACGTAAAGACAAAGAGAAGAAGCTGGACTCTGAGAACGAGAAGAGCCGGGAGGAGGAAGAGGAGGAGGAGGAGCGCATGGAGGAGGAGCCCGAAGCCGAGAACGACGCAGAGGACGAGGAGGTGGAGAACTGACGCAAGCGGTGACAATGCACTCCCATCGTTGCTGGACGTGATGCGTTTAAGTGACGCTCGGTCATCACAGAGCCATCGTCGTCATCATCATCGATCCATCCGGGTTCACAAAGCAGCGAGACGAGCGCACAGAAGAGGTGGGTGGGTGGGATCGTTGTCATATTTAATAAAACTAGGGATGCACCGAATCCAGATTTTTGGGGTTCGGCCGAATACTGAATCCACTGGTTGAGATTCTGAATCCTCCTCCATCCTCAGTCCATGAACTCAGTCAACACATTAATGAAGTCAGCAGGGACTGTCCTTCCTTTGCCGTACCTGAAGTTGCTGCATTTTGGCTGCTGTCTGTAGATTCCTTCATCACAACTCGTATTCTTCCAGATGTTTGATACCAGATGTTGTAACAGCGGTGATGTTGTGTATTGTTTAGGGTCCTCGCCACCACCAGACTAATCAGCATTGCAGATTGAACATGTAGCTGGACTTGAACGCCCTTCTTTTACTGAAAGTACTGCCAAACAACACTTTTTCTGCTCACAAGTTCCATTTTTTAACTTCCTCACAGCCTACTGCATTGAACGCTTCACCTACGTAAACACCTTCCCGTAATCAACGGCGCCGTCATTACGTTGACCAGCGTAGTGCAAGCGTAGGGTTCGGTTCGGCAGAAACCGATCCCCGTCAAAAAGCCCAACATTCGGCCGAATCCGAAGCCCAATCCTGGATTGGGTGCATCCCTAAATAAAACCTTCTTGGTGCAGCTGCTGTCCTCAGCACAACGAAACCACAAGTAAAACTACGTCCTGCACTTCCTGATCTGTGGTCCTTTTTGTATTTCCGATTCTAGTTTTGTATGTATTTGCGTCACACTTTGATCCAAACCGCTCGCGACAGTAAACGATATACAGTAATTTGTGTGCTACACTTAGTAAGTAAGCTTTTCAATCAACTTACCACCGGAGGGAGTGAGAACATAGTTTAACATAGTCTGATCTGTGTCCAGTTATGAAATAGGTTTGAAATGTTTTGAGAGTAGCAGTGGTGCCGTCAAATTAAGACATATAAACACAAAACCCTCTTTTCTTTTTTTTTTATATAACAAAAGAAGCCAACGTTCTTCAGTCTTAAAGTGCTCATATTATGCTCATTTTCAGGTTCATAATTGTATTTAGAGGTTATATCAGAATAGGTTAACATGGTTTAATCTTCAAAAAACACCATATTTTTGTCATACTGCACATTGCTGCAGCTCCTCTTTTCACCCTGTGTGTTGAGCTCTCTGTTTTAGCTACAGAGTGAGACCTCTCACTTCTGTTCCATCTTTGTTGGGAGTCGCACATGCTCAGCTAGGTAAGGACTACTAGCCAGTCAGAAGCAGAGTATGAGGGCGTGCCATGCCAGCAGCTAGGTAAGGACTACTAGCCAGTCAGAAGCAGAGTATGAGGGCGTGCCCTGACAGTACCTAGGTAAGGACTACTAGTCAGTCAGAAGCAGAGTATGAGGGCGTGCCCTGACAGTACCTAGGTAAGGACTACTAGCCAGTCAGAAGCAGAGTATGAGGGCGTGCCCTGACAGTACCTAGGTAAGGACTACTAGCCAGTCAGAAGCAGAGTATGAGGGCGTGCCCTGACAGTACCTAGGTAAGGACTACTAGCCAGTCAGAAGCAGAGTATGAGGGCGTGCCCTGACAGTACCTAGGTAAGGACTACTAGCCAGTCAGAAGCAGAGTATGAGGGCGTGCCCTGACAGTACCTAGGTAAGGACTACTAGCCAGTCAGAAGCAGAGTATGAGGGCGTGCCATGCTAGCAGCTAGGCGAGCATTATAACGTGTGTTCCAAAGTGACCACGTTTGTCTCTGAAGTAAAGGCTGGACTACAATAGAGCTGTTTGGAGCAGTTTGTGAACAGTGTTTTCTGTTGGAGATGGTAAGTCCCTTTGGGGTGGACTTTGGGCTTTTTCACTTTGTAAACCTATAACATGCACAAAAAAGATATATAACACAGTAAAGGAAAGGGAAAAAGCCAAAAAGCATAATATGAGCTCTTTAAACAAAGTAAAATCCAGTATGATTGGTAGGTCTGTTCCCTTTTGACTAGTTGACTCAACGCTCATTTTTGGTCTTCAGTCGATTTAATGCTTTTTCGTACTGAATTTCCAATGTTTCAGATTAATTTCGAGCATGTCTCTGCCAAACAAGACTTAAAGTGGTGCTTTTCCTTGATTCTTTTGGGAGAACCAATTTACACAGCTGTCTGTTAAATCAACTAAATCTTATGTCAACTATTTCTTTATTGGAGGACATTTAAGATTTAAAACTTATTGGTCAAAGAATAAGAACAAAATCAGATTTGATTCTAGAGTTTGGTACGAAATCACGTGCTAGGTTTGAATTTGAATCATTGTTGGGTTGTACTGGAGCAAGGTGTTTTTTTCTGTGTATTTACACATACTATTTCACAAAATACTAGAAGCAAATACCAATCGTGTAGCGGCTAAATGTGATCAGTGTTTGTTTCACGCAGACAGCTGTACAGACGTGACTTCAGTATAAATATCTGTACCCACATACGTCCTGTTTGTTCCTGATCTGAGTTTTTGAACAATTTATACTTTTCTAGAGTTGTATATGTCTGGCTGAGATTTTCAATAAATATTTTGTATAAAAAGCCGTAACTGCATTGATTCCTGACTGACCTGAAATACCCCTCACACCCTCCACATTAGTTATTTCCTGTTACTGGCTGATCCCCCTCCAAATACTTCACTCTTCTAGACTTCAGATTACTGCTGCACAGTAATTGTTTAAGATTAGGAACAACCTTGAACATATTCTTAAAAAAAAGTTTGCTGAAAGTTCAGTAATCAATTGGACTTAAAGGGTAACTTTTTTCAACCCTATGTTTAAGTGGCTGGGAACAACAATCTGACATTGGTCTAGTCTTAAGAAATCGCTGCAGCGGAGAAACAAGCGACAATGTAATACAATTGTCCAGCTTGTGACCTTCACAAGTGCTCATTCTGCCACTGACCGACTATTAATCTGAGCCTCAGTGTGACAACATTATGGAAAGGATTTCTAAAGGAGGTCAAACTCTTAAGTGTTTTTTTTTTAACACTGCAAAGTGTTCATTAAACCCAGACTCTAAACTAATTTTAGCATTGTAAAACACTTCAAAGTCAACAAAATACTACAGCCATTTTAGGTCCTCTTTCCACATCATCACAACTCGAGTTTTGGTTGAATGCGCTGTTGCGTTCACAGATTTGTGAAAATGTTTCTCTATACACTCTTAACTGGAATTGTGCCAAAAGGCCCCTTTAGTACATTACAAATTAGCTTTTTATTGCTTTTAATAACTGAGCAACTGCATTTTCCTGAGGGTATCAAGTATTCCAATTAGCAATCATTCAAGTACCATACATACATAGTATGGGCTTTAATGTAGCAGTAGGAAGTGGCATTATGCAAATATACCAGCACAAATACCTCAGAACTATTGTACTTTGACGCAATATCTGAGTAAATTAATTACCTAGACTCTTGTCCCATTTATTCCTGTGTATTGAGCATTTAAATGAGTGTTACAAAACCAAGATACAAAAAGGTTACACAAGTTTAGTTTGAGATCTTTATTTGTGTCGCTCATTTACTCAGATGGACACTCTACTTTGCCGGCGTTTATGTCATCGATGACATCGTGGGGAGGACGACCATCGATGGTGCATCCGACAGACTGAGCGGTACCCAGGATCTCTTTGATGGTTCCTGAGGGGGGGGGGAACAAATACAGATGTCAACTGCTGATAATATCAAAGTAGAAAGTCTCACTTGTCTCCATACAGGAGACAAGTGGCAGTTTACAGTTCATTTAGAAAAAAATCCAGGGGGGAAATGTGGGATAAAATAAGTTATTATTCTGATTAATGTTGTTTGTTCCAGACTTTACGGCACAGAGCTGTCCATTAGTTCAGGGCAGCTCTGTTTCCTAAAGCCGGGTCACTCTGAGCCTCCACTGGATTATACTCCGTCACTGTGACAGACGGGCATAGTGGCGGGAGGCTGAACAGGAAACTTCATAGATTGATTAAATGGCCAGAAGGAATATGGCTTTTCTTACCGGAGAGCTCTCTGGCGATTGAGCGATGCCTCATGACGCGAGCAATGCCCACAATCTCATCGAAGGTCACACTCCCACTGTGCTTGACTGGAAAATAAAGACAAGGGTCAAGTATATAACATAACCTTAATCCTTTGCTCTAAATAGTTTCTTTAGAAGGCGACAGGCACTTACTGTTCTTGACCTTCTTCCTGTCACGAGGAGGCTCCTTCAGAGCCTTGATGATCAGAGCCGACGCAGAGGGAACGACCTCCACCTGACAAACAAACGGGAACGTTAGAACAGGCATTCGTCCTGCCTTCAGCCTCTCAAATAGAGATTAATGGTTCTTTTGTGTCCAACTTTGGATTCAGACAAGACATTTAAAGACATCCTGACTTTAAGAAACTGAGATGTCACCATTTTATACACCAAACGATTGATCTAGAAAAATAATCGGGAGATTACTGGATAATGAAATCAATGGTTAGTTGCAGCCCGGGACACCATGACGTACCACTGCCTGTCTGTTCTGGATGGTCAGCTTCACAGTGATCCTCAGGCCCTTCCAGTCACCGGTTGCCTTGGCAATGTCGTCACCAACTTTCTTGGGAGACTGTTGAGAAAACAGAAATCAGTTGAGATCAGCAGATGGAAACAGAACAGACCTAAAATACTCAAAGCTACGCGTTAAATAAAATGTCTAAACCATAAATCCTGTCCAGGACAACGGCACACAGGAGCCTCCGCTCGTGTTCCAGACTTTACGGCACAGAGCTGTCCATTAGTTCGGGGCATCCCTGTTTCCTAAAGCTGGGTCACTCTGAGCCTCCACTGGATTATACTCCGTCACTGACTGACAGGCATAGTGGCGGGAGGCTGGTTTTTAAAGATTGTACGATGAAATTTTCACTCACCAGACCCAGAGGTCCGATTTTGGGGGCCAGGGCTGAGGTGGCTCCGACTTCTCCTCCTGTGCATCTCATGAACACTGTTGGACAAAAAGGAGACAACCCGATTAAAAACTGGCTTAGGCCACGTTTACATGTACGTGGTTATTTTGAAAAACCGAGACATTTCCCTTCATTTACACGCAAACCGAGAATTCTCCTCTAAAGACGATTTACTAAACTCCGGCCAAAGTGGATATTTTTGAAATCTTTCTTAGCATGTAAACGGAGACAAACTGAGGTTTAGGCAGCCGAGAAAGGAAGTGATTGGTTGCTGTTGCAATTTTTGGGATTCCGATTGGCTAACGTGGGCTTGAGCTTCTCGTTACACTGCCACCTACAGGTCCGGCGTGCTCTTGACGGCATTTATACACAGGTACACGTAAACGAACACTTTTCTGAAAACTGACAGCTGTGCATAGTTATTTTTTAAAACAGAGGCTGAAATGTCAGTTTCTGAAAATAGCCGGCCACGTGTAAACGTAGCATTAATTTGATTCTTTCAAATGTGCAGTCACAAACACCCACTGACAGATAACAGTTTGATATTCGACACAGCTTCACAAGTAGTGCAGTGATTTAAATAATTCCTGCACCACGGTTCCTCATCTTGTCCTGTCAACTTCTACAAACTTGACAGAGATTATTCCAAGAAACCTATTACTCTGATGAATGTTTGTTCCAGACTTTACGGCACAGAGCTGTCCATTAGTTTGGGGCAGCTCTGTTTCCTAAAGCCGGGTCACTCTGAGCCTCCACTGGATTATACTCCGTCACTGTGACAGACGGGCATAGTGGCGGGAGGCTGAACAGGGAACTTCATAGACGATAAGAGAATGGCCAGAAGGAATCTTTATACCGAGATCATCCCAGGAAACATGTAACGAAGGTCTCGGAAAGTGGCCACTAACACTGTCAATGTATACAAAAGCAATATAACTAAACAGTCATCACTGCTAGAAGAGGAGATTTAAATAGTCAATACAACTGAATACTAATGCAACAAACCAATCAAATTCAGACTGCTCCTCATTACATATTCATTTAAGACCAAAGTACCAGCTGGTCTTAGAGCTGGGCCATATGGAGAAAATCCAATGGCACAATGTTTGACAAAATACATCAATGTCAATATTGCTGCGATATTATAGGGTTGACTACTGGTGCTCACTTAATCACCAGTAACATGGATACAATCAGGCAAATAACAGCTATTAAGTTCAGAAAATTACATTACTGTAATACAGCCTTTAAAACCAGGGACACACTTGTGACATATCTAAAACTTAAGCAGATATCTAGCTTCACGTATCGATACAACGCCGAGCCCGCGATGGTCCTACTCAGATCATTTAACTGTTTAAACCGTCACGTTGGTTTGAACTCTACATGTTTGTTGTTTGCATTTAAGAACTGAAGAGTTCTGCTCGTCGGCATGAAGCCAATGCTATTGGTCAAACGGTCAATAACTTCCTAAACATTTACAACCAACGGTGATTTTCAATCCTGCTCCTGGAAACCACCCCCACGTGTCCCCAACATAACTGACTGAAAGACTCATTCAGCCAATCAAGAGCTGGTGACCACATCTGTACAACAGCATTAGCAACGTGTTGGTGATAAAGAAACCTAAATGAAACAAATTACGGTACAACGTTCTTTCAATATGTCCAATTAAATTACTCGGACTGGGTTGGTAGGGCAGGTAACGTTAGTGATGGGAAACGTGGCATTTGGGGTGGTCGGGAGTAATCTAAAAACAAACTGATCTATGGAAAATATATAAACGTGGCTATGTTCAACCCTCCTGTTGTCCTAGGGTCAGATTTGACCCATTTAAAAAAAGTTTATTTCAGAAATTTGGATTTCTTTCAAACTAAATTGAAAAAGATAATAACGTGAATGGCTCCATACACTCTTCACAGGTCAAATACATTCAATCACTTTACTTTCATTGAATTTGGGAGTTTTATTCAATAACAGCATTTAACCCATGTGTTGTCTACCTGTCAAATTGACATTTTTGACGCCTTTTTTTAGTTTTTTACTTTTTCCAACGTTTTAAACTGAAAAAAAAAAAAATTCTTCCACACATTTTCAGCTCTCATTTCTACGTCCCTTTTTTGATATAAAACAAAAATTAAAAACGGGTCAATGTGACCCGAAGTCAACACAAGGGTTAAAAAGGAAAAAAAATAAATATCGGGAAAGTGACCAAAAACTTGGGAAAAAGGAGTTGAAAAAAAACACAAGTTGCATGGCTGACGGAAGACAACACAAGGGTTAAGATGTACACCTACACTGAGGAAAGTGCTGCGATTTACAAATGTAGAAGAAATTTAGAATATAGGAAAGTTATCTGAATAATTAAAACACGAAGAGTCACAAATCACAACTGATCTCACGACTCGACATGACGCAGCCTCATTTACATATTTAATTAACCCAGAGTAATTGATTACTTTGATGGATTAAAGTAGTGTGAATGACGACGGACTGGTGTCAGCTTTTAGGTTATTCTCTCAATGATTGCAAGGAGCATTAATGTGTGAACGGACAACAACGTAGGTGTCCCATCAGTTAATTAATTCATAACTTGACTGGTCAAAGGAGCCTTGCGGTAAGTAAAATTAAAACGTTCATGAATATAAAGCCAACAATAGGATCAAATCAATACAACGGAATTTCAAGATTAATAGAAAAACTGTTTAAAAAGACAAAAGTAATTCACATCTACGAGGGTAGCTGAGTTAGCTCACACTGCTAGCTAGCTAGCTAGTACTCATCCCACGTGGACTCGCGTGAGTTTGTCCCCCTAATGACAGCCATTTCATAGTCATACCCGCCACATATCATTCAAATTTCACCTGATAAACACTTAAGCATGCAGAGATTAAGTCAGACATCTTTTCCCCCTTTCTTCGTCGCGTTTCGTGCCCCATCTTTACCGTTTTCTCTACGCCGTTTACAGGCCGGCAGCCGCCACACAACGACTCCATCTTGGCTGTGAACAAGCTGCTCTTATTACCCAGTGGGCACTGAAAACATACCAACTTTAATCTCGGTGGGGTCGAATTTAGGAGGCATGTTGCTGCTGTAGTAGTAGCGCTCAGTTCAGCTTGGTTGGTGAGGGTGTCGGATGAACCCGGGCTCGGGACGACCGATTACTGTTGCACCTTCACCGCTAAAGGGAGAAAGAAAAGGACCGAGCACAGGCCGCGGAAGGATTTATACCCCCGCCAGCTATCGCGAGATGTTGGGATTCAGTTAATGTGACGTAGTTCTAATAAAAGAGTGAATCCGACGATTCTGGTTGTTTTAGGCCGATTATAAAGGCAAGTTTTAAAGATAACACTGTATGGCTTAAACATTTTGATATAAAATAAAATTATAACGGCAGGTTTAAGATTGTACAAATTAAAAGTGGATGTGCAGAATATGTATCACACAAACTATAGTAGGAATACATTATAGAAGTGGAAGAGAATATAATATAGAACATATTTTAAAGCCTACTACTAAGTTATTTTAAAAGTTACTAAGTGTCCCTCACAGCTGCTCCAAATTTACCCCTTTAACTGAAATACAAGAACTTAGAAAAGTATTTTTCTTATCATAAAAATTCTTCTTAAATCACATTGACTTTCTCTCATTTTAAACAACTTTTGGATACTTTTAGGTAATAATTGATAAGCTACATGATTTGACCTGTTTTATAGTCTTTAATTAATAATAAACACGTAATTGTATTTGTCTAATATGTATTTAGACTTCCACACAGTTATATATACAGAGCTATAGGGAGCCGAACAAGGTAAATAAAGAGGATTCATTTAGGAAATACTTCTAAAATTGTATGCAACTGACTTTTTTTTAAATTATTATTATTTGGGCATTTATTTATAGGACAACCAATGACATTAGGGGGGGAGAGAGAGAGGATGACATGCAGCAAAGGGTCGCAGGTTGGAGTCAAACCTGTGGCCGCTGCGTCGAGGAGTAAACCTCTATATCTGGGCGCGCGCTCTACCAGGTGAGCTACCAAGGCACCTGAAAATCTTTCTTTGATGTAATTTATATGTTTACATGTTTCCAGCATGAATCATTATTAATCATCACTCTCAGAAACGTAATTCCAACATCATCCATCACGAGTTTGCTTTGTGTATTTGTTGCACGATTCCCAAAAATGATGAATTAAGAATAATTAAACACAATGAATCATTAAAGATGGTCCAATACCAGTTTTTGCTTCCTGATACAGATTCCGATACCTGAACTTGTGTATCTGCCGATACCGAGTACTGATCTGATACCAGTGTGTCGTATCAT
Source organism: Zingel zingel (assembly GCA_023566125.1). NCBI lineage: Eukaryota > Metazoa > Chordata > Actinopteri > Perciformes > Percidae > Zingel > Zingel zingel. Next base: position 4,274,276 of record CM042315.1, read on the forward strand.
TCACTATGTTTGAACAGCTGTAGACTATTATCCCTGTATGGATGATATGATGTATAACAGCTGTATACTACTATCCCTGTATGGATGATATGATATATAACAGCTGTATACTACTATCCCTGTATGGATGTGATATGATGTATAACAGCTGTATACTACTATCCCTGTATGGATGTGATATGATGTATAACAACTGTATACTACTATCCCTGTATGGATGTGATATGATGTATAACAGCTGTATACTACTATCCCTGTATGGATGATATGATATATAACAGCTGTATACTACTATCCCTGTATGGATGATATGATGTATAACAGCTGTATACTACTATCCCTGTATGGATGATATGATATATAACAACTGTATACTACTATCCCTGTATGGATGATATGATGTATAACAACTGTATACTACTATCCCTGTATGGATGATATGATGTATAACAGCTGTATACTACTATCCCTGTATGGATGATATGATGTATAACAACTGTATACTACTATCCCTGTATGGATGATATGATATATAACAACTGTATACTACTATCCCTGTATGGATGTGATATGATGTATAACAGCTGTATACTACTATCCCTGTATGGATGATATGATGTATAACAGCTGTATACTACTATCCCTGTATGGATGATATGATGTATAACAGCTGTATACTACTATCCCTGTATGGATGATATGATATATAACAGCTGTATACTACTATCCCTGTATGGATGTGATATGATGTATAACAGCTGTATACTACTATCCCTGTATGATGTGATATGATATATAACAGCTGTATACTACTATCCCTGTATGGATGATGTGATGTATAACAGCTGTATACTACTATCCCTGTATGGATGATATGATGTATAACAGCTGTATACTACTATCCCTGTATGGATGATATGATATATAACAGCTGTATACTACTATCCCTGTATGGATGATATGATATATAACAACTGTATACTACTATCCCTGTATGGATGATATGATGTATAACAACTGTATACTACTATCCCTGTATGGATGTGATATGATGTATAACAGCTGTATACTACTATCCCTGTATGGATGTGATGTGATGTATAACAGCTGTATACTACTATCCCTGTATGGATGATATGATGTATAACAGCTGTATACTACTATCCCTGTATGATGTGATATGATATATAACAGCTGTATACTACTATCCCTGTATGGATGATGTGATGTATAACAGCTGTATACTACTATCCCTGTATGGATGATATGATGTATAACAGCTGTATACTACTATCCCTGTATGGATAATATGATGTATAACAGCTGTATACTACTATCCCTGTATGGATGATATGATATATAACAGCTGTATACTACTATCCCTGTATGGATGATATGATATATAACAGCTGTATACTACTATCCCTGTATGGATGATATGATGTATAACAGCTGTATACTACTATCCCTGTATGGATGATGTGATGTATAACAGCTGTATACTACTATCCCTGTATGGATGTGATATGATGTATAACAGCTGTATACTACTATCCCTGTATGGATGATATGATATATAACAGCTGTATACTACTATCCCTGTATGGATGTGATATGATGTATAACAGCTGTATACTACTATCCCTGTATGGATGATATGATGTATAACAGCTGTATACTACTATCCCTGTATGGATGATATGATATATAACAGCTGTATACTACTATCCCTGTATGGATGATATGATATATAACAGCTGTATACTACTATCCCTGTATGGATGATATGATATATAACAGCTGTATACTACTATCCCTGTATGGATGATATGATATATAACAGCTGTATACTACTATCCCTGTATGGATGATATGATATATAACAGCTGTATACTACTATCCCTGTATGGATGATATGATATATAACAGCTGTATACTACTATCCCTGTATGGATGATATGATATATAACAGCTGTATACTACTATCCCTGTATGGATGTGATATGATATATAACAGCTGTATACTACTATCCCTGTATGGATGTGATATGATATATAACAGCTGTATACTACTATCCCTGTATGGATGATATGATGTATAACAGCTGTATACTACTATCCCTGTATGGATGATATGATGTATAACAGCTGTATACTACTATCCCTGTATGGATGATTTGATATATAACAGCTGTATACTACTATCCCTGTATGGATGATATGATGTATAACAGCTGTATACTACTATCCCTGTATGGATGTGATATGATGTATAACAGCTGTATACTACTATCCCTGTACATACGTGTTATGATTTCTATCTTTGTTGTTCGGCCTGGCTTGGGTTTAAAACCCTCTGAGGACGAAAGACTCACCGGCGAGTCCAAGCGATGTTTGACAACACTCCTACTCAAAAAGCGATAATACAAAATTTAATTTTAGACATTTATTTACTATTTTATTCATATATGACACTACTTTTGTGAACCCAAGACTTTTGTCAATTAATTTCAAGCACCAAAACAATTAAGTTTAGGTTTGTTTTTACTAGAGATTTGAGAAATATCAAAAAGCCAACATCAACTTTTTAGCTTAAGCGCCAAATTATCTCTTTACACATTGCTCTGGAACACATTTGGGCGTCACTTTACAGGAAGCTGAGTTTGTTCTGAACATTTTGATATGAAACACACAGGGATCCTTTAAATGTGAATTTAAAAATATGTGTGAAAATGCCCTCAGACCTCAGAGAGTTCAACTATTTTGTGAAACATGAACAAACACAAACGATGAACGTCGAACTTTCTTTATCCTCCAGTTTGACAGTCAGTCATAACGGAAAAAGAACATAAATAAACTACTTTAAAAGTACATTTTCTTGGGGTCTATATTACGTCGTATCGGTAGGGTTGCACAAATTGACAAAATGTAATATTGCGATATTTAGCATGAATTTTGCGATGTTGATATTTATTTTGATATTCTTAAACATATATATAAAAACACAAAAGTTACAGGAAAACCCATCAAAATACATTTATAGAATATCAAAACAGCAGGTTTTTGTACAACACAAGAGTTCATTTAAACTGACAGATAATAATATAATAAATAAAGATTTTTTTCGGGATATTACATAGCCTGGCTCCGCCCTCCTACGTACTTTAGCTCAATTTTCCAAGTGGCTCTGGGCAGATCCAATTAGAGCTGGGCAATATATCGATATTATATCGATATCGTGATATGAGACTAGATATCGTCTTAGATTTTGGATATCGTAATATCGTAATATGACATAAGTGTTGTCTTTTCCTGGTTTTAAAGGCTGGATTACAGTAAAGTGATGTCATTTTCTGAACTTACCAGACTGTTGTAACTGTTCTATTATTTGCTTTTACCCACTTAGTCATTATATCCACATTACTGATGATTATTTATCAAAAATCTCATTGTATAAATATTTAGTGAAAGCACCAATAGTCAACACTACAATATCATTGTGGTATCGATATTCGAGGTATTTGGTAAAAAATATCGTGATATTTGATTTTGCTGGCCAATGAAATATGCAGGCTCTAAATTGATCACAACACACAGCCACCGGCGCATCTCTCCACAAAATAAACTTCCGGTACATTTTCGAAATTGATATTACAAAACAATATTTAGTCGATATATCGTGCATCCCTACGTATCGGATCGGTGCGTATGAGTACTTGCCGATACCGATACGGTCGGAGGCTTTTCCGTTACTGGTATCGGTATCGGAACATCTCTAGTAATTATAATGACAAACGTAACATCATGCAGACTATTGTGAGGGAATGTTGTGATGCGTGTAATGGACTTTGAGGGTTTTGTTGGTGGAAAGTTATTTTCTGACTGGCTCATGAACTGAGAGGAGACCAAAGTGCTGCGTGTGGGAGCTGAGTGCAGCAACAGGATAATGGGCCTGAAGCTGTTGAGTGTTGATGAAATATAAAAGAATTACGTCAGTATCATAGTGTATATTACTCAGTGGTGAAATGCAACTAAATACATTTACTCAAGTTCTGCACTTAGGACACATTTCAGGTAAACTTTCTACATTTATCTGACATGTGATGCCTACCAAACACTAGAAGACTCTGAAGAGACTTTGAAAAGACCAACGTCTGACACCATCTCACATCTAAAGATGATCTGTCATAATGTCACTTTTGAGTGAGTTTTTGAGTCACAGACCAGGGTTTCCCCGTGTGTGTTGCAAGTTTACCACCACTGGGCCTAAGCCACAGGGAATTGATTTTTTAATGTAATTTGTTGACATTTTTTAAACTACAGTTGGGAAGCTCGGTTGGAAACTTTGACGTAAGCATATTTCCAGTTTGCTTTTAGCACTAAGTTGATGTAGGGCCTCTTGTAGTCTCGCTTTGCCAGACCTTCCTCCACAGCGCTGCGGAGGAAGTTCTGGCTAGTCCACACAGCATTCTGGGATGGGAGAAAAACGTGCTCTGGTTTATTGGCATTTATTTAAACCAATCACAATCGTCTTGGGCGGCGCTAAGTGTGGACGTGTGGACGTGTGGACGTTCAAAAGTAGTTTTAGTCGTGCAACAGAAAACTCAGATTGGACAGATAGTCTAGCTAGCTGTCTGGATTTACCCTGCAGAGATCTGAGGAGCAGTTAACCATAGTCCTCACAAATCCACCAGAGTTTAGAACAACAACACAAAGAAAGAGGAAGGGGACGGACATCCGGCTGAAAAGAGGAACATCCGGTGGAATTTCCGGCGGCAACGAAACAATCCCGGAAGTTTGAACGTTGTGTATATAGATTTAAAAAACTTTGTATGTACACAGCATTGATGATAGGCTTACTGGCCTATAATGTAGCCATAAGTCAGCCATCCACAGATACAGTTAAGCTTAAGGATTCACTGTGCCACATTTTAACATTAAAACATGATTATGTGTTGATTGTTGGAGCAGACGACGCATGAACATTTTCTGTGTGAAGAGACAATAACGTTTGATCTTATCTTATCTTATCTAATGTATAAATATATGAATATGCCAACACTTTTTATTTTAAAAGCTTAGTATTGTATGCACCATAAAAAGGTATGTGTAAAGGCTTCAGGCCGGCCTTAACGTTATTGTAGGTCCAGTTTAATATGCAACTAAATTTGATACAATATTTGTAGTAGGGGGTCCCTGCTTTGTCTCTTTTTCAACTAAGGGGTCCTTGGCCTAAAAACGTTGAAGACCCCTGGGTTAGAGGGTTCCTTGTACAATTCACAGCATTAGTTCTCTGAGAATCTAGATAGATAGATAGATAGATAGATAGATAGATAGACAGACAGATAGATAGATAGACAGACAGACAGATAGATAGATAGATAGATAGATAGACAGACAGATAGATAGACAGATAGATAGATAGATAGATAGATAGATAGATAGATAGATAGATAGACATATAGATAGATAGATAGATAGATAGATAGATAGACAGATAGATAGATACTTTATTGATCCCCAAAGGGAAATTCATTCCCGGTAGCTTAAAGACATCATACACATACATCATAAACAGGATGATACAATAAAAGAAAAGATACTAAATAAATGTACTACCACATGAATGTACTAAGGGATGTATAAGCATGAGATGCTTGCAGTGACAGGGCAGGGACTGACCCTGTGGTTCAGTCTGCATGGTAAGGTGCTCTATGAGAGGGTGTGTCATGGTGGTATAGTGCAAATAAGTCCAATAGTGCAAGGATAAAGTCTAGAGACCAGCATTAAATATGGACAATATAAGAGAATAATGTAGACATAGTAATATAAAAACTATATAGCAGTGCAAGGATAAAGTTAAAAAGACAGCATTAAATATGGGCATTATAAGGGAATAAAGTAGACAGCAGGATCTCTTTCATATCTAAACGAAATTAGTATTGTAACTGAAATATCCCCCATTGAAACGACATTGAACTGACTCACATTGAATCTGGAAATCAGTGGCGATAAGGATCTGAACACGTCCTCCACCGGTGGTATTAAACCAGTGTTCTCCTGTTTGATTCCTGCAGGAGTCTTTTTGACTCAGAGCTGCTGGACAGGAATAGCAACAGAACACAAGAGGGAGTAAGTGGGTGAGAAGCAGAGATCATCACTGTTGGGCTGTTTAATATGCATCACGAAAATCTGTCAGGAGACAGTCAGAAACTCACAGCTCATAATATGAAAGGAAAGCTTTATTTGCATATTCAGGAACTCCTCAACATTCAGAGGAAATGTCACACCTAAATCATCATGTACATATCTGTCTATAGGGCTCATACTGAATATCCATATTTATTCTGTTTTTCTTGTTCTTATACTATATTCTGTTAATACACAGCATCTATCTATATTATTCTTACTACTATCATAATGTTACTGCTACTACATTTCACATATATGTACATGTTCTTCATATATTGTTCATATTACATAACCATATGTATTCTGCTCTTATAAGGTAACTGCTAATACACTGCACATATTTATATTTAATTTATATTACTCTAAACCACCTTCTGTAAACCAACTGTACACTGTCTACACTGCACTATATTTATTGTCCTGTCTATGCCCAACCTGTCACTACTTTGTATATCTCATTGCACTTTTCTGCTTTTTTTGCACTTCTGGTTGGACGCAAACTGCATTTTGTTGTCTTTGTACTTGTACAATAAAGGTGAATCTAATCTAATCTATCTAATCTCTTTTTCTGTTTAAATTCCCCCTTCTATTTTTGGAATAGATTAGACATGTTTTATTCGGATGTACTGTTTTTATTTCTCTTTAATTTCTCGAGACAACTTAGCTTGTTGTTGTCACTTTATCAGGTTGGCTTTATGTTTTTGTTTTTCTTTGTAGAGTTCAATATGAATTATTAAAACTTTGGAGAGAATGACGGTGGGAGGAGGGGGGGAGATAATAAGTTTTCTTGTTGTCTGCCGAAAGAACCTAACAGTATCCATGACCCCCTCTTTTATGTTGGAAATATAAGACGTGATTCTATTTTTCTGTTGACTAACAGTGATATAACATTTTTATTTTCTTTCTCGTTTTCATTTCTCGTTCTTTTCTTGTCACTTCATCATGTTGGCTTTATGTTTTTTTTGTAGAGTTCGGGGTGAATCATGACACCGATGGAGAGAATGAGGGAGGACATTGAAAAAGAGATAATACGTAAGAAGAGATAATACGTTTTCTCTCCGTCTGCTGAAAGAAAGCAATGAATAATGATGTATTGTGTTGTAGCTGAATGTTTCTGTTTCTTACAGCTTTAATACATCATATCAGCTGCTGCTGTAATGGATCATGGACATTATGATTAATAACTCACTCTAATACTAATTATTAAGTGTATTTTAATGTTTGAACGACCTGGTTTGTAACATATTAACATGTTCAGTTAAAGTCACGTTACACCAACATGAGACCCGAAGGAGTCCAGTTTCATTCCTGCAGCGAGTGATGCACTTATATTTCCATTGCCTTTTGTGTGTGTGTGTGTGTGTGCAGGCATAATCTGTGTGGATGCACTTACACCTTTTCCATTGTCTTCTCTGTGTGTGTGTGTGCATGCATGTGTGTGTCCAGGCATAATCAGTGTGGATGCACTTATAGCTTTTCCATTGTCTTCTCTGTGTGTGTGTGTGTGTGTGTGTGTGTCAGTGAGCGTGTGTAGGCATAATCAGTGTGGAGAGACAAGTGCCAGCTGTTATTTCTGCATAAACAAACTGAGCCTGAAGCAAGAACCATCAAAGCAGAGGTTGACGTCGTACTCTCACACACACACACACACACACACAGAGTCCGACAGCTCATTTGTTAAACTCGAGGGAATGATTCGATTTCAGCAGAGTTGTTCTCTCTCTCCATCTTTTCCTACTTGACCTTTTCCTTGTGTTTTCCAATCAGCAGCTCTCCTCTATTGCCTTCATCTCTTTCTCCTTCTTCTTTGGTCAAATTTCCCTGCTGTACAATGTTTCTGTATTTGTTTTGTTTTTAAAGTCAGAGGAAATAAAAATAAAGGCCGAATACACAGCTTGTCTTTTGTAAACAGATTCAAAAGAAGGCAAAATTGTGTTTTGGATTCCTGACCCTCCGTGGTATTGATTACCTAGTTAATCGACGGTTCATCAATTAGAAGCTGGTTCAGACTCATGATTGTGTCAGGTTGGGGAACAGAACTCAAACGCAGAGCTGGAGTAGTGGAAACAAAAATAATTCTGGGTTGGTGAGGAACTGGTCCGTAGTGATAGAAACTGGTAGTTGAGAAGAGAGAGGTGGTCGAGGTTTGAAGAAGCTGGAGACTGGAGTGGAGCTGACTGGGTCCGAGATCTGGTGATGACTGAAGGTGAGTATTCTCTTCTAGGACACGGAAAACAGACCGGTTAGACTGAAGCAAGAATTCGGAACTGGTGCTCATCAACGACCGCCGCAAGACACTCATACTCAGGGTAAGTAACAATCCAGCGTCAAGCAGAAAGTCACACAGCTATTTAAAGAAGGCTGATGAGCTGATGAGTAGCAGGTGAGTTGATAGCGAATAGGAACCAGGTGTGGGGAGAGGGCAGCAGGAGGAGGCGTGTCAGCACACTGTGGAAAATGAAGGTAAAGCAGGAGAGAAACAACAACACACCAACCACACTACAAGCAACCAGACGAGAAAAATAAAACAAAAACACAGTCACACCAGACCAGAGAGTCACCGGGTCGTGACAGATTGGCTTTTAAAGAAGGAAGTCGATGAAGCAACTTTAATCTTTAACTTCATTTAGTGCACATGCAGCAGTGGTGCATGGAGGAAGTACTCAGATTATTTACTTGAGTAAAAGTAATAATAACACAGTGTAGAAATACACTGTTACAAGTAAAAGTCTGGTACTAGCATCAACATGTACGAGGGCAGTGTGTGTGCATGTGTGTGTGTGTGTGTGTGTGTGTGTGTGTGTGAGTGTTTGTGTCTGCCAAACAGGGAGGAAAGGGAAGTAAATACAGGTAATGTGGCCACATGCACAAATCCTTTTATTGTTAGAGCTACATGCACGTCAAATACAGTGGGAAAACAAGCACGTTTTGCTCCTATCCCAGAATAATGTGTGGAATAGCCAGACCCTCCTCCTCAGCGCTGTGGAGGAAGGTCTGGCAAAGTGAGACTACGCAACACGGTCTAACGGCAGGTCGTGAAATGGTCACGTTATTTTTAATGTATTGATTCGTGTACAACAACACGTTTATCTCGTTTTTTTGGTGGTGGCCAGCACGAAATGATAACCATCTATACGGAGGTTGGGTTTAGGAAAAGATTAATGTAAGCTTTGCTTCAGAGCTCGAACCTCCTATGGCGCCATTTTGATGCTACCAAGCCATCAGCTCCCGTTAGCATCCCATTGACTCCCATTCATTTTGACGTCACTTTGACAGAGAATAACTTTACATCTGAAGCGTTTAAAGACTTTATTTGTCCATTGTTTATTTCTAAAGAAACACGACAATGTATAAAAGGCTCCATTACCTTGTACCTCATGTTATGGCTCCGTAGCAGACGTTTTTGTAAAAATAGGCCAACAATTGGGTCATAACCACGAGACTTACTGTCGCATAGTAGAGAAATTACCATACAGTACAGGAGAAGCGCGCAGGCAGTTTGGACTTCCATTAGCTGTTTAAGTGTAATTACTAATGTTAACTAGCATTTTAGTGATCAATAATTGTCTATGTAAGTGTCTATGTTATCTCCTTACATATACCTACGCTCTCCGTCTCTGCTAGATTGGGAATGATTGAGATTTCTCTTGGCACAGCTACCAGAAGACTTCCAACTTTCAGACAGGTTGCTCACGTCACATCTACGTCTTCAAGCTCAGTTGGAGGCTGCTCAGTAACGCTCAGCCATCACCGGACGGGTTCCAAAGGGCCTTTGCTGGTCTCCGTCCAGAGACACGGGATCTGTTGGTCCATTCTTATATACTGTCTATGGACGCGATCCCCGGTCTCCGGGGTGAAAGTCCTGTATTGTTTGACCCATCCACCACCCCAACCAACCTCCTTACGCGGATTCTCAGCATTTCATACTACTCGCTACCGTAGTCGTGCTGTGATCACAACATATGCTTCCCATTGAAATACATTACTTTACATTTTTTGTGCTGGCCACCACGAAACCCCCCCCCGAGAAAAACGTCCCCATGAACACAAATCAATAGAATAAATAACGTGACCATTTCACGAACTGCCGTGAGACTGGGCTGCAACACAACAGGCCATACATCAACGTAGTGCTAAAAGCGAACTGGAAATATGCTTACGTCAAAGTTCGGCAGATCGGACTGGGTTTCCCCAGTCTAGCGGGCTCAGAAAATAAAGAAAATTGTTCACATGTTGTTCTTCATGAAGCTGTATTTGGCCATCACAACCTAAACCTACTGGAACCAAACTGTGAGCGTATCAGATTTCCTGCCTCCTGTGGGTATTAGAGGGGAGGAGTTTAAAAGGGAACAAATGCTATCATGCAATTACAAAGATATGTATGCGTTGCTAGAAAAATAAAGATCAAGTCATGAAAAATAGAGACAAAGAAAAAGGAAACTATGGAAACATGAAATACAAACACACAGCGATGCTATTTGCTGAGTTGATCTGTTTGTTTTCCGTGTTGACGGATGGTTTCACTCCCCGCTGACTCGTGTTTGTTCAGGCAGAAAACAGGAAGTCCTCGCCAACTCGACAAAAACAAAAACTCAGCCGTCTTTAGTGGAGACCTCATCATCTCTCAGCAGCGTGGCTCTTTATACAGTGAGGAAAATAAGTATTTGAACACCCTGCTATTTTGCAAGTTCTCCCACTTGGAAATCATGGAGGGGTCTGAAATTGTCATCGTAGGTGCATGTCCACTGTGAGAGACATAATCTAAAAAAAAAAAATCCAGAAATCACAATGTATGATTTTTTAACTATTTATTTGTATGATACAGCTGCAAATAAGTATTTGAACACCTGTCTATCAGCTAGAATTCTGACCCTCAAAGACCTGTTAGTCTGCCTTTAAAATGTCCACCTCCACTCCATTTATTATCCTAAATTAGATGCACTTGTTTGAGGTCGTTAGCTGCATAAAGACACCTGTCCACCCCATACAATCAGTAAGAATCCAACTACTAACATGGCCAAGACCAAAGAGCTGTCCAAAGACACTAGAGTCAAAATTGTACACCTCCACAAGGCTGGAAAGGGCTACGGGGAAATTGCCAAGCAGCTTGGTGAAAAAAGGTCCACTGTTGGAGCAATCATTAGAAAATGAGAAAGGTGAGAAATCAGCCCAGGACTACACGGGAGGAGCTGGTCAATGACCTGAAAAGAGCTGGGACCACCGTTTCCAAGGTTACTGTTGGTAATACACTAAGACGTCATGGTTTGAAATCATGCATGGCACGGAAGGTTCCCCTGCTTAAACCAGCACATGTCAAGGCCCGTCTTAAGTTTGCCAATGACCATTTGGATGATCCAGAGGAGTCATGGGAGAAAGTCATGTGGTCAGATGAGACCAAAATAGAACTTTTTGGTCATAATTCCACTAACCGTGTTTGGAGGAAGAAGAATGATGAGTACCATCCCAAGAACACCATCCCTACTGTGAAGCATGGGGGTGGTAGCATCATGCTTTGGGGGTGTTTTTCTGCACATGGGACAGGGCGACTGTACTGTATTACGGAGAGGATGACCGGGGCCATGTATTGCGAGATTTTGGGGAACAACCTCCTTCCCTCAGTTAGAGCATTGAAGATGGGTCGAGGCTGGGTCTTCCAACATGACAATGACCCGAAGCACACAGCCAGGATAACCAAGGAGTGGCTCTGTAAGAAGCATATCAAGGTTCTGGCGTGGCCAGACCTAAACCCAATAGAGAATCTTTGGAGGGAGCTCAAACTCCGTGTTTCTCAGCGACAGCCCAGAAACCTGACTGATCTAGAGAAGATCTGTGTGGAGGAGTGGGCCAAACTCCCTCCTGCAGTGTGTGCAAACCTGGTGAAGAACTACAGGAAACGTTTGACCTCTGTAATTGCAAACAAAGGCTACTGTACCAAATATTAACATTGATTTTCTCAGGTGTTCAAATACTTATTTGCAGCTGTATCATACAAATAAATAGTTAAAAAATCATACATTGTGATTTCTGGATTTTTGTTTTAGGTTATGTCTCTCACAGTGGACATGCACCTACGATGACAATTTCAGACCCCTCCATGATTTCCAAGTGGGAGAACCTGCAAAATAGCAGGGTGTTCAAATACTTATTTTCCTCACTGTATATATCATCTCTCTTTTATTTTCACCTGTGCAATGTGTTTCCCATCTTCTCTCTGGTCTTGCTGCACAGTGAGTCAGCGTATAAGTTGGATAATTTACTGCTTTATTCATTTGAGTGAAATAGTTCAAAGGAAACCTTATTTTTTTTCATTATTAACCCTCCTGTTGTCCTCGGGTCAAATTTGACCCATTTTCAAAAAAGTTTCTATATCAGAAATTTGGGTTTCAACAAAAATTTTAAAAAAGTAACTTGGATGGTTCCATATTGTCGGTACGCAATCTGTGCTGCCTTCACCATCCGATATGCGCATGCGCATAAATACGTAGTAGAAAACGTGACGTTTCCCTACACTATTTGTATCATGCATACGTTGAAACACTTAATGGCCAGGCGGCACAACTGGTGGCATATTTTTGTAGGCTACATTTTATGTTATCATTATGCAGTTCACGACGCGTCTGTTTTATAAAGATATTTAAAGGTCCCATGGCATGAAAATTTCACTTTATTAGTTTTTTTAACATTAATATGAGTTCCCCCAGCCTGCCTATGGTCCCCCAGTGGCTAGAAATGGTGATAGGTGTAAACCGAGCCCTGGGTATCCTGCTCTGCCTTTGAGAAAATGAAAGCTCAGATGGGTCGATCTGGAATCTCCCCTTTATGACATCATAAGGGGAAAGGTTACCTCCCCTTTCTCTGCTTTGCCCACCCAGAGAATTTGGCCCGCCCATGAGAAAGAGAGAGACATCATGGCTTTCAAACAAGCGAAGCATGGCAGTTGGTCAAGGCCACACCCCCAACCTCCACCTTGCCCCCCCCCCCCCCCCCCCCCTCTCCTCCTCAATAGCATTTAAAGCTACAGACACAGAAATGGCACATCCTAAGGAAAGCTCATTGTGGGACCGGCTCTAGTGGCTGTAATTCTGCACCAAGGCTGAATTTCAGGAAAGAGATTTCAGATACAGTATTAGGGGACCACTAAGGCCTATATAAAAGAGACTTCAGATACAGTATTAGGGGACCACTAAGGCCTATATAAAAGAGACTTCAGATACAGTATTAGGGGACCACTAAGGCCTATATAAAAGAGACTCCAGATACAGTATTAGGGGACCACTAAGGTCTATATAAAAGAGACTTCAGATACAGTATTAGGGGACCACTAAGGCCTATATAAAAGAGACTTCAGATACAGTATTAGGGGACCACTAAGGTCTATATAAAGAGACTTCAGATACAGTATTAGGGGACCACTAAGGTCTATATAAAAGAGACTTCAGATACAGTATTAGGGGACCACTAAGGTCTATATAAAAGAGACTTCAGATACAGTATTAGGGGACCACTAAGGCCTATATAAATGAGACTTCAGATACAGTATTAGGGGACCACTAAGGTCTATATAAAAGAGACTTCAGATACAGTATTAGGGACCACTAAGGTCTATATAAAAAAATACTTCAGATACAGTATTAGGGAACCACTAAGGTCTATATAAAAGAGACTTCAGATACAGTATTAGGGGACCACTAAGGTCTATATAAAAAATACTTCAGATACAGTATTAGGGGACCACTAAGGCCTATATAAAAGAGACTTCAGATACAGTATTAGGGGACCACTAAGGTCTATATAAAAAATACTTCAGATACAGTATTAGGGGACCACTAAGGGCTATATAAAAGCATTAAAAAAGCAGCATGTCATAGGACCTTTAAATTAAGTATTTATTGTCACTGATCCAAAACCGCATATTGATGTCCATGTGCTACGCCTTGGCGACATTGTTATTTTTGTGACATGTAGTGTGGGGATGTTGTGATGTTTTTAAATGTAGCTTATGCAATGCATTACGAGATGTTTATGTGAGTGCCAATCCAAAATAATAAAGGAGTTGTTACATATTACATGAACATACACCATTCTCGTTACATGTGGAATGAAGTCTGAGTCTATCTGTCACTGCAAACCTTCAGTTTCCTCCACCCTCCCCTTTGTGATTCATTGCTATATGGTATTAGGCCTGTCGGTACGCGATCTGTGCACCCTGCACTACGCGAATATCTTGCGCATGCGCATGTCAGATCATGCAGGCAGCACAGATCGCGTACCCACACATACAATGCTCTACACAAGTAAAATAAATGATCAGTTCACTACTTTCATTGAATTTTTAGTTTTATTCAATTTTATAGCATTTTAATTTTTTTTTTTTTATAAAAGAACGTTGAAAAAAGTGACAAAAATGTTGAAGAAAGTGACATAAAACATTGAGGGAAAAGCAACAAAAGGGTTGAAAAAGACGACCTAAACGTTGAATTTTTTTTTTCTAATTTTAAATTTTGACCCAGAAAAACAAAAAGTTTCTACATGTTCGACAGGAAGACACACAAAGGTTAAAACAGCTGCTGGGCTGTTGGGATTTATTCCCTGACAGATGTAGAAAAATACTTAGAAAAAGAGTAAGAGAAACAAGGGATTAACCTTTAAAGACAGCCACAACAAAAGAGATTAACACTGAAATGATTGTGGCTCCACAGATATATTACACAACTACAAGTTAGTGAAAACAAATCTGAATCTTTATGAGTTCTATCAGGACAAGATGTTATTTGGCTCATTGCATCCTGACATGTTTTAGTCCTGTTTCAACTACATGAAACACGTAACTTTATTTTGAAAAATTCTGTCAATAAAAGTTAGATTGTTTGTAGTCTTGCATTGCCAGACCTTCCTCCACAGCTTTGCGAAGGAAGGTCTGGCTAGTCCAGGAAAACGTGCTCTGGTTTATTGGCATTTCTTTAAACCAATCACAATCGTCTTGGGCGGTGCTAAGTGCCGGACGGAACCACGGTGCCTCTGCTAAATAGTCTCAGGAAGGAACTTGTTTTGGTGGAACGTGTACGTTCAAAGGTTGTTTTAGTCGTGCAACAGAAAACTCAGATTGGACAGATAGTCTAGCTAGCTGTCTGGATTTACCCTGCAGAGATCTGAGGAGCAGTTAACCATAGTCCTCACAAATCCACCAGAGGTTAGAACGCCAACACAAAGAAAGAGGAAGGTAACAGACATCTGACATCTTGTAATTTGTGTGAACTTTAAAAGACATTTAACAAGCAAAGCAGAGCGCGAGGCCTGGTTTACAGCATGATGCGCTCGGTTTAAGATCCAGGATCCGTCAGGCAGCTTGTAAACTGAGTCGGTGGCCTCAGAGGCTTTTTTTAAAGTTAATAACTGTAAAAGGACACTTGGCCTACATAATCTGATTCCTTTCTGAGGGTTTCCTCTTCATCTACGCTCCACGGACTTCCTGTCTTTCCTCTTTCCATTACAAGAAACCGGAGACAGAGAGGTAGAGCTCAAACAAAGGCTGAATTCTTCATGAAGCCGACATCAAACATGCCATAGTAATGAAATCCAGTACATGTGAAAGTGTGGTAGAGACCTGATTTACGGCTCGGGGTTAATTAACGAGTGTTTGTGCTGAACCGAGGGCGAATTATCAGTTGCCCTGCTGCACAGGTCCCCTGGTGATTCGGTACAAATTGAGAGAGAGCAGAGCAATTCCCCAGGAGTTTGGTTTAATTTCTTCTGAGAGAGAGATTCCACTGAACCATGTTAACCCGCACGGCACCATCAGGAAATTAAGTAGCAAAAAGAGGCTTAAGGTTTCCAAACAAAAGGAAATGAAAGGCTGCTCTTTCGTCTCTATCAGCCGGCCGCTCTAAAACACGGAAAAGAGAGAACAATATTTCAAAATGTAAATGAGTAATCTACATTCATTCCAGTGCAAAATGACATTGTATTAATTTATTTAAACCTGTTATGATTGAACCTGTGTTGTCGGCTGTAGATGTGATGTAGAGGTGGTTTAGTTTTTTTGTGGGGTTTTTCCTGTTACCTTCCACGGCAGCAGGATGAGAGATCACGGCAATGTAGCAACACGTTTTTATGAACTGAAACGGGGGTGCGTTGAACACCCTGTTGTGTGCGCAAGCGCTCTGCCTTTTTATTACCACGAGTTTACAGACACGTCTCTGCTGATTGGGTATCACCTGCCTGACAGCCAAGAAACGAGAGACACATATTCCTTCAATACGTCGTCTGGGTTTGCGGTATATTCACAGGTTTTCTCCGGTCAAATATTTGGCGATCCAATTAGCGAACAGAGTGAGTGGCTGAGAGCGATGACGTTGAGGTTGTGCGCTAGTTTGAGTTGTAGTTCCGTAATGGCGGTGGAGAAAGATGCGAGCAAAGCCAGTCGGTCCGTTGTGGCAACGCTGCCGAATATCCAGAAGTTAAAGCCCGAGCAAGAACAATCTTTGCTGAGTTGTGTTGGGGGCCGTGATGTTGTGGCCCTCCTCCCCACGGGGTTCGGGAACAGTTTGATTTTCCAGCTCGCTCCGTTAGTGGTGAAGGAGTTGGCTAAGGCTAACGCTAACGATGCTAAGCCGATAGTTGTTGTCGTCTCCGCTCTTGTTAGCCTGGTCCTACCAGACAGGACGTAGGAGGGCGGAGCCAGGCTACCAGAGTGGCTCTGGGCAGGTCCAATAGTTTTAAACTTCAACAGAGTACCGCCTTCAAGGAAGTTAACACTTGTCAATGGAGAGTGGCCAGACTCTCTGGACAAATGAAATGGACCAGAGTCTGGTAGGACCAGGCTAATGGACCAGAGTCTGGTAGGACCAGGCTAATGTACCAGAGTCTGGTAGGACCAGGCTAGTGTACCAGAGTCTGGTAGGACCAGGCTAGTGTACCAGAGTCTGTAGGACCAGGCTAGTGTACCAGAGTCTGGTAGGACCAGGCTAGTGTACCAGAGTCTGGTAGGACCAAGCTAATGTACCAGAGTAGGACCAGGCTAATGTACCAGAGTCTGGTAGGACCAGGCTAATGGACCAGAGTCTGGTAGGACCAGGCTAATGTACCAGAGTCTGGTAGGACCAGGCTAATGTACCAGAGTCTGGTAGGACCAGGCTAATGTACCAGAGTCTGGTAGGACCAGGCTAGTGTACCAGAGTCTGGTAGGACCAGGCTAATGGACCAGTCTGGTAGGACCAGGCTACCGTTTCACACCGTTCTGAGGAAACATGTCATTCCACACGGAAACCGTAGCAAAACGATGCACACTGGCTCCATAACAACGACTTCCGTTCTAACTTCTGACTTCCAGACTTTTTTGTAGCTGAATATCATTGTTTCATCTAAATATGAATGTAACGTTAGTGGTAGTGAGATGCTTGCTACAGTTGCATTTCTAGAGATGAAACGCCGAAAACACGTTTTATTTCTACAATTCACTGCTTTGTTCTAACACCGCTGGCCGCTCCCTCTCTCTCTCTCTCTCTCTCTCTCTCTCTCTCTCTCCCTCTGCAACCTTTCTCTGCAAAGTTCTTTAAATCAAACACAATCGTGAAGAAGAAAAGACATTGAAGGACAACCGGCCGAAATGAGGGATATCCG
Organism: Zingel zingel; assembly: GCA_023566125.1. Lineage (NCBI taxonomy): Eukaryota > Metazoa > Chordata > Actinopteri > Perciformes > Percidae > Zingel > Zingel zingel. Next base: position 4,292,087 of record CM042315.1, read on the forward strand.
GCATAAAGTTTTAGACAAACTATATGACTGTATGTTAAGCTAAAGCATTTTGACAGTATGCAATAGAGCTGTAAAAGCTTTAAAAGTTCGGCCCGACAAGGCCCGAGCCCGACAGAATTCGGCCCGAGCCCGACAAGTACATTTTGATTGACAGCTTTTTAAAATTCCGAACCCGTTTACAGACCGACATTATTCAAATGTGTGCACGCACACAGCTCTTTTGCCTTTTGTCAAGAATGAGTCATTTATAAAAAAATTTAAGGCCACTTGGAGGTTGGAACAAAGAAATAAAATAAGTCCTCCAGAGGCCAGCCTCCGTTTCACTTCCTCAGCATCCATTTTCGCGCTAATCGAAATGCATCACCTGACCGCTCATTTACCGCACAACCCAGAACGCAAGCCCGAGCCCGGCCTGAGCCCGTGTAAAATGATAGAAATTAAGACTGAACCCGACCGAACCCAACGTGGGCTCGAGTAAAGATCTTCAGCTCTAGTATGCAACTTGTGTTACAGTGGAATGTGGATAAATCAGAAAGCTAAAGTATTATATTTGCAAGTAACTTAGCTTGCTAACGCTCAGATAACATTAGCTTACTAACAGCTAACTTGTCCTCTCTGGTAGACATAGGTTGCTACAGTAAAATAATACTTTCACTTTCTTAAATCTAATGTTTTTAGCTAGCTATACAGTGCCTAGCGAAAGTATTCGGCCCCCTTGAACTTTTCGACCTTTTGCCACATTTCAGGCTTCAAACATAAAGATATAAAACTGTAATTTTTTGTGAAGAATCAACAACAAGTGGGACACAATCATGAAGTGGAACGAAATTTATTGGATATTTCAAACTGTTTTAACAGATAAAAAACTGAAAAATTGGGCGTGCAAAATGATTCAGCCCCCTTAAGTTAATACTTTGTAGCACCACCTTTTGCTGCGATTACAGCTGTAAGTCTCTTGGGGTATGTCTCTATCAGTTTTGCACATTGAGAGACTGAAATTTTTGCCCATTCCTCCTTGCAAAACAGCTGGAGCTCAGTGAGGTTGGATGGAGAGCGTTTGTGAACAGCAGTTTTCAGTTCTTTCCACAGATTCTCGATTGGATTCAGGTCTGGACTTTGACTTGGCCATTCTAACACCTGGATATGTTTATTTGTGAACCATTCCATTGTAGATTTTGCTTTATGTTTTGGATCATTGTCTTGTTGGAAGACAAATCTCCGTCCCAGTCTCAGGTCTTTTGCAGACTCCATCAGGTTTTCTTCCAGAATGGTCCTGTATTTGGCTCCATCCATCTTCCCATCAATGTTAACCATCTTCCCTGTCCCTGCTGAAGAAAAGCAGGCCCAAACCATGATGCTGCCACCACCATGTTTGACAGTGGGGATGGTGTGTTCAGGGTGATGAGCTGTGTTGCTTTCACGCCAAACATAATGTTTTGCATTGTTGCCAAAAAGTTTGATCTTGGTTTCATCTGACCAGAGCACCTTCTTCCACATGTTTGGTGTGTCTCCCAGGTGGCTTGTGGCAAACTTTAAACGACACTTTTTATGGATATCTTTAAGAAATGGCTTTCTTCTTGCCACTCTTCCATAAAGGCCAGATTTGTGCAGTATACGACTGATTGTTGTCCTATGGACAGAGTCTCCCACCTCAGCTGTAGATCTCTGCAGTTCATCCAGAGTGATCATGGGCCTCTTGGCTGCATCTCTGATCAGTCTTCTCCTTGTATGAGCTGAAAGTTTAGAGGGACGGCCGGGTCTTCGTAGATTTGCAGTGGTCTGATACTCCTTCCATTTCAATATTATCGCTTGCACAGTGCTCCTTGGGATGTTTAAAGCTTGGGAAATCTTTTTGTATCCAAATCCGGCTTTAAACTTCTCCACAACAGTATCTGGGAGCTGCCTGGTGTGTTCCTTGTTCTTCATGATGCTCTCTGCTCTTTAAACGGACCTCTGAGACTATCACAGAGCAGGTGCATTTATACAGAGACTTGATTACACACAGGTGGATTCTATTTTTCATCATTAGTCATTTAGGTCAACATTGGATCATTCAGAGATCCTCACTGAACTTCTGGAGAGAGTTTGCTGCACTGAAAGTAAAGGGGCTGAATAATTTTGCACGCCCAATTTTTCAGTTTTTTATCTGTTAAAAAAGTTTGAAATATCCAATAAATTTCGTTCCACTTCATGATTGTGTCCCACTTTTTGTTGATTCCTCACAAAAAATTACAGTTTTATATCTTTATGTTTGAAGCCTGAAATGTGGCAAAAGGTCGAAAAGTTCAAGGGGGCCGAATACTTTCGCAAGGCACTGTATGTTTCGTTCCCAACTTCATTTTCAACACAATTGAGATGATATTTTCTTTTCTCAGCGTCTTTGAAACTCCACATCTGTTAAAAGGCTCCCAGCATGCTCCTGCAGCCTCGTGGTGTCCCAGCATGCTCTCTGGTTTCCCACCGCCTCCCCCCTGCTCGTGGATTATCATTTAATCCCTGATATTCATCAGCTGGGAGGTCAGAGGTCGTTTTATTACAAACTGCTCTCATCTCGGTGTAGATTAACTGGATTGTACTGGTTTGATTGAGATGAGAACCTGGGAGACACGCTGAAAATAAAAAGTAAATCAGTGAGGTTTTTTTAAACTACAACTTTAAGATACTTTTTAAAAACATTTTTACAGAACAAACGGAACTACGTTACGTTCTGCGTCACATACGTAACTGGAAGTGAAGTAACAACTGATTTTAACCCAAACCTCAATCTTTTTCTAATCCTTAGTAGTTTTCGTGCCTAAACATAACCAAAGATTCTTTATAGTAAATTTTCCTAAAGGGGCGTGGCCTCGTTTGAACGTGTAGTGAACGTTGTGTGGATGAATGAAAAGTTATATTTGAATAATTTATTAATATGTAAAAAGACATATTTAGCATCACAGAGATTAGTTTTGTTAGGGCGTTCACCAATGTTAGCTGACGTTAGCTTCTCTGTGTTGTCAGATCTCGCGAGAGTTCGTTCCTGAGACAGAAACAGGTCTCAAACAAAGCTAATTTTCTCCTGATGTGTCCGTCTGAAAAATGCCATTTGAGTGTCAGAATGTTCTGGAGATATATGGCTTGTAAAAAATGGATTTTGATTTTGGTGACTACGTGGGCGGAAGGATCGCTCATAATCTGTGTCCACGTTCACTTCTCCTGTTGGAATTAACACACTCAGGACGTCCCGCTAGTCTCCTAAAGAGGCGTGGCCATGGCGGAGCCAACGTGACACAAATACAGGAAACTACTCTGTTACCATTAACACAGTCAACACATTAATGAAGTAAACAACGTCCACAGCTGTGTATTTTAAATTTTATTTTATTGTAGGGTCAGCAAAGCTGGTTATGGTCGTCTGGTTAACACGTTTTTAGCTGTGACTGTCCTTCCTTTGCCGTACCTGAAGTTGCTGCATTCTGGCTGCTGTCTGTAGATCCCTTCATGCACAACTCGTATTCTTTCGGATGTTTGATACCAGATGTTGTAACAGCGGTGATGTTGTGTATTGTTTGGGGTCCTCGCCACCACCAGACTATTCAGCATTGCAGATTGAACATGTAGCTGGACTTGAATGGCCTTCTTTTGACTGAAAGTACTGCCAAACAACACTTTTTCTGCTCACCAGTTCCATTTTCACTTTCTCACAGTCTACTGCATTGAATGCTCCACCTACGTAAACAGCTTCCCGTAATCAATGGCGCCGTAATCAATGGCGCCGTTATTACATTGACCAGCGTAGTGCACGAAGTGCAAGCATAGGGTTCGGTTCGGTGGTAAAAAATTCTTAGGTTCGGCAGAAACCCAACCCCGTCAAAAAGCCCAATATTCAGCCGAATCCGAAGCCGAATCCTGGATTGGGTGCATCCCTATTTCTCTGGTTTAGATATGAGGTCGCATTTCCTGACACTGCTAGGGGGCGCTAAGGTATGAAATGTTCCTGTAGAGGGGAGGAATAAACAACCTTTATCGTCGTATGGTTTGGAGGACTTGTTTGAGAGAAATAATTATGTCATATAATGTATAATATCTACAGAGTGAGTACTTTTACTTTTGATACTTTAAGTACATTTAGCTGATAATACTTATGTACTTTTACTTAAGTAGGATTTTGAATACAGGACAAAAAAAATCCATATTTGCAGTGCTTACAAGAGACTTTGTGAGGCAGATAAATGGAAATAGGACAAAGAGGTTTTCTCGTAATAATTCCACTGAAGTAAAAAAATAAAAACTCGTAGTCATCTGAATCTGAGGAAAAGTCTTGAGGCACTCGAGAAACAATCAGTTACCACGGCAGCGAAACCACAAGTGGTCAAACAAGACACACACAAACACACCAAAACACACATAGTAAAGTTATGCGTAATGCACTGTCTGTGCTACAAAATACAAACAGGAAATCCAACCCGCCAAACATTTATTTAACAGAGGTCAGATGTGTCAGAGCGAGGATGTCACCGCCACTCCGGCTGACGGATCGCTTATTAGATCTGTACCGAAACAAACACCTGCGTCTTGTAAAAGCAGCGATATAAATCATGAATGACATAATACTGTGTGTCTGTGTCTGTATGTGTGTGTGTGTGTGTGTCTGTCTCTATGTTTGTGTGTGTGTGTGTGTGTGTGTGTGTGTCTGTGTGTGTGTGTGTGTGTGTGTGCGTGTGTGTGTGTGTGTGTGTGTGTGTGTGTGTGTGTGTGTGTGTGTGTGTGTGTGTGTTCTTGTTTAACTACATTCGTGGGGTCCAAAAACGTGGGAATACAGTATACTTGTGGGGTCCGGACAACTTTGTGGGGCCAAAATGCTGGACCCCACAAGGTTAAAGGGCTGTTTGAGGGTTAAGACTTGGTTTTAGGATTAGGGTTAGAATTAGGTTATGGTTAGGGTGAGGGTAAGGGTTAAGGTTAGGCATTTAGTTGTGATGGTTAAGGTTAGGGTAAGGGGCTAGGGAATGCATTATGTCAATGACGGGTCCCCACAAAGATAGTGAGACGCACTATGTGTGTGTGTGTGTGTGTGTGTGTGTGTGTGTGTGTGTGTGTGTGTGTGTGTGTGTGTGTGTGTGTGTGTGATGCAGACAGCGAGGCTCTGCGTTTTATCTTCTGTCCTTTTTTATTAATCCTCTCTGTGTTTGGACGTCTGCCTGCAAGCTCAAACTTTGTCAATCAGGCTTTAGCTGCATTTAAACAAAGGCTTTAGAGCAGTTTATAGTGAAAAGTTATGATCAAGTACAGACAAGCAGCTCTGCACTGTAAAAAAAACCAACTACTCTTTGTTTATTCCAGCGCAAGTCAAAACTCACTTACTTTTTGTACACATTATAGGTTTACAAAGAGAAAAAGCCCAAAGTCCACCCCAAAGGGACTTACCATCTCCAACAGAAAACACTGTTCACAAACTGCTCCAAACAGCTCTATTGTAGTCCAGCCTTTACTTCAGAGACAAACGTGGTCACTTTGGAACACACGTTATAATGCTCGCCTATCTGCTAGCATGGCACGCCCTCATACTCTGCTTCTGACTGGCTAGTAGTCCTTACCTAGCTACTGTCAGGGCACGCCCTCATACTCTGCTTCTGACTGGCTAGTAGTCCTTACCTAGGTACTGTCAGGGCACGCCCTCATACTCTGCTTCTGACTGGCTAGTAGTCCTTACCTAGGTACTGTCAGGACATGCCCTCATACTCTGCTTCTGACTGGCTAGTAGTCCTTACCTAGGTACTGTCAGGGCACGCCCTCATACTCTGCTTCTGACTGGCTAGTAGTCCTTACCTAGGTACTGTCAGGGCACGCCCTCATACTCTGCTTCTGACTGGCTAGTAGTCCTTACCTAGCTACTGTCATGGCACGCCCTCATACTCTGCTTCTGACTGGCTAGTAGTCCTTACCTAGGTACTGAGCATGTGCGACTCCCTACAAAGATGGAACAGAAGTGAGAGGTCTCACTCTGTAGCTAAAACATGGAGCTCAACATACAGGGTGAAAAGAGGAGCTGCAGCAATGTGCAGTACAACACAAATGTTTTTTTTTTTTATTAAACCACAAACCTATTCTGGTACAACCTCTAAATACAATTATGAACCTGAAAATGAGCATAATATGAGCACTTTAAGTTTTATTTTCTCTAGGGGAAAAAATTGGCTAGTGGAAAATCTGACTGGCTGGTAACTTTAAAATGTAATAGCCATGTTGGCTGGTGATTAAAAAATGTTAATTCAAAGCCCCGTTTCCCACAATGTTGTGGGTTGAATTGCCTTACCGTCGTTTTTTACAGTGTAGAGAAGGTAAAGCTGGAGATGGGAGGGAGGGGAAGAGGGTGAAAAGAGGAGGAGATGAGGAGGAGGAGGAGGAGGAGATGAGGATGGTCCTGCTGTCAAACACAGATGAGATGAGATGAGAAGAGAACACAGCGGCAGGTTTCAGGAGGGCACCGCTGTTAGATAATCGCATTGCGGAGTGGACCAATGGAAGCGCAGCGACGATCCGAGGACCAAGAAATCATTTTCATGTAATTGAATCCAACTCGTCCAGACCTGCCGGAGAGGCGACGTGTGCAGACCGGTGATGCTGCGCAGACACACGGCGAGCCTGCAAACTTCAGAGTGGATCTATAAACTGTAATAAAGCTGCTCTGCCTCCTGCTGTCCGTCGGGCTGGTTTCTGACACCCAGCTTCATAAATGATAATAATAAGAAGAGCGATTATACACTTATGGATTAATCAACGAGACGCGTCTTCATTAAAGCAACAGGTGAGAACATGCACGGGACAAATAACAGAGACGTTGAAAAGCTGAGGCAGCACACCTGCGCCCTGTAAGGTGAGTGAATCGATAAGGTTTTTTAATACAATAGAATAGTCTTTATTGTCGCATGTACAACGAAAGTGATATACAGTCATATCAGTACATAACATTAACAAAACAGGGTAATAAATAAATAAATAAACATAAAAGAGCCTCTAAAAGTCACTATATAAATTTTATATATATATATATATATATATATATATATATATATATATATATATATATATATATATATATATATATATATATATGAGACACAAACACAGTGGTGTAGTCTAATGTATTGTAGTGGGTCTACTGTACTGTATATAAATATATTGGCCTATATATATGGGCCAGAATCTGCCTTTTAGGGGGGCGCATATCATAGTGTGGGGTCTGGGTGTCCTCCCCCAGGGTTATTTTGAGCATCGATTACTTCATTTCCTGCATTCGGATACACTTTTATGCACCAATTTACGGTGGAAAAACCTTTATTTAGCCTATGCGAAGAAGAAAATAACAGATGACAATTCAAAATATAATATAAAGTATGTTGCTACGTGTCATTGGGCATTTTTAAGTGGGTATGTGGAAATCCTGGAGCTTTCTTAGTGGGTATACTGTGTATCACGTATACTACATCACTGCAAAAACAACACATCCACTGCACAATTTATCCTTAAAACTCAGCAGGTTGGACTTTTAGTCATTGAAATATGTTCTTAGGGCAGCATTTAATTTTATTGGTTCTCTCAGCCGTCCAATCAGCGACAGCAGGTCCAACCTGCTAAAACTCAAGTAGCAGTATATGGCTTTTGGATAACAACTGTTTCTGAGTCTGTTTGTTCGTGTTTTAATTGTCCTGGAACTTTTTACTTCCATTTCATTTCACAGTAAACAAATGCACCAGCCTATAATCAGACTATAATGTAATGCCATTAGTTAACTAACTGCAACACATTCTCATGAACGGGCTCGTACAATATCTTACCAAAAGTTAGGCACACCAATTCGTACAAAATCAGGAGACCCGTCGGCTGGTCACGAGGCGCCACCAGATGACGGTCCTTTCAGTGGCCGTAGCAGTTGAGTTTAGCCGACAAAAAGTGAGCATCATGGGGCGACGACAGTTAAAGTTAGGCACCAAAACGTCATAAAAGCCTGTGCTCACGCGGAGCTCTGTATCCAACTGACAGACACACTTTTTTGGCTTAGAATTACGGAACTGCTAAAAATAACACTACCTTGCCGTCCACTCTACCCGACTGAAAACACTTTATTGGCTTAGAATTACAACAATCGTTAAACACACTGCAAACTCCTGGTCCTCTCTTCCCAATTTACAGCCCCCCTCTCTTGGCTTAAAATAACTCGCCGTTGTCGGCTATGATCGCTGAACAGGCTACACGTTGTAAACAGCCATGGCCCGCTTGCCTGGTCCTCCGGTAACGTTAGCAGTTAGCAAGCTTAGCATGGCGGTGTTATCCAGGACCAGTCGGGATCACTTTACTGGCTGTATCTCAATTGTTTTTGCAAGTAACCTACTCTGGTACTCTAGCTATGTAATTCAGTGGGAGTACACAAATGTTGAAATGACATAAAACGCCCATCCCTTGTAGCCGTGATAAATTAGCCTGAAGCTAATGCTTAGCTACCTGTTCAAGGGGAAATTAGCCAACTCGGCGTCCCTTTGGGCTCTAAGCTGTCTCCATCTTTCAAATAGATCTCCAGTATTTACCCTGCGTTTGTTACGTCTCTGGTCACGCAATTGATCTAGCAACCCGTCCTGGCTGTCAAACTGGGCAGATGACACAAACAAACCTGTATTACCGTCAGAAAAGGCAGTATTTTAACTTAGGTTTCCTTAATATCTGATGACGCATTGGGGTAATTTTTGGATTCATTACTGTAAATGTATTACATATTGGACCTTTAAGATCTTAATGGAAATCATCCCATTTTGTTCACTTTTTCTCCTTTTCACTGATGCTCAGTGTAACTTTGTTACTTAGAGAGGTGGTATCTGTTAGGTTTCAATGATGTACAGAACCCAAATGCAGACAGAACGCAGAGCCAGGAGTGTGAATCAACAGGTTTATTAAAAGTACTCAAGCGTACGGTCCAGGTTTCCGGGGGGTAAAGGCAAGTCCAGGTTTCCAGGGTGGAGAACAGGTCAGGTGGATTCTGGGAAGGAGCGGGTCCGTCAGAGAGAGACAGTAGGCCAACTAGTGGTGGGGTCCAGGGGTGAAGCGTTAGCAGGAGCCAGGTTCCAATGGCAACTGAGGCACGAGAGAAGGGATCAGGACAGGCAAACATACAATTTTACTAAACAGATAGCATGGCTGGTCAGGAGCAAGACTAACTGTGGTCGTCTTGACTATGATTGGACGCAGTGTGGAGGAATGATGGGATGATGGTATATGAAGCAGAGGTTGATTGTGGTAGATGAGAGGCAGCTGGAACCCAGACTCCCGCACACCAGACTCCACTCCTCCAATTAGGACAGACAGAGGGAGGGAGAGGGGAGAGACAGAGAAGCTGCCTAGGAGCAGCAGGCCTAACAGTATCTTTATAAGCCTTTTCTTGGTTTCTACGCTGCGCTGCACAATGTTTGCATCAAGCCTTTTTGTTTTTTTAATAATGTGTGAATAAACTAAACTAAAATAGAGGCCGAGAAAATGTGCATGAATCCACTTAGCAGATTGAATTAAAAGGTATATTTTACAAAAACTTATCTCTGGTGGTAGCGGCCATGTAGTGTTTTTGTATTTGTCCACATTTTCAGAAATCTATATCTAAGATTTTTGCCTCCACCCCAATACAATGGAGGTGAATTGAGTTTCTTTTGTTGCACCCACAGCATTAAAAAAAATGACATATGAAAAATTCAACAGCAGGGTCTCTTTCTGGGCTTTAATTCATGGCCTCCGTGCAGAAGAGCTGGAAACTGTGAAAGAGCATTTGGTGCACTCAGTTTAACTGTTTCTACAGGCTGGATGATTTCAATTCATCACCAAATTATAGGTGACATTTTTCCAAATCTTTATCTTTAAATGTAAATAAATATACAAACACTGGGAACGACAAAAAACGGACATCTGTTTTCAAAAATCAGTGTTAAATCCGTGTTCTGATGACAGCTGTTGACAGGAAGAGAGAGAGTTGTGTGGAGCTGATAGTCTTAATTAGCTTTGTAGCAACTCATTTGGCGATGCCTTGAATGTAACAGACGTTCAATAATATCAAAAAGTTACGCATTAAAGCTTTAAATAAGCAACGTGTGAACAAATGAGCAGAGTGGGTGGTTATCAATGTACATATTTACACTTCTACAGTATACGCCACTGATTGAACTGCTTACCTTAACGGAGTACATACAGTTTTAAACAGACAAGGCGACCTACACAGACCAAGTGTAAACGGTGTCGTAAGGTACAAAGAAAGCGAAAATTGCTGAACTTCCTCTATTATATTATCTATTATTAACCTAGTGGCCTACTCAAGGCTACTACCTTACACTTACATTGTGTTTTTGCACGTTAGCAGATATCTTTTACTATTAAAAACTGGATGAAAGGATCTCAGTTCGAAACAGAAGTTGGCAAAGGAGCTTCTTCATTATTCAGACTTTTTAACCCCTCTGGCTCGTTCACGGTTCACACCACGGTGTCACACCCGAGCCAGTAAGAATTTTTAAGGTCACTCAGCAGCCGTGTGAGGGTTGTCATGAAGTGAGGCGTGAATTGGTGTGTAGTCAGCTCTGAAGGGTGTCAGGACTAAAAGCAGGGTGCAAAGATCTTTTCCTTTTCCCCAGTGAATTTTTTTGTATTGTTATTGAACAATTACAAGAGAACACGGGATGTAATGTGGACGTATCTATAGCTCGTCCTCTCCGCCGTCTGTAACACAGGCAACTAACCGGCCCGGCAACTAACTCTGTGGTGGACCTGTGGAGCGGGCGATCATATGTGATTAAGGGAAAAACAAAAACAACAACAAATTTAAAGAGAGAGAGAGAGCAGCAAAATTAACGGTTTGCGGGCTAATATAAGAGATAGCGATTAGCATAAGCAAGTGGTAAAGTAGTAAAGCCAACATCTTGCACCATGGGCTGCATGGGCCATGTGTGACATTGACACGCAGTGCGACTCTGTGCCTCCTGCTGAAAAGTTGAGAATGTTTTAATTGTTATGTACGCAAGATGTACCACAGGAAAACAATGGGTTCCCTGACGATGCATTTCTAGCGATGCTTCTCGATGCAATTGGCCCCTTAATAGAGCTGGATCAATGTGGCGAGTCAGCACTGCTGCCAATCTGCCTCAGTGGCCAACTGCGGTACTGCAGCCTAAACACATTTTTTTTCTCCCCATAGACCTTCATTATAAAAGAGATGCCTGAGAAACGTCAAAATGGCAAAAAAGGTCAACAATTACTCTTTGTATTGTGAACCTTTAAATCCCAAATGTGCAGTAAAGTTTTGGTTGATAACATGCAGTACGTTTACATGTACACTAATATTCCAAATATGACAATATTCCGAATTTTATACAGGTCATTTAAACAGTATATTCCGGTTGAATATCCTGAATAAGGTCTTTTTCCCGAATATAGCATTTTCCGATTAAGACATGTGGGATATTCCGGTATTATTCGGGTTTTATAGGCATTGTTTGGACATGTATACAGCACATTCGGAATATGAGTCTCAATCGGGGTTTTCACCGCAGGCTTATGGTCAGGTCTGTGCGTTGCTATGGTTGCTGTAAACAAACCAACCAGCCAACAGTTTGCAAGGCTGGAGACCCGATAAGAAGGAGAAACACAGCTACTTTTAAACATTATCAAAGACATACCAATAGGTTTTTGGATATGCGCAAACATTGCCATGGCGACCTTTTCAAGAAGCTGGTCGAATGAATGAAAGAGGGACGCTGTGTTCTCATGGTCCGACAAGTCCGCCGCCGCTGGTAAACTTTTTGCATGGCTACATGTAAACGGGAATATTAGTTAAATATTCACTTTCATTAGCCGTGTAAACAGCTTAGTCAAAATATCGTCTTTTTTGGAATAGGGGAAAAAAACTGAATATTATGTGCACGTAAACGTAGTCAAGAACTTTAGTTTTGTCCTGATTTAGCTTGAGCACATTTTGGATCACTGTATTAAAGTCCATGAATGATGCCCCCTACAGGTAACAGGTAAATAATGAAAAGTAGGAGACCCAGGACAGTGCCTTGTGGTACTCCATATGAAATGTTGATTTGTAATGAGGCTTTAAACATACACAAACAGTTTAAATTAATAAAAAAAATACAGTTTAAAGGACTTAAAAAGACTGACTTTATTATTTATTTTTTGTGTCGTCACAGCTTCTCGTTGGCTCCTCCTCCTAACCTCCTGTGAACTGGACATATAAATACCTTTTCCATCCTGTCACACATCCTGAAGCCAGCATGCCCATCATCAGCAATGCCAACCACGACTTCAGCACCTACTCCATCAGCAGCGACGACAGCAGCCTCGACCGCTTCTTCACAGAGATCCCGGAGACTGAGACCATCAAGGGCGTTTACTTCCAGCGTGCCCAGCTGCGTCGAGACCCCAAGGCCTCGTATGTGGTCGACCACACCCTGCAGGTTCTCATCAATGTCGGGGGAAACCGCTACACATTCCCCTGGAGCACCTTGGAGCAGTTCCCCCAGAGTCGTCTGGGACGTCTGCGCTTCTGCACCACCCCTGAGGAGATCGCACGACTCTGTGATGACTACGACGAGACGTGCCAGGAGTACTTCTTCGACCGAAACCCTACAGCCTTCAGGGTCATCCTCAACTTCCTGGCAGCGGGGAAACTGCGTCTGCTTCGGGAACTGTGCGCCGTGTCGCTGCATGATGAGCTTGACTACTGGGGCGTGGACCCGGGCCACATGGAGCGCTGTTGCCGTCGCCGCATGTCGACCCGCGTGGAGGAAGTGGCCGAGCGAGAGCGCAAAGAAGAGGAGTGGAGGCAGAAGAGGGTGATGCTGAAGAAAAGCAACATAGAGGCTGAAAAGGGCTATCACAAACTGGCTTGGATACTGCGAGAAGTGGTGGAAAACCCTCAGTCGGGTTTGGCTGGGAAGATGTTCGCCTGCCTCTCCGTGGTCATGGTGCTGGTCACCGTCATCAGCCTGTGCATCAGCACCATGCCAGACCTCAGAGATGAAGAAACAAGGGTGCGTATTAAGCCCAGCGAAAAGCTGACCGCCACATAACATCCTGTTAAACCTGTTTTACACACATCAAGCATTTTGTCAATGTGTTAACAGGAACGGTCATATCACAGAGGCATCTAGTTTACTGTTTTTTTTTCACTCCAACTACTTTAATCAGCGTTATTTTCAGAAGCAGACAGCTGCTATCTGCAAAAGAAAAGAGTCAGATATTTTTCTCAGAAGTTGGTGGAAACCAAAAGCTAAAAGGAGAGTAAATGGAAATGCAACTACAAATCAATGATAACGTTGCTCTGTTTTGACTAGATGTGTAAATAGGCAACTGTTTGATAAAAACTTCCACCATATCCTAATTATAAGGTGGTAATATCCTTTAAGTTGTATTTACAGGTTGTTGCGTTGCCCCCAAGTTGCCAAAATCAAATGTATGTTTAAACATGTTGGTTGCATGTTTGAATAAGTCAGTTACATAAAAGTCCCAATGGCAACCTCACTATGTCGCTTCAAGTAACATTTCCAGTACAGTGCACAAGTCGAAGTTGAAGTTCAGCTTTGCAGCAGACAGAAATACACAACAAAACAAAAACTACAGTCAGTTTGTGTGGGGTGAGCCTGTTGCGTGCCTGTTAAAATATGGATTTCTCCTTCTTGTTTGAGTTAACAGAAGCAGACAGATTGTAAAATTGATTGTATAACTAACTAGTAATAAGAACCTTGTGATTAGGTTCCTAATCTTCGAAGACGGTGGATTGATTTCTCCCTGATGTGTGTGCAGCCAGTCGAACTAATCAAGACACGAGAAAATCAAAGCATGGACGAGTTCAGTTCAGAAGCTGAGACAAACTAAATAATTTTTCACGTTTCGTGATTGATGTGAGTTGGAACGAACAAACATCTGGAGATGTGTTTCTAAAGCAGGGGTCACCAACCTTTTTTGATCATACGAAGGGCTACCAGTTTGATACACTCTTCTGAAATAACAAATGTGCTCAGTTTGCCTTTAGTTATATATGATTATTAATGATTAATGATAGTCATCTATGTGAAGACACTGATCACGTTAATGATTTCTCACAATAATCAACAATGACTTAACAAGGTGGGAAACAGATAACATCAATATTCAATTTTCATTTTTAGAAATGTGGTCATGTGGTCCTTGGGGGCTAACTGGTACCCACGGGCACTGTGTCGGTGACCCCTGTTCTAATGCAATGCCATAATTCCTTTTAATTGCTGGAAACCAGTTTTGTTTTTACAGTAGTTTGGAGTCTGGCAGACATCTAAAGTTTTCAAAGTCAAGGTCAAATTAATTTATAGAGTGCTTTAAAAACCACAAACTAGGTTTGTGCCAAAGTGCTTTACAACAACAACAACACAACTAAGCAATAAGAAAATCACAAGAAAAGATTTAAAATACATGCCTAAATACAACACTCACAGTCGTACAGATGTTCATGCATATCAATGTAAAATGCAACTCAAATGGGACACCTTTTAAATGAGTCAAGGGACTCTGCTCTTCTTATATTTACAGGAAGACTATTCGAGAGATTTGGTAGAAGGCCCTGGCTCCAGGAATGTTACGATGAGATCGTGAGATGGTTTATAACCCTTGACTTGTAGATCTGAGCGACCTGGCTGTGGTTAGATGTTCTCTAATATAGCTCGGGGCAAGAACATGCATGGCTTTAAAGACAGAAGAACACAAGAATCTCGTAAGCGATGCTACTACAGACGTAATATGTTCACCTTTCAAGCTAATGTAGTAAGCTATCATGTTGGAAGGCAGAATGTATAGATCAAGTTCAACCTTATTCCCTGAATATTACTTCTTCCACAAATAATTCACTTATCTCTTGGAGTTGTATTTCCTCTGGTAGCAGAACTCTAGATTAAAAGCATTGATTTGAGCACTAAATGAAAACTGCTATTCAGCCTTTTCTTGTCTGTAAACATAAAGAGGCTCATTATGTGCAGTTAGAAAAGCATTTTTCAAGGATGCAATTTCAACTTTGTCTCTATAGTATTTGTGATGATTGTTCCTCATTAGAAGGTCTTGTTTTCTTGTTCGCTGCCATCATTCAGTCGGCTTTCAAAGCCACACTGAAATGGAAATTGATTTCCCTCCCTGCCCGACTTTAATGACTGATCATCCACATTGCAACTACATTTTTAACATTCAGTGCCTAAGACATGCTTGTGACAGTATGTATGAACTCAAATCAATTTAAGTGCTGTGTAGTTGTTTCCAAAAGTTTTTTTTAGTGTCTTACTTTGTGCTATCTATATTTTTGTCTTCCTTTGTTTTTTAACATAATATAACTTTGTACAGCACTTTGTTCAGCCTAGGTTGGTTTTAAATGTGCTCTATAAATAAATTGACTTGACTTGACTTGCTTCAACCAAAATATGTTTTTCTCAAAGGTACATCAGCTATACAGCCTAATGTATTTAAATGCAAAACAATAGTGATATGTTTATTTAAAGGGTACTCCAGTGAACTATTGCAAGAAACAGATTTAAGAAGAATGGTTAAAATCGGTGCAGAAATATAGGTTTTTTAAATAAGTATTTTTGCAACACTAATTTGCAACTAGTCTCACATTGCCAGACCTTCCTCCACAGCACTGCGGAGGAAGGTCTGGTTAGTCCACACAGCATTCTGGGATGGGAGAAAAACGTGCTCTGGTTTATTGGCATTTCTTTAAACCAATCACAATCGTCTTGGGCGGCGCTAAGCTCCGGACGGAGCCACGGTGCCTCTGCTAAATAGTCTCGGGAAGGAACTTGTTTTGGTGGAACGTGTGTACGTTCAAAAGTTGTTTTAGTCGTGCAACAGAAAACTCAGATTGGACAGATAGTCTAGCTAGCTGTCTGGATTTACCCTGCAGAGATCTGAGGAGCAGTTAACCATAGTCCTCACAAATCCACCGGAGGTTAGAACAACAACACAAAGAAAGAGGAAGGGGACAGACATCTAGTGGTCTCCCGGCGGCACTGGAGCAATCCCCTAAATGAATTGTCGTAGGTACAGACTAATTTGCAACTAACATATTTGTAAAACATGTGCCATGCCTACAGATGTAATGCTTTAAAAAAAAATAAAACAGAGGCCTCAAGTTCAGGCTGATTAGTGCTAACCATGACGACTAACCTGATCAGTATTTGTGGAATTGGTTTTAAAGTTGCCCAGTGTGTTCTCGTCACAGTCCGTCTCTGTGTCTGCAGGGCGAGTGCTCCCAAAAGTGTCAGAGCATGTTCGTGGTGGAGTCCATCTGTGTGGCGTGGTTCACTTTGGAGTTCATGCTGCGATTCGTCAACGCTCAGAGCAAGATGGCCTTCGCCCGCGGCCCCCTCAACATCATCGACGCTATCGCCATCCTGCCGTACTACGTGTCTCTGGTCTTCGATATCAGGGATGAGTCGCAAGAGGACGTCATCATGGGTGCTGGCAGAGGCTATCTGGACAAACTCAGTCTGATCCTGCGCCTGCTGCGGGCGTTGCGGATCCTGTACGTGATGCGGCTGGCTCGCCACTCTCTGGGCCTGCAGACATTAGGACTGACCATGCAGCGCAGCATTAGGGAGTTCGGCCTGCTGCTGCTGTTCGTCTGCGTTGCTGTGACCCTCTTCTCACCTCTGGTCCATCTAGCAGAGAGCGAGCTGGCGCCGTTTGCTGCCACGCACCCGCAGCACAGCTTCAGCAGCATCCCGGCCTCCTACTGGTGGGCCATCATCTCTATGACCACGGTGGGATACGGCGACATGGTGCCTCGCAGCATCCCCGGACAGATAGTCGCGCTCACCAGCATCCTGAGTGGCATCCTCATCATGGCGTTCCCCGCCACGTCCATCTTCCACACCTTCTCCCGCTCGTATCAGGAGCTGAAGCAGGAGTATGAGCGGCTGTGGAAGGAGGAGAGAGGCGAGGAAATAGCCGCTGAGTCAGAGGAGAGTTGGGCCAAAGCCGATTTGGCACCAGATGAGTCCACGTCTGTGTGCAAGGAAGATAATGACGGGATGATGTTAACCAAGAGTCATAAATCCACACTTCCATCGACAGCTTTCTAATGGACCAGGAAGAGAGCAGTCAGACACTTTCTTTCAGTAATTATGTGTTTAAAATGGCGACACTTGACAACATACTCTATCATTTTTAAGCACATTTAGACTCTAAAGGACTGTTATTTTGAGAGTGTATTTCACTTCAAGTTCTTGTCTGTTCATGTTCTGGATTCATGCTTTAAATACATTATGCTTCCAACAAACTATCTAGTACTTATCAGGTTATATAAAGCTTGCTTTCATATCAGCAAATACATTGCAGCACTTAAAGGGTACATATTAATGCCCATTATGTTCTATCATATATCATTTTACAATGTCGGATGTTCATATTAAACTTAGTAGGGATGTTAACGATTAACCGTTTCAACATTAACCGGCAATAACAACTTTGACCGATTAATACAATCAGTTAAACAGTTAAAATAATATCTAACTGTGTGTGTGTTTCTGTTGTCTTTCAAATATCTCGAGAACAGTTAATCCGATCTACTTTATGCTTGGCAGGAGTATTGCTGGGTACTCAATGAACTTGCCTTTTCTTTTTTATCCAAGCAAAATTGGTATTGTAACTGAAATTGTCCTCATTATGCTGGAATCAAAAATGTAATGGAATTGGGACCTTTGGAATCAAATCGATTCGGGAAATCATTGGCAGTACCCAGCCCTAGTACCCAAAACTCATATATCAAATAATGAGGTAAACGTATTTAAAAGAAATCCATGTGAGCAAAAACTTTTAGATTTTCGACTGTTCAGAACATATCCAACAGTTTTTTTTTTCCTCTCAGCTCGAAAATAACATCATTTCGTGCTGGATTTCTTTTTATGGTCATCTGCACCAGACACCTTACATGCAGCTACATGCTAACGTTAACGATATGGAAAGCTGTAATTTTAGCTGCTGATGTTAATTTCTCCCCAATTTCAGATCACATTCCTGCTGGAACATGTCCGATTGTGTAGTTTTTGGTTAAGAATCCTACAGTGGTGATTTGAACGGTATGTGCTGTTATACTCCGTTACAGTCAGTCCACTAACACAATGACGGATACGGTACAAAGACGGCGAGAGCACAGAAGACTATGGAACATGGACCACTGTTGCCAACGTTTTTCCAAGAAACGAAGCTAGCACTAGCTACAAAAGTCGCTAAAAGTCTGCAGATGACGCCACACGTTTTTTTTGCACATTGGTGACATCAAATCACAAATCATTTGCATAAATTTTAGTGGCCGCATACATGGGAATTAATTACAATATACTATATCTCGCTTTTTCCTTGATGGTTTTAAGTCGCTAAGTTTGTTGCTAGTCGCTTTTAGAAATAAAGTCACTAAGAGGGTCTGAGAAGTTGCTAAATCTAGTGAGAAAGTCACCAAGTTGGCAACAATGACGCTGACCAATCAGGGGAGACTGAGCTGATTTGGGAGGTGGGGCTTAAAGAGACAGGCGCTACAACAGAGCGTTTCAGACAGAGTGTGAATACAGGTATATTCAGACAATATGAGTGTTTTTTTAATAACTTTAAAGCATGTAAACATGTTCCAATAGAGACACAAAATACAACCCTGAAAATGAGCATGATGGGTCACCTTTAAATCAAACTGACATCTGAATTCTCCACAGTTTTGTGATCTCACTGCAGCTACTGTGCACATTTTTTAATTTAAAAAAAGATGATTATATATATATATATATATATATATATATATATATATATATATATATATATATATATATATATATATATATATATATATATATATATATTAAATTATATATAAAGCCAATGTAACATATGGTCGTTTCCCTGTCAGTCGTTTGCAATTTGAGACTTCTTTTCCTTTAATTTAACATTCGACATTTGGAGTTTCGTGCTCTTGTGTTTCATTCAGAAAAAGCAAGCTTATTAGCCTAGCTTGCTAACGTTAGCACTGACTCCCACTAGACGTTAGTTTTTTTACATGTTACTTTAAAGGGACAAAGAGGGAGAGGTCTTATAGTGTTAGCCGTCTCTCTTTCATGGGTCCAGTTGTGGAGACAGCTAATAACCAGACTGTTAAAACTCACAGCACAAAAACAAGAACTCGTGTAACCTCGGCAGTTCATTTACTCCACCATTCAAATCTCAAAGTAACGTAACGAGTGCTCAAATCACAGATGGGGCTAAGTAACAGGTAACAACTTTGGACCGAACATTTAGGCTGTTGTAAGTAAAGTAATAAACAATTTTATTAAAAAGTAGGGATCGTTAAGAGCCAAAAATCGAAATTGCGATCAAAATTGAATTATAATTGCACAGCCTTACCTTTCTGATACAACTGAAACTAAACTAAAACTAGCAAACAGACTCTGAGAAAACTAAAATGACAAAAAAATCTAAAAGCCACTAACTAAAATCAAATAAAATCATATCATTGGACAATGATTTCAGCACAATAGTCAGTGACAAGATCTTCACTGTGATAGATTACACAAGTGTCATGTGTCATGCGTGGATTTGTTTTTGTGGAAATCAACGTGCTGCCTGGAAGAAAAGTATCTTAAAAACATACAGTATGCTGTGGATGGGGGCAGCAGTGTATGAGATGTGTATTTAATGGTCCTTTAATGTAAAACATCTTGTAGCTCCTCTTGTCTCGCTGTTTGTCGAACTTCCAGGCACTTTTAAAATGACAATAAACTCTTTTTGCTTGGATTTTTACCTGTCTTAGAGGATGAATGGTTTGTTCACTCTGCATGAAAGTTATAAAAGAGTTGTCCTCGCCAAAGGAACCTCGTACTGCAGCTCCTGACCATATAGCATCAGTTTAACTATTGTTACGGTTGCTGTTGGCACCCTCATGTGTATGTTGTATATTTAACTGAGTGTGTGTGATATGTGAGATGCAAAGCAGGCTGTGGCATCCCTGCTGAGGAAGTCCCGCCCAGTTCCGAAGGAGGAAGCTGATTGGTGCGGCATGCTGACTGGCCAATCGAGGAAGGCTGCCTCCAGCTTAAAAGCCCTGATTGATTGCAGCTGAGGGCAGCTGCCAGACCAGATTCATTTTGTGAAGTTCTTTGTGAGAGTAAGGAAGTGGGCCAAGGCTTGAGATTTAAAAACTGACAACATCTTTGCATTTCACAGGTTTGTTATGTTAGTCACGTTAGGTTTAGTGGTGCTGTGAGTATTGTGTTTTGTTTTCCAACGTACCTTAGTTAGAAAGGATTTTTGTTTAACCTTTTGTTTTCTTATAAGTGTAGAAATAGTCTTCTTTTTGAGGATCTTTTTGTTATATTAGTTTTTGTTTTCCACAGCAGCCATCGGCCCATTTTTCCGTTTGTAAGCTCTTTTGTTAAATTTGCCCAATTCAAAATAAATTTCCTTTTAAATACCAATGCCACCTGGTTTTATGTTTGTCCTGATACCCCTAGCTACAGGACCTAACACTATTTAAAGGGATAGTTCAGACTTTGTTCAGTGTGGTTGTCTGAGCTACTTCTCCGTAGTCAGTGCGTTAGCTACAGTAGATGGCGGTCGGCACGCCCCCAGTTGGGAGAATCAGACAGGAGTACCGACGTGGAAGCTAAAGTGTGATTTATGCTTCTGTGTAAAATCTACGCCATGGCTACTTACGTAGGTACGTGGAGACACTGACTTACGCCGGACCCTACATCGTAGGCTGACAGGCACCTCGTGAACGTGGCTTGGTAGCGTTGCATTTCCCCCGACTCATTTCCTGGTTCTCCTTCTCCATCAACAACATGAAATCAAGGAGAGGGTTAACTTCTCCTGCTCCAGATTTCCCACCGTGGTCAGAAAGAACAGGGGAGACACTTTGTTTCTCTCACTACGACTATAGAGTCGCTACTAACGCCGAAGATAATCAGTCACTCGCTCTACCACACACACACACACACACACACACACACACACACACACACACACACACACACACCGGCCCTGCTATTCTCTCAAAAAGATTGACACACACACAAACACGCACGTATAAACTTCAGGCCACTTACGTAGGCTACGGAGAAAGCTCTGCTCTATGTTTCGTGTGCAAAAATCTTAATGTGTAAAGTAACTAGTAACTAAAGCTGTAACAGATGAATGTAGTGGAGTAAAAAGTACAATATTTCTTTCTGAAATGTAGTGGAGTAGAAGTAGAAAGTGGCATGAAAAGAAAAGACTCAAGTAAAGTACAAGTACCTCAACCACTCTCTCTCTTCCACCACTGACTGTAGCTATCACACACAGACAAATGGTGGTCGTATTGGTGTGACATACGTTATCCATCTTTCCCATCTTTTCAAAAAAGTTCCCTGTTGCAGTCTCAAAGCAAAAGTAATCCTTTCCATCTTGAAAATATCGTAGATAATGTCAATTCATTCCTCCACAGTAGATTTTCCTGGTTTTAACCACCTTCTAGTAATAGCTTTTTTACTAGCAGCACTTAGGCTCTGTAATAAGTATTTGACATGAGAAGAAACATTTTCTGATGTTAAGGCACCTAAATATAAAGACTCAAATTTAAATTGAATGTCTGTCTGAAAAATGCTTTAAAACTTTATAAACCTCCCGCCAAAATGGAATCAAAGATGCACAGGACCAGAATATGTGAAAATGATTTGCTTCGAGGCAAACTATCGCCAGCATGCCCAAGAATTAGTGTAGTGCAGTGATTTAATTAGTATTACTAACAGAGTGAAATCACAATACTACTTGTTGGCTGAATGTCAACTAATACAAGTTATGTTTACATTCAGTGTTTCCTTCCTTATAAAACAATTGCAAAGTTGATTTTTCTTAAAAAGCTTGAAAGCTGAGTGTATTTTCTTGGCACAATACCGCCACCTGATGTCCTCAAATGTCTTGTTTTGTCCACAACTCAAAGATATTCAGTGTGCTGTCACAGAGGAGAGAAGAAACTAGAACATATTCACATTTAACAAGCTGACATCAGAGAAGATTTAGATAGATGGATAGATAGATAGAAAGATGGATGGATGTTTAAAAATGACAGCATTAAATATGGGCATTATAAGGGAATAAAGTAGACAGTAGGATAGACACAAACAGCAGTTTTACTTTTTATTGCAGAAAAATGACTCAAAACGATTAATCAATGATCAAATTAGTTTGCGATTAATTTAATAGTTAACAACTTATTGATTAATATTTGCAGCTCAAATGCTAAACAGTTTGTCCACTGATGCATTTATAACCAAACCAACGAACTCTGCTCACGCTGACACCTGCTGTCGGTGTTTGGAGAGACAGATGGAGTGTTTTTGAAGAGCCTCTTTCTGTTTCTGCAGAACTTCTTTAAAAACACTGTTGCTGGCACGATTGCTTCCTCTCAAACCACAAACAATGGAGACATTGAGAAGTCACCAACAGGCGCTTGTTCTTGTTCCTCCAACCTGCACCCCCTGCTGTCCTTCAGACTGGAGCACAAACTCACACATAGGAAGGAGATTACAGGACTGATTTGCATGTCTTTCATAACTTAAACACAAAATACAACCAGTTAAATGTAGACACTACAGGCCAAAACATTATTTTCAATTTTGATAACATGTCTTCTTTCAGACTACAGGGGAAAAACACATACAAATACACATTTAGATGTTTATTTTACTACACTTTGTCTGTAGATTTCACCAAAATTCAACAACAGTGGTGTTATATAACGTCTAATTGTCATATTTAAAAAACATTTCAGGAAACTTGTAATACAAAGAAAAATTGTCTTAATGTGAGTAATCAACTGTGGAAGTTTCATGGTGATATCTGTTAGTTACATATTTCTTTTTCTGCAAACATTTTACAATTCTTCACTTCAGCTGCACTTACACACACACCAAACTTTCCACTCTCATTCATATCTATATTCTGAAGCTTTTTACACAGGGCTTTGTTCAGATCTCATTCATTTCAGGATTTATATAACAATGTATACCTAAAACGTGTAGAAAATTACAGCATTTTCTGATTTATGGAGTGATGAAAATAGATATCCAAAATCCCCTCTCTGCCTCAACAGGTTTTAATCTTGGCGCTCAACACAGAAGTTCACCTGCATTAAACATTTACATAATTATGGAAATTTAAAACATTTGCACGAATATTTGCACGGCAACCAAAACACAGCTCTGTACTGCAGAGGCGGAGGAAGTACTAAGATCATTTACTTAGTAAAAATAGCAATACCACACCGTAGAAATACTCTGTTAGAGCTATAGTGTGTAGTTTCTGTCTCCCCCATAAGGAATTATAAGTGATGATAACAACACTGTTGGAGCGTCCACATGATACAAGCCTTCCGTGACGCCCCCCTCCTCCACGCAGTTGCTAGTAGCCAAGGAGGACACAGAGGATTAAAAAAACATGATGGACTCTTCAGAAGAGGTCATTATCTTCACTCGAGTTTCTGCGTGGTAAAGTCACCGGACGCCACAATCTTCTGAACATAGTCATACTGAGAGATACAGAGAGAGTTATGTGGAGCTGATATTCTTAATTAGCTTTGTAGCAACTCAATTGGAGATGGCTTGAATGTAACGGATGTTTATTAATATCAAAAAGTTACGCACTAAAGCTTTAAAGTCCTGCCTCATTTGCAACAAAATGTAGTTAAAGTATCAAAAGTAAAAGTACCCATTGTACTAATTTCAGAATATTTTTAATAATTATTGATGCATTCATGTGTCCATCACTTTAATGTTGAAATAGCATGTGGAGCTTATTTTAATGACTTTATATACTGCTGGGCAGTTTAATAATACATCGTAATTTGTTCATTATATTTTGTATTGTTAACCTGAATCTGCAAAGGAACTAAGTTTTTGAATTAGGTGTAAAAAAAAAACATATTTTTATTTGAATTGTAGTGGAGTACAAGTATAAAGAAGCATAAAATGTAGTACCTCAAACTTCTACTGAACAGCATTAAGTAAATGTATACTTCGTTTCTTTTCACCACTGCTGTATTCACACAGAAGTTGCAGCGGTCTTTTCCCGTCTAAACTTTATATTTTCTTATTTATTTTAAATACTAAACAGCGTCAGTGAGCAGAGTGAAGGACACTCGGTGTCTCGCTCAGTTTGGCTTTTGACTCGTGGACTCCAAAATAATAAAGAGAGCAGAACATTACATACAAAAAATAAAGCTTTTATTCTGAAAGGGGCAGCACTTACATTTAAAATATTCTCTTGCAATCACTGAAAATACATATCCGCATTATACGAAATATCACTTCATATAAGTTCAGTCACGTGCAGAAGATCCTCTTGTTATTATCTTAGAAGATGGCTGCTGTGTTTGAAATATTAAAAGATATTTTAAGTAAATTGTTTAGAAAAAGAGAGAGAGAGAGAGAGAGAGAGAGAGAGACAGAGAGAGAGAGAGAGAGAGAGAGAGAGAGAGAGAGAGAGAGAGAGAGAGAGAAAAACAGATCTGCTTAAGACAAAACAGTTAACAACAGCATCACAAACTGAAGCCTGTAAATTGTAAATATAAAGAATACATTCAAGTTGTTCAAACTCTCAGATGGATATGTTTGGATCACTGACTGACAGTAAATTCATTACATAAAAAAATCATAAAATGTTGAATTTTGGTGTCTGAATTGAACCAATCTCATTTGAGAAACCTGATTTCCTCAACTTGACTTTATTTTTTGAATGCACATAGATTGTTTTCAAAGTAAACAGAAGCCGATATATAATTAAATCATGATTTATCAGTTGAAGTTGTCTGTGTACATAAAGAAGATAAAAGAACATGTGATCAGGACACACAAAGGAACACCATTCTCACACTTTTCCTGCACATTTTTTACACTTCTTGGGATTGAAAGTGTCAGCTGTTTGATTCTTAAATTTGGTCAACATGTCCTTCGCCCATTCCAAATTAGGATCGATACACAACTTCTTACACGCAGTTGTAAATCTGTAAGAAACACAGATATTGTACTTCATTAGAAAGAGAAGGAAACACTGAAAACCAGCAGTCTTCAGGTATACTTGTGGTTAAAGTATAAATCTTTCAGTTGGGGACAAGACAAGACATTTGAGGTCGTGATCTTGGGCTTTGGGAAACACAATCTTCAATTGTCTGACATTTTTTGACCAAACAACTAATTCATTAATCGAGAAAATAATCCACAGATTAATCAGCAATGAAAATAATGGTTTGTTGCAGCCCTAGTTGCAAGCTTTTCATGAACATGTACGTATACTTACATAATTGCTTTTAGTTTGCAGTCACTCGAGGTCATCGCCACGTGTTTCACGCAATTTTTAGGAATACGTGTTTGATTGTAACTTGGACAGCATTCACTCTCTAGCATTTGCAATGCGACTGGACCTGCGAACACAAAGACACACACATGTAATACTAATATACTAATAATACAGTTAAAGCCAACCTTACAACAACCACTTTTGGTGTAAGTTGGTCATAAAGCTCAGTCCCAGCTGTCTTAACACAGACTTTTTCCCGTCTCTAAGTTCCGACAAAATCAAACTTGTTTGATATTATCGGACGTTCTAAGTCTTGGTAGTAAAATCTGATGCCTACCAAACACTAGAAGACTTTGAAGAGACTTTGAAAAGACTATAGTCTGACACCATGTCACATCTAGGGCTTGGTACCGAATTCAATACTTTTTGGGCACTGAACGAATTGCCTCTAAAGTATCAGGTATTGAAAAATGCCTCATCATTCAAAACCCAAGTTCAATACCTAAGGAGTAAATCTCATCAGCGTCAGTGAGCCAATCAGCACGCAGCATGCTTCTACCAAGATCTAATAATGCTGGTCATTGGCTGTCTAATGTTAAAAATTGGTATTGAAAAAAGTATTGTTTAAGGAACTGGTATCACAATGCCACAATATTGATATCAGTACTGGTATCGAAAATGTTTGAACGATCCCCAACCCAACTACAAAGACGTCAAACTTCCAATAATATCAAACACGATTTTGTCAGAACTTAAAGACGGGGAAAAAGACTGACTTAAGACAGCTGGGACTGAGTTTTATGACCACCTTGCACCAAACGATCGAGAAGACGGGAGCGCACCCCAACTCTAGCAACTCAGCGACAGCGGAATCGCAACATAGTCTGTGACTAAAAACTCAGTGACATTATGACAGATTGTCTTTAGATGTGAGATGGCGTCAGACTTTGGTCTATTCAAAGTCTTCTATGGTACGATCGGCATTAGACTGACAGCTCACAGAGAAATCAAGTATTTAGGTACTGACCGGCAGAGAGGGTGTGATGCAGGAAGCAGATCAGAAGTACGAGAGCCACCAGAGACTTCATGGTTCAAAGACAGGAGAGCTTCTGTTTGGATGAAAGCCTTCAATCTTCAAGGTTTGATCTGTGTTAGAAACCTGCTCTGTGCTTCCTTTATATACAGCTCGTGTCTCCAGATTTCCATTCGTACTCTTCTCAGAAAGCATAGTTCCTCTTTTCTCTCTCACTTTTTTCTGCACTACAGAGAAAACATGCGGATAATAATAAGGTGTAAAACAATTCTGCAAACAGCTCTACACAGAATATAATGTGAGGTTTCCACTGGTGCTTTCTCTTTTAGATTTCTCCGCAAATACAGTGGGGAGAACAAGTATTTGATACACTGACGATTATGCAGGTTTTCCTACTTACAAAGCATGTAGAGGTCTGTAATTTTTATCATAGGTACACTTCAACTGTGAGAGACGGAATCTAAAACATTACTTCATTACTTAAAAATCATACAATGTGATTTTCTGGATGTTTGTTTTAGATTCCGTCTCTCACAGTTGAAGTGTACCTATGATAAAAATTACAGACTTCTACATGCTTTGTAAGTAGGAAAACCTGCATAATCGTCAGTGTATCAAATACTTGTTCTCCCCACTGTACCTGCAGACATAAAGACAGCACTCTTAGCTGCAGCCACAAACTTTAATATGTGGCACACAGTCTGTTAAATGGTGCAAGAGCTGCAAAGATGAATCATTTAGTTGTCAAATATTACATTAATGGCCAACTATTTTGATAATCGATTCATCTGCTTGAGTGATTTTTAAAGAAGAATTAATAAAACTCAGATTCCAGCTTCCTAATTATGAATATGTTCTAGTGTCTTCTCTCCTCTGTGACAGTAAACTGAATATCTTTGAGTTGTGGACAAACATGACATTTGAGGACGTCATCTTGTTTTTTTTGGGAAACTCTGATCCACATCTTTCACCATTTTCGAACATTTTATAGACCAAACAACTCCACAAACAAAACAAAATCCATTAATCGAGAAAATAGTCGACAGATTAATCAACTATGAAAATAATCATTAGTTGCAGACCTAAATAAAGCTGTATGTTATCTTATCTTAGCATTGGAATATTACAGTGTAAGTATTTTAGTACTAGTAGTAATAGTTGTAGCACTATTAGTAATATTAGCAGTATAAGCATTAGTAGTATCCTCAGTTTCCACCAGAAACAGCACAGCTGCATTTCTTAGAACAAAAAAGAAAAAGATTTTCATTCACAATAAATGTGGTTGTACTTCATTATTCTGGTTATAATATAAAAATAATATAATGAGGAAACAAAGAGAAGTGAAACTACATCAACCTCTCTCTTGAAGAAGCAGAAGAAAACTGCTTCGTTGGCATAAAGAACGCAGGTGGATTATTTACATGAAGACGGTCTTTAAGAGAAAGAGCAGTGGGCAGAGTGTGATTCCCTGAAGAACCCCAAATAAGTGCTGAAAAGTAACCAAGTTCATTTGCTTACCCAAGTACTGTATTATATTACACTTCTGAGGCAGCCATTTGTTACTGGAGTCTTGCTACACTTGTGCTACTTTGTACTTTCACTCCACTACATTTCAGAGGGAAATATTGTACTTTTTACTACATTCATTTGCAGTTATAGTTCATTATTACATGGCTTGGTTGAATTCTAAGGCATTCTGCGGTCTGCTATTTCTTGATAACAGACCGTTGCTAAGTATAACCAAAGATCCTTTATACTAAAGATAGAGCATTTCAGGCAGCGCCAACGTTATGAGACGGTACGCACCTTCTGTCTCCTAAAGGAGCGTGGCCTCATTCAGTGGTGTAGTCTAATGTATTGTAGTGGGTATACTGTACTGTGTGTATATATATATATATATATATATATATATATATATATATATATATATATATATATATACATATATATGTATATATATGTATATATATGTATAGAGAGAGAGAGAGAGAGAGAGAGAGAGAGAGAGAGAGAGAGAGAGAGAGAGAGAGAGAGAGAGAGAAAAACAGATCTGCTTAAGACAAAACAGTTAACAACAGCATCACAAACTGAAGCCTGTAAATTGTAAATATAAAGAATACATTCAAGTTGTTCAAACTCTCAGATGGATATGTTTGGATCACTGACTGACAGTAAATTCATTACATAAAAAAATCATAAAATGTTGAATTTTGGTGTCTGAATTGAACCAATCTCATTTGAGAAACCTGATTTCCTCAACTTGACTTTATTTTTTGAATGCACATAGATTGTTTTCAAAGTAAACAGAAGCCGATATATAATTAAATCATGATTTATCAGTTGAAGTTGTCTGTGTACATAAAGAAGATAAAAGAACATGTGATCAGGACACACAAAGGAACACCATTCTCACACTTTTCCTGCACATTTTTTACACTTCTTGGGATTGAAAGTGTCAGCTGTTTGATTCTTAAATTTGGTCAACATGTCCTTCGCCCATTCAAAATTAGGATCGATACACAACTTCTTACACGCAGTTGTAAATCTGTAAGAAACACAGATATTGTACTTCATTAGAAAGAGAAGGAAACACTGAAAACCAGCAGTCTTCAGGTATACTTGTGGTTAAAGTATAAATCTTTCAGTTGGGGACAAGACAAGACATTTGAGGTCGTGATCTTGGGCTTTGGGAAACACAATCTTCAATTGTCTGACATTTTTTGACCAAACAACTAATTCATTAATCGAGAAAATAATCCACAGATTAATCAGCAATGAAAATAATGGTTTGTTGCAGCCCTAGTTGCAAGCTTTTCATGAACATGTACGTATACTTACATAATTGCTTTTAGTTTGCAGTCACTCGAGGTCATCGCCACGTGTTTCACGCAATTTTTAGGAATACGTGTTTGATTGTAACTTGGACAGCATTCACTCTCTAGCATTTGCAATGCGACTGGACCTGCGAACACAAAGACACACACATGTAATACTAATATACTAATAATACAGTTAAAGCCAACCTTACAACAACCACTTTTGGTGTAAGTTGGTCATAAAGCTCAGTCCCAGCTGTCTTAACACAGACTTTTTCCCGTCTCTAAGTTCCGACAAAATCAAACTTGTTTGATATTATCGGACGTTCTAAGTCTTGGTAGTAAAATCTGATGCCTACCAAACACTAGAAGACTTTGAAGAGACTTTGAAAAGACTATAGTCTGACACCATGTCACATCTAGGGCTTGGTACCGAATTCAATACTTTTTGGGCACTGAACGAATTGCCTCTAAAGTATCAGGTATTGAAAAATGCCTCATCATTCAAAACCCAAGTTCAATACCTAAGGAGTAAATCTCATCAGCGTCAGTGAGCCAATCAGCACGCAGCATGCTTCTACCAAGATCTAATAATGCTGGTCATTGGCTGTCTAATGTTAAAAATTGGTATTGAAAAAAGTATTGTTTAAGGAACTGGTATCACAATGCCACAATATTGATATCAGTACTGGTATCGAAAATGTTTGAACGATCCCCAACCCAACTACAAAGACGTCAAACTTCCAATAATATCAAACACGATTTTGTCAGAACTTAAAGACGGGGAAAAAGACTGACTTAAGACAGCTGGGACTGAGTTTTATGACCACCTTGCACCAAACGATCGAGAAGACGGGAGCGCACCCCAACTCTAGCAACTCAGCGACAGCGGAATCGCAACATAGTCTGTGACTAAAAACTCAGTGACATTATGACAGATTGTCTTTAGATGTGAGATGGCGTCAGACTTTGGTCTATTCAAAGTCTTCTATGGTACGATCGGCATTAGACTGACAGCTCACAGAGAAATCAAGTATTTAGGTACTGACCGGCAGAGAGGGTGTGATGCAGGAAGCAGATCAGAAGTACGAGAGCCACCAGAGACTTCATGGTTCAAAGACAGGAGAGCTTCTGTTTGGATGAAAGCCTTCAATCTTCAAGGTTTGATCTGTGTTAGAAACCTGCTCTGTGCTTCCTTTATATACAGCTCGTGTCTCCAGATTTCCATTCGTACTCTTCTCAGAAAGCATAGTTCCTCTTTTCTCTCTCACTTTTTTCTGCACTACAGAGAAAACATGCGGATAATAATAAGGTGTAAAACAATTCTGCAAACAGCTCTACACAGAATATAATGTGAGGTTTCCACTGGTGCTTTCTCTTTTAGATTTCTCCGCAAATACAGTGGGGAGAACAAGTATTTGATACACTGACGATTATGCAGGTTTTCCTACTTACAAAGCATGTAGAGGTCTGTAATTTTTATCATAGGTACACTTCAACTGTGAGAGACGGAATCTAAAACATTACTTCATTACTTAAAAATCATACAATGTGATTTTCTGGATGTTTGTTTTAGATTCCGTCTCTCACAGTTGAAGTGTACCTATGATAAAAATTACAGACTTCTACATGCTTTGTAAGTAGGAAAACCTGCATAATCGTCAGTGTATCAAATACTTGTTCTCCCCACTGTACCTGCAGACATAAAGACAGCACTCTTAGCTGCAGCCACAAACTTTAATATGTGGCACACAGTCTGTTAAATGGTGCAAGAGCTGCAAAGATGAATCATTTAGTTGTCAAATATTACATTAATGGCCAACTATTTTGATAATCGATTCATCTGCTTGAGTGATTTTTAAAGAAGAATTAATAAAACTCAGATTCCAGCTTCCTAATTATGAATATGTTCTAGTGTCTTCTCTCCTCTGTGACAGTAAACTGAATATCTTTGAGTTGTGGACAAACATGACATTTGAGGACGTCATCTTGTTTTTTTTGGGAAACTCTGATCCACATCTTTCACCATTTTCGAACATTTTATAGACCAAACAACTCCACAAACAAAACAAAATCCATTAATCGAGAAAATAGTCGACAGATTAATCAACTATGAAAATAATCATTAGTTGCAGACCTAAATAAAGCTGTATGTTATCTTATCTTAGCATTGGAATATTACAGTGTAAGTATTTTAGTACTAGTAGTAATAGTTGTAGCACTATTAGTAATATTAGCAGTATAAGCATTAGTAGTATCCTCAGTTTCCACCAGAAACAGCACAGCTGCATTTCTTAGAACAAAAAAGAAAAAGATTTTCATTCACAATAAATGTGGTTGTACTTCATTATTCTGGTTATAATATAAAAATAATATAATGAGGAAACAAAGAGAAGTGAAACTACATCAACCTCTCTCTTGAAGAAGCAGAAGAAAACTGCTTCGTTGGCATAAAGAACGCAGGTGGATTATTTACATGAAGACGGTCTTTAAGAGAAAGAGCAGTGGGCAGAGTGTGATTCCCTGAAGAACCCCAAATAAGTGCTGAAAAGTAACTAAGTTCATTTGCTTACCCAAGTACTGTATTATATTACACTTCTGAGGCAGCCATTTGTTACTGGAGTCTTGCTACACTTGTGCTACTTTGTACTTTCACTCCACTACATTTCAGAGGGAAATATTGTACTTTTTACTACATTCATTTGCAGTTATAGTTCATTATTACATGGCTTGGTTGAATTCTAAGGCATTCTGCGGTCTGCTATTTCTTGATAACAGACCGTTGCTAAGTATAACCAAAGATCCTTTATACTAAAGATAGAGCATTTCAGGCAGCGCCAACGTTATGAGACGGTACGCACCTTCTGTCTCCTAAAGGAGCGTGGCCTCATTCAGTGGTGTAGTCTAATGTATTGTAGTGGGTATACTGTACTGTGTGTATATATATATATATATATATATATATATATATATATATATATATATATATATATATATATATATATATATATATATATATATACATATATATGTATATATATGTATATATATGTATAGAGAGAGAGAGAGAGAGAGAGAGAGAGAGAGAGAGAGAGAGAGAGAGAGAGAGAAAAACAGATCTGCTTAAGACAAAACAGTTAACAACAGCATCACAAACTGAAGCCTGTAAATTGTAAATATAAAGAATACATTCAAGTTGTTCAAACTCTCAGATGGATATGTTTGGATCACTGACTGACAGTAAATTCATTACATAAAAAAATCATAAAATGTTGAATTTTGGTGTCTGAATTGAACCAATCTCATTTGAGAAACCTGATTTCCTCAACTTGACTTTATTTTTTGAATGCACATAGATTGTTTTCAAAGTAAACAGAAGCCGATATATAATTAAATCATGATTTATCAGTTGAAGTTGTCTGTGTACATAAAGAAGATAAAAGAACATGTGATCAGGACACACAAAGGAACACCATTCTCACACTTTTCCTGCACATTTTTTACACTTCTTGGGATTGAAAGTGTCAGCTGTTTGATTCTTAAATTTGGTCAACATGTCCTTCGCCCATTCCAAATTAGGATCGATACACAACTTCTTACACGCAGTTGTAAATCTGTAAGAAACACAGATATTGTACTTCATTAGAAAGAGAAGGAAACACTGAAAACCAGCAGTCTTCAGGTATACTTGTGGTTAAAGTATAAATCTTTCAGTTGGGGACAAGACAAGACATTTGAGGTCGTGATCTTGGGCTTTGGGAAACACAATCTTCAATTGTCTGACATTTTTTGACCAAACAACTAATTCATTAATCGAGAAAATAATCCACAGATTAATCAGCAATGAAAATAATGGTTTGTTGCAGCCCTAGTTGCAAGCTTTTCATGAACATGTACGTATACTTACATAATTGCTTTTAGTTTGCAGTCACTCGAGGTCATCGCCACGTGTTTCACGCAATTTTTAGGAATACGTGTTTGATTGTAACTTGGACAGCATTCACTCTCTAGCATTTGCAATGCGACTGGACCTGCGAACACAAAGACACACACATGTAATACTAATATACTAATAATACAGTTAAAGCCAACCTTACAACAACCACTTTTGGTGTAAGTTGGTCATAAAGCTCAGTCCCAGCTGTCTTAACACAGACTTTTTCCCGTCTCTAAGTTCCGACAAAATCAAACTTGTTTGATATTATCGGACGTTCTAAGTCTTGGTAGTAAAATCTGATGCCTACCAAACACTAGAAGACTTTGAAGAGACTTTGAAAAGACTATAGTCTGACACCATGTCACATCTAGGGCTTGGTACCGAATTCAATACTTTTTGGGCACTGAACGAATTGCCTCTAAAGTATCAGGTATTGAAAAATGCCTCATCATTCAAAACCCAAGTTCAATACCTAAGGAGTAAATCTCATCAGCGTCAGTGAGCCAATCAGCACGCAGCATGCTTCTACCAAGATCTAATAATGCTGGTCATTGGCTGTCTAATGTTAAAAATTGGTATTGAAAAAAGTATTGTTTAAGGAACTGGTATCACAATGCCACAATATTGATATCAGTACTGGTATCGAAAATGTTTGAACGATCCCCAACCCAACTACAAAGACGTCAAACTTCCAATAATATCAAACACGATTTTGTCAGAACTTAAAGACGGGGAAAAAGACTGACTTAAGACAGCTGGGACTGAGTTTTATGACCACCTTGCACCAAACGATCGAGAAGACGGGAGCGCACCCCAACTCTAGCAACTCAGCGACAGCGGAATCGCAACATAGTCTGTGACTAAAAACTCAGTGACATTATGACAGATTGTCTTTAGATGTGAGATGGCGTCAGACTTTGGTCTATTCAAAGTCTTCTATGGTACGATCGGCATTAGACTGACAGCTCACAGAGAAATCAAGTATTTAGGTACTGACCGGCAGAGAGGGTGTGATGCAGGAAGCAGATCAGAAGTACGAGAGCCACCAGAGACTTCATGGTTCAAAGACAGGAGAGCTTCTGTTTGGATGAAAGCCTTCAATCTTCAAGGTTTGATCTGTGTTAGAAACCTGCTCTGTGCTTCCTTTATATACAGCTCGTGTCTCCAGATTTCCATTCGTACTCTTCTCAGAAAGCATAGTTCCTCTTTTCTCTCTCACTTTTTTCTGCACTACAGAGAAAACATGCGGATAATAATAAGGTGTAAAACAATTCTGCAAACAGCTCTACACAGAATATAATGTGAGGTTTCCACTGGTGCTTTCTCTTTTAGATTTCTCCGCAAATACAGTGGGGAGAACAAGTATTTGATACACTGACGATTATGCAGGTTTTCCTACTTACAAAGCATGTAGAGGTCTGTAATTTTTATCATAGGTACACTTCAACTGTGAGAGACGGAATCTAAAACATTACTTCATTACTTAAAAATCATACAATGTGATTTTCTGGATGTTTGTTTTAGATTCCGTCTCTCACAGTTGAAGTGTACCTATGATAAAAATTACAGACTTCTACATGCTTTGTAAGTAGGAAAACCTGCATAATCGTCAGTGTATCAAATACTTGTTCTCCCCACTGTACCTGCAGACATAAAGACAGCACTCTTAGCTGCAGCCACAAACTTTAATATGTGGCACACAGTCTGTTAAATGGTGCAAGAGCTGCAAAGATGAATCATTTAGTTGTCAAATATTACATTAATGGCCAACTATTTTGATAATCGATTCATCTGCTTGAGTGATTTTTAAAGAAGAATTAATAAAACTCAGATTCCAGCTTCCTAATTATGAATATGTTCTAGTGTCTTCTCTCCTCTGTGACAGTAAACTGAATATCTTTGAGTTGTGGACAAACATGACATTTGAGGACGTCATCTTGTTTTTTTTGGGAAACTCTGATCCACATCTTTCACCATTTTCGAACATTTTATAGACCAAACAACTCCACAAACAAAACAAAATCCATTAATCGAGAAAATAGTCGACAGATTAATCAACTATGAAAATAATCATTAGTTGCAGACCTAAATAAAGCTGTATGTTATCTTATCTTAGCATTGGAATATTACAGTGTAAGTATTTTAGTACTAGTAGTAATAGTTGTAGCACTATTAGTAATATTAGCAGTATAAGCATTAGTAGTATCCTCAGTTTCCACCAGAAACAGCACAGCTGCATTTCTTAGAACAAAAAAGAAAAAGATTTTCATTCACAATAAATGTGGTTGTACTTCATTATTCTGGTTATAATATAAAAATAATATAATGAGGAAACAAAGAGAAGTGAAACTACATCAACCTCTCTCTTGAAGAAGCAGAAGAAAACTGCTTCGTTGGCATAAAGAACGCAGGTGGATTATTTACATGAAGACGGTCTTTAAGAGAAAGAGCAGTGGGCAGAGTGTGATTCCCTGAAGAACCCCAAATAAGTGCTGAAAAGTAACCAAGTTCATTTGCTTACCCAAGTACTGTATTATATTACACTTCTGAGGCAGCCATTTGTTACTGGAGTCTTGCTACACTTGTGCTACTTTGTACTTTCACTCCACTACATTTCAGAGGGAAATATTGTACTTTTTACTACATTCATTTGCAGTTATAGTTCATTATTACATGGCTTGGTTGAATTCTAAGGCATTCTGCGGTCTGCTATTTCTTGATAACAGACCGTTGCTAAGTATAACCAAAGATCCTTTATACTAAAGATAGAGCATTTCAGGCAGCGCCAACGTTATGAGACGGTACGCACCTTCTGTCTCCTAAAGGAGCGTGGCCTCATTCAGTGGTGTAGTCTAATGTATTGTAGTGGGTATACTGTACTGTGTGTATATATATATATATATATATATATATATATATATATATATATATATATATATATATATATATATATATATATATATACATATATATGTATATATATGTATATATATGTATATTGGCCTATATATTTGGGCCAGAATCTGCCTTTGGGGAAGGGAGGGGATATCATATATATCATATCATATCATATCATATCATAGTGGGGGGTCTGGGTGTTAGGGAAGTTATGAACGTAAACAACTTCATTTTCTGCATTTGGAAACACTTTAAGGCACCAATTTACGGGGGAAATCCCTTTATTTAGCCTATGCTAAGAAAATGAACACAGATGACAATTCAAAATATATAAAAAATATAATGGAAAGTATGTTGTTGCGTGTCATTGGGCATTTTTAAGTGGGTGTATGGAAATCCTGGAGCTTTCTTGGTGGGTATACTGCGTATACCTGCGTATCACGTAGACTACACCACTGGTCCTGTTTGAACATGTAGTGAATGTCGTGTGGATAAATGAAAAGTTTAATAAAGTTTAAAAATGAATATGTTCTTTTGCTAACGTTAGATATTTACACAGCTAAAAGACATATTTAGCATCACAGAGATTGGTTTTGTTAGGGCGTTCACCAACGTTAGCTGACGTTAGCTTCTCTGTTGTCAGATCTCGCGAGAGTTCGTTCCTGAGACAGAAACAGGTCTCAAACAAAGTTAATTTTCTCCTGATGTGTCCGTCTGAAAAATGACATTTTAGTCTCAGAATGTTCTGAAGATATGTGGCTTGTAAAATATGGGTCCAAGATTTACTTTTGTGACTATGGGGGGAAAGTATCGCTCATAATCTGTGTTCACGTTCACTTCTCCCGTTGGAATCAATACACTCAGTCTACTAAAGAGGCGTGGCCGTGGCGCAGCCCACGTGACACAGTCTTTGACTTACTCAAGTCGGGGCGTCTCGGTTCTAAACCGTCTCTGGTATAACACACCGTTGCCATGCATAGCAGAGCATGGATGCAGTTCTGATGAGTCTGGAGGACAGCTAGAGGTCCTGATCACCCTGTCGGGGTTGTAGTCGCTATAACAACCGCCTCGCTCTAAATTATCCCTTACATACGAGTCAATAGAGAGCGGAGAGTTGTTTCCCCCTCCAGTGGGGGCGCTCCGTCTCTATGTACCATTTTCTGACATTTTATAGACCAAACACCTAGTCAATTAATCGAGAAAATAATCAAGAGATTAATCAACTATGAAAATAATCGCTGGTTGCAGCTAGGGGTGCATGATATATCGACTTAATATCATTATCGCAATATCATGTTGCGCAATATTATATCGAAAGTGTTGCGATAAGTATGCCATATTTAGTTTATATTGTGGAGCGCTGCGTCCCGTCCGATGGCTGTGTGGCTTAGTGTTTGATTTAGAGCCCGCTTGAAACGCTATAACGATCATGTTTCATTGGCCAGTTACCGTGCCACTTGCACATATTAGTAGGGTACAACCGGGACGATTGAAACGGGGGATTCCAGTTTTTCCGAGTGCAACAAGCATAGACAGACATCATTTGGACAAAACATAGAACATATTAACCTCCGTTGCTGAGCCAAATACTTCCTGTTACGTCCTTTTATCACAGTACAGGTGATAAATGATTTTTGATAGTCAAAAGTAAACTTCATTAGCGGTTAATTATTTTTTTTGATTATTAAAGAGTGTTTTTCATCTTAAGGTTCGACGTCATGCTTATTCAGTAGACCGTTTAGTGCTCTCTCCAATCCCAGACTTTCACATTGCATGCTGGTTTGCAATGGATGCAAAACAGCCTATAATGCTAAATGTCTATGGCGACCAGGCAGTACACCCCATGTATTCTAAGTAATTGCACACATATCTGTGTTTTTACTATATTTTAAGCAGGTGAGACATGGGAAAGTGGTTTTAGAAGACGGCCTGTGGGTCACAAAGGGCACTTATTTGGACGTACCCACATAAGAACAGAGTGAAATAACATTTTGTACTATAGAAACATTATATAATTGGAAACGTGTACTATTCTAGCTATATAAATGGCGTAGTGCATGGTATTTCCATAACTGCGAGATACGCGCTTCACGATGATGGCAACAGACCTTCACCAAGACTTACAGCCCTGCAGCAATCTATCTGAAATAACACCTATCTGAAGTACCATTCATGATATGTAACGTTTCATTCGTCCCGGTTCTCCCCTACACGTCAGCGCCCGGGTCCGGGTCTACGTGACAAACCTTATGGAGCGTACCATGTGTGTGCATATTTCAACAGAGTGACAGTGTAAGTGAAGAAATAGATAAAGACAACAAAACGGAACGAATCAGGGAAGTGAAAGAAAAGTTGTATGCTGTTCTCTTTCTTTATATATTTTATAATGTCCAACCAGTAAAACATGTCCTGTTCTTTCTTTATATGTTATACTGTCCAACATGTCCTGTTCTTTCTTTATATATGTTATACTGTCCAACATGTCCTGTTCTTTTATATATGTTATACTGTCCAACATGTCCTGTTCTTTCTTTATATATGTTATACTGTCCAACATGTCCTGTTCTTTCTTTATATATGTTATACTGTCCAACCTGTCCAACATGTCCTGTTCTTTCTTTATATATGTTATACTGTCCAACCTGTCCAACATGTCCTGTTCTTTCTTTATATATGTTATACTGTCCAACCTGTACAACATGTCCTGTTCTTTCTTTATATATGTTAAACTGTCCAACATGTCCTGTTCTTTCTTTATATATGTTATACTGTCCAACCTGTCCAACATGTCCTGTTCTTTCTTTATATGTTATACTGTCCAACCTGTACAACATGTCCTTTCTTTATATATGTTATACTGTCGAACATGTCCTGTTCTTTCTTTATATATGTTATACTGTCCAACATGTCCTGTTCTTTCTTTATATATGTTATACTGTCCAACCTGTCCAACATGTCCTGTTCTTTCTTTATATATGTTATACTGTCCAACATGTCCTGTTCTTTCTTTATATATGTTATACTGTCCAACCTGTCCAACATGTCCTGTTCTTTCTTTATATATGTTATACTGTCCAACATGTCCTGTTCTTTCTTTATATATGTTATACTGTCCAACATGTCCTGTTCTTTCTTTATATATGTTATACTGTCCAACCAGTACATGTCCTGTTCTGTAGACATGGTCCTTATTTATTTCTCCATGTTGGACCAGTCTAATATGACCGTCAGTTGAAATAAACCTTGTGTTGTAAGAAAACTTGTTTAATTTGTTATGAATCTATTTTGATGCGTTTTCCCATAACTTTGGTAATTTTACATATGTTTAAAATATAGAAATTAATATCCAGTATTTTTTTTTCTTCAGTATTTTCAATTTATTCATTTATAAGGGACAATGTACAATTAAAACATAAATGTGACCATTTGATACATTGCACCAGAGTTAGCCTTTGGCTAATTTACATCTGCAGTCCCTCATCGATATCACAATATCACATTTTGTCAATATCGTGCAACCCTAGTTGTAATTGGTTCTTAAACCTGTCTTTGTATCCCAGGTGCCCATTAACGTTACATTGCATCTTGTTTTACTGCTGCCGACACACACACAGAGAGTGACTTCAGTCTCTGCTCAGGACGCCATTACTCCACTACATCTTTACATCGTAAATATTTGTTTACTGCAATATTAAAGGAGACCTATTATGCTTTTCAGTATTTTCTTTCATATCTATAATGTTACAATGTCGGATGTTCATGTCAAATGTGGCTAAAACAAATTCTTCAAATAATGAGGTAAACATATTTAAAAGAAATCCCTTTTTTTTAAGATTATTTTTTGGGGCTTTTCCTTTTTTTCGATAGTGACAGTGGATAGACAGGAAAGGGGGGCGAGAAAGAGAGGGAACGATACACAGCAAAGGGCCGCAGGTCGGATTCAAAACCCGGGCCGCTGCCAAGGACTCATCCGTCATGGGGCACACACTCTTACAGGGTGAGCTAGAGGCCGCCCCATTTCACACCGTTCTGAATGTGCGGGTTGCAACAGTTTTTTTCTCCTCTCCTACCACACCGGCTCCGTATGATGTCATACCGAAAAAGCTGACCAATCAGAGCAGACCGGGATTTTCGGGAGGGAGGGTTAAAGAGACATGCGCAACAACGGAGCGTCTCAGACAGAGGGTTAATACTAGTCTGGCTATCACCAGACCAAGCTCAATCTTTTAAGATTGAACATTAGTCTGGGCAATCTGCTCTGTATTTTCTACTGCACAAGAGGCGGGATCAACGGGCATAGTTCAAATGGCTCTGCACGCAATTGGATAGTCCTTCAACCAATCAGACCAATGATCTGGGTGACGTAGCAGCGACAGCGGCGCTTCGGTGGCCGCCATGTTGAATGTAAACAAAAAGCTCCTTGGTCGCTTTCTCTATCGTCATCGCGTTAATCCAGCCAATAGTGCGCCAAGTGGATAAGCCAGTTTGTGATTGGTCCCCGCAAATTTGTAACGGAAGCAGGATAGAAAGATGTGTGGGTTTTCCAGCCTGAGCTGCAGGGCGAAATCAAATTGGCGGCAGATCGGGCTGGGTTAATACAGGAGCAGCAGCGTTGGGCAGTAAAGGCCCAGACACACCGACCAGATGGCCGAACCTCGGCAGAAAAGGCAGTCGGACTGATCAGTCTCCCCGAGTTGGTAAAAAACGTGCCTCAGAACACACCAAAGAGACGAGACGTAATACGTCTCCATAACAGCAGGCGGCTCTAATCTGTATTGTCGCCCAAAAATGAAAACCGGCAGCTGATTGGACGAACACGTCACGTGGGTCTGGTTTCTCCAGAAATTCACAGCCAGACTGTCATGGCGGCTCGTTCAGAATACGATCTCATATTGTACTAAAATAGTTCACCGAAGCGTGTTTCTGAAAACATTTTAAGAGAGAAATAGGCCGTGCAGTTTCTGAATCTGTCTTCATTTCAGATCGACAAAGGTCAGTTTAAGAGATTTTCGTCAGATTTTGAGAGTCTCTAGACACGCTCATTCCGCTCCCCGTTTCCGGGTTAGCTCTCCACCAATCAGATGGGTCATTTGCGTCCGACTGCCGGCAGTGCCTGCCCCGCCTAGCCTGACATGCCAGACCCACATCCAGATGTTGGGTCTGGGAACTCACCATAGGCAGGGCTCAAGCCGAGGGGCGGGATAAACAGTTGTCTTTCAAATTCCCTCTGCACGCAACAGGATAGTGCTACAACCAGGCAGAGCAACGAAGAAGGTAGCAGAGCTAGTTGATAGATTCAACTTTTGCCGTATCCGGTCGGCAAAACTCCGAACACATCTTCCTTTTTTAAGAATGACTTCAGTGCCGTTCTTTTCTCAAAGAAAAGTGTAACTCCAAGTCTTCCAGAAGACCGCTGTTCCCAGCAGCAGCAACCATAAGCCCGCCGACTCTATACACGATGTGATTGGCCTGACTAGAGTTTGGTTTTTCCAGCTCGCAAGCCAACAGAGAGTGCCTAGACCCCCCTGGCTGCAAATTAAATTTGCTGCCGCTAGGGTGCGTTTAGATTTCTAGGCTACGCCCCGCCGATTATACATGTCAAATCGGCCAAAATGAAGGCCGACGGCCCCTCGGACGGACGACGGCACGGAAAACACCAAACAGACTCGAGTCACCGACCTCGCCAGACTGTCCAACGGCCGATTATCGGCTCGGTGTGTAGTAGGCTTAAGAGACAAAAAGTGTTTTTTAATCAGTAAAGCATGTAAACATGTCCTTGTAGAAAGAAAGAAAGAAAGTCTCCTTTAATGTGCTGAATGTGGAGTACAGAACCTTTAATGAAGGATCTGAATACTTTTTCCAAAACTGCCCCAAAGTCACAGAAAGAATGGGGAGTCTAATTGAGAACTTTGTATTGACAAATATCAAAAGAACTTTAAAATTAACAGGGAAAATTCAAACTGGTAATATGTATTTATCAATGAGAAATTGATGATCTGTCAAATACTTAAGAAAATCAACACATGTTGCATCAGTGGCACGACGTCTGTTGGAGACGGCGGGGGGGGGAATGACGTCAAAGAAATCTAGCTCGATTCTGAAGAATTTGTGGTTTAAGGCAAAAACAGGTATAGCTTCCTTCCTTCTCCCTCTGAATACTCAATCAGGGAAGTGTACTATCAAGTATGCAGAATGTTCGTAGAAGAGACGAGGAAGTGAAATTAAGAAAACGACTGAGCCAGATAATTCTAACAGTTATGTTATTGGTGTTACATTTATTTTGCATAAATTAACCCTTTACATGCTATTTTGATCCTTTCCCCCATTAAAGTGGCTTTAAACTGCCTGAAGAAATCATGTTATCTTGTATTAAAGTGACTGTAGATTGATACAATTGAAACTTAGTTATAGCTAGTTATTTAGTTATAGTTATGGCATTGAATAATGACAAACATTTTGAGATCACAGTAAAGTTGACCTTTGAGCTTTTGGATACAAAATGTCTTCACTTCATCATTTTATCCTGTTAGACATTTGTGTGATAAGCGTATGAAGTATTTAATGAGGTCCCATTCAGTGGTGTAGTCTAATGTATTGTAGTGGGTATACTGCACTGTATATATGGTATATTGGCCAGAATCTGCCTTTTGGTGGTGGGGGGAAATTTGGAGCATCAACGACTTCATTTCCTGTATTCTGATACACTTATGCACCAATTTACAGGGGAAATATACCTTTATTTAGCCTATTTGAAGAAGAAAAACACAGATGACAATTCAAAATATATCAAATATATATAATATATAATGGAAAGTATGTTGTTACGTGTTATTGGGCATTTTTAAGTGGGTGTATGGAAATCCTGGAGCTTTCTTAGTGGGTATACTGCATATACCTGCGTATCACGCAGACTACACCACTGGTCTTGTTGAGTTAGCCCTTTAACATCCAAAATCTAATCGGCTCATCTTTGAGTCCAAGTGGACGTTTTTTTTTAAGGCGTTGTTGAGCGATCACGATAACAAGAATGGGACGAATGGACGTACGAACAGACGTCATACGGACGGACCATGGATGTATAAAACAAACCTGGATACAGCGTTCGAGGTGGAGCTCCATTATTCAGAGTTGCTCAGTTGCGTGTGAAGCCAAAAACGTTCAACTTCCTCGTATAAAATTACCCAGATGATTGGCGCTGCTTCTGAATTGGGGCCCCTGCCAGCCAGTTTAACGCTCAACTAAACATGTTATGGGAGCCAAGGGCGTAACTTTGGGTTCAACATTGAGATTGTTTTTCAAATTGAGATTGTGTGTGTGTCAAACACTTCATTTTCTAGACTGGGTAAACCCGGCTCAGGCTGGAAACCTGTACATCTTTCTATCCTGCTTCCGTTACAAATCTGCGGGGACCAATCACAGACTGGCTTATCCAACTGGTGTGCTATTGGCGGGTTTAACACGATCACGATAGGGAAGCCCGTCTCTCGCACGACCGTCAATCCAATTCCTTTTAACCTCTCGACGATGCTCAACTCCTTCTTTAGTTTAGCAAACAAATCGCTCGAGTGGGTGTAAATACCACTCACTTTCATGTTTTTTTTTCATTGCTGCTTCTGCAAAACCGCTGATCAATGCTACAAACCAACACGTTTGTTGACACGTTTCCTGCCTGGAGTTTTCACATCGCTCTGCAAAGTACGTCACCCAGATCGTTGGTCTGATTGGTTGAAGGACTGCCCAATTGCGCACAGAGTCATTTCAACTATGTCTGTTGATCACGGCGCTTGTGCAGTAGAAAATACAGAGCAGACTCCCCAGACTAATGTTCAATCTTAAAAGATTGAGTTTGGTCTGTGATAGCCAGTCGAATCATTTTCTGCATTCTGGTGAATTTTTCTGCAACAATATTATGGTGCAAATGTCTTAATGTATGTAAAGGAAGTTATAATAGGTTTTTGGGGTGGGTTGCACTTAGGGCTGCCCGATTATGGCCAAAATGATAATCACGATTATTTTGATCAATATATTGATCACGATTAATTATCACGATTATTTGTTGATTTTAACCAAAACAAATTGTATTGTCACATAGGCTAATTATAACTGCTTGTACATCCATATTGTGCTACATTCCTCCTTCGTTGAAGGATACTATGAAGGAGTATGCCATTTCAGCTGTGGTGTGACCGCTTTCCAAACATGCGTGTTTGCCGTCTACTGGACAAAATAGCAACGTAGATTACGGTGCCACTTAAATGTCTGCGTTGCGCTCTGATGCTCCAAAACAGACGAGGCAACAGAAACATCGCTGCATGTCCCATTAGTAAACACTAATAACACGTTACACAGCAGCTAACGGTAGCCTACCATTAGCTACAGTAGTAACTGGATTAAACACGGCTAAAATGCTGACAGCTAAGCGGTGTAGTGTGACTGTATTTCACTGTAGAGGATTCCAACAGCGGGACGTACAACAGTCTGCCACTAAAGCTATGAGCTAACAGACTCAAACTAGCACTGGTCACTGCTGTTTGAAAACCAACACAGACGGGACAACATGTTGCGTTTACTGGTAAACTGGTACACCTCGTGACGACTTATGACCGACTGCCATCTGTTGTGGAATTTTCCTCACGTTACTCTGTCCTCTGTGGCTGTCTACATCTGAACTAAGCTGCGCGGTGCAGGGAACAACTCTGATTGGCTCATGGAGGCACTGTAATGGTAAAATCACATTTAAGCATTTATTCTTTATAATCCTTATGTTTTTATTCAGCACATTGCATTTTCATACACCAATATAAACGACAGTTCATGTGCATTCCTGCATGTGGATTGGAGGTTGTTTATACTTCAGA
Organism: Zingel zingel; assembly: GCA_023566125.1. Taxonomy (NCBI): domain Eukaryota; kingdom Metazoa; phylum Chordata; class Actinopteri; order Perciformes; family Percidae; genus Zingel; species Zingel zingel. Next base: position 4,336,970 of record CM042315.1, read on the forward strand.
GACTGAGAGTCTCAGAAGGTGTATGCCCTTCGTGTGAACTGATAACACACAAGGCCACAACTCTAATATCCTCCTCTCCCGTATCCGTTCCCCTCTTGTCTGTTTAGATGTACGGGGAACGTGACCCCAGCTGGGGCAGAAAGGAACAGAGGATTAGATGAAGTGAATCTATGACGCATGCCTGTGTTCCTTTGATAAATGCCAGTACTGGACCTATATCTTATTTGGCATCAGAAAGAAAGGTCTAGAAGGTTACTATCTTTATTGTTTGTAAGAATGTGCTCAAATGTCACTCCCCTTTTCTCAATGTGCATTTAAGCTCATTCTTTCCTTCCACTCATTGGACGAATCCTTTACACACTGAGCTACGTGCTTCTTGTGAAACTGTATTCCTCCTATTTTGCAAAATATATCTTTTAATAAAATACAAAAACCCAACTTGGTTTTAGTCTCAGTTCTGTCTTATTTGTTTCATTTGACTAAACTTTGAAATCAACATCTCCCCCCTGCTGCAAAGGAAACTTTCACAACAGCTCGTGATCGGAGAGCGGTTCACGGAGCTTTGATACGGAGCGTTCTATGAACTGAATGAAGCATTTTGAATATCACTCGATCACATGAATTTGATCGTGGGAAGCCAAAATCGTGAACATGATTAAAATTCGTTTAATTGTGCAGCCCTAGTTGAACTGGCCATTTTTGATGATTAGGGGGGTTGTAACCCCGCATCCCCCCTGTAAATTATGCCTATGACGGAAGCAAAATATCCGCAAAATTGGAAAATGATTTTTTTGCCTGTAGTGTCTTCTTTTTAAGGTCTTTGTTACACGTGTTGAAGCTCATTAAATTAGACGTATATTTAAATGAAAGGACGACGACCAGGTTTCATTTTAATCTTTTTATTGGTTAGGTCATCCTAGTTTAATTTCAAATAATTAAATTAAATGTTCTTTTTAAATATTGTCTTCAAAGAGGAAAGCATATAAACTAAAAGCAAAACTCAGTCACACAAATCATTTAAAATGTGAAAAACAAACAAAAATAAATCAAAGTTCCTCCTAAAAACACTGAAATCACAACAAACATCAAACAAATAATAACTGAAATGAAAACGCTCACGCTATACACAGCTGAATCTATGATAAAGATCTGGTGCAACTTAAGCCAGAACAAACACGCCGGTGCACTTTGTTTATGTTCATCCAGTCAGGGGAGCAGTCAGTCCGTCTTTCTGTTGCGTTCATGGCTCTGAATCTCTCTGGGGTTTCCCGCCGTTTCTCCAGGGGCAGCGTGAGGGCTGTGATTAGATGTGGGGGTCGTCGCGCAGGTAAGGCCGGTCACGATCGGGGCTTCTTGTTTTTAAAAACCGAAGGTATTCTCCCCGCTGTAAGCCACGTATAAAAAGCCGTCCTCGTCCTTCTCTTTCTCGTACAGCTGCCCCATCGTGATGCTGCAACAGGAAGAAGAGACCGATTATTGATCCAGACGGCCAATCAATCACCCAGCACTGAATCGGGCTGGGAAGGATTGGGCATCGAGAACCGATTCCTACTTGGAATCGTTTCAAAAATTACGATTCCAGTGGAATTGGTCCTTTATTGGAATCGTTTGGAGGATTTGATTTCAAATCCGATCATCGCTTCCCAATTTAAAGGCATACTATGTAACTTTTCCCTCTTCGGTCCCCCAACAGGTTGTCTCACTGGAACTACAGCTCGTGCGGCTGTACTGCCAATGAGACAACCTGTAGGGGGATCAAAGAGGGAAAAGTTACATAGTATGGCTTTAATATGCGCTAGTTTTGGTTTCCGTAGCGGCCAGGCGTTTGTTGTGTTGCAGCCTTGGAGCACAGTAAGCAGCGCTCTAGTCTGGCTTTATTTTACGTTGAAAAAGCTGTAAAACTGCAAACCACCACTGAATCAAAATAAAACTCTCCTCTTATTTGTGAAATAGTCATGTGACCCGTTTCAACTCCACCCTCAAAGAATCGGAATCGATAAGAACCAGAATCGAAAGGAAGAATCTGAATTGGAATCAGAATTGTTAAAATCCAAACGATGCCTAACCCTAGGGCTGGGAAGCGAATTCAATACTTTTTAGACACCGACCGAATTGCCTCTAAAGCAGGGGTGTCAAGCATACAGCCCGTGAGCCAGAACCGGCCCGTCAAAGGGTCCAATCAGGCCCACAGGATGACTTTGCAAAAGTGTGAAAATTGCAGAAAAGTAATTAATTCCAATTCCAAATTCACCACTTTAATTTCAGAGAATATCTGAGGTTTTACTCTGAATATTACCCCTCTCTCCCGGGTCCGTGACATAATTTTTTTCCCCTACAACGGCCTGAAATTTCCCTAACCTAATTGATATTGAATCAGAAATGTAATCGAATCGAGAAGTCGGGTCACAAAAGTTGTGATAAAACTGTTTTGTTGGAAGGGGAACAAGTGGGGGAGTCAGTGGTCTGCAATAAGATATGTTTATTATTGCAAATATGTAAAACTAATTAAAGTTTCCAATCAAATTAAATTGAGGGCTGTTTTTATTAGGGGTGCACCAATCCGCTATTAAGATCGGATATCGGTCCCGATATTGACAAAATAGTTTTGTTAGTTTTTTTCCTCTTGAGAGTTGAGTGTACAAATAAATAAGAATTCAATACATTCCATGTATGTTATTTTGTCTTAGTTAGGAAAGTAACGTTTAGTTAGGAAAGTCTGGTGCCTTTAATCTCTTCCACATGGTGGAAGGAAGGTATAAGGTGGAAGGTATACAGTGTATTATTAATTCAACAACGGTATCGGATCGGTATCGGGTATCGACAGCCCCATGCATCCGCATCGGGACTGGAAAGGTTGGATCGGTGCATCCCTAGTTTTTATGCTCCTAACGATCACAATAACTATGCAAATCGAAAAAAGTGATTATTTAGCACATTACATTTTGTTAATTAACTCTTATTATTTATCTCGTTTTCTTCTTCTTAATAAAAAAAAATAGTTCAACGGGAAACATATTCGAGGGAAATGTCACAGTTCAGGGTGTTTTCACTGTTTTTTTAACTTCAATAAATGCTAAATCTTTCCACAAGTCAATGAGTTATTACATCTTGTTAACGGAGCACTATGAGTTCCTGCATGACGTCACCTCTGTTGACTTTCCAAGTAAATTCAAAACAAAACAGAGCAAGCTCGCCCCTCCCCTCATGTTTCTGACTAACTGTCACTAACCCCCAACCCTCCCCCAACCATCTTGTCGGTGATTGGCTGGAGTGGTTTGTTGTATTTTGGTGCCTATCCTGTGCCTCTAGTGTTTGTTTGACGTCTACGACCCCTGTGTTGTCTCTGGAGACCGGGCTTTTTCACGGTGTGTTCAGGGGGCAGGCAGCTAGCGGATCAAGGAGAGAGGCCTACGATTTGAGACTAAATTAAATTGCGCTGAAACCATGCAGGAACTCATAGTGCACCTTTAAATAATTGTGATGATGATGATTTTTTTCCCATAATAGAGCAGCCCTACATCAGAGGGTAAAATAAAAACCACCGTGTTGGCTGTTTTAGTAAATTACAGAGGGTACATGAGATTAAAAAAAAGAAAAGTTTAACTCTTGAGTTGTCCTCGGCTCAAATTTGACCCGTTTTCAAAGTTTTTATATCAGAAATATCGGGTTCTTTCTAGAGATGGTCCGATACCATTTTCTGCTTCCCGATACCGATTCTGACACCTGAACTTGTGTATCGGCCGATACCGAGTACTGATCCGATACCAGTGTGTCATATATTTTATAATGTTTCAACAGCTGTATACTACTATCCCTTTATGGATGTGATATGATCAACGTTCAGTGAGGATACTGTTTCGAAAACATTGAATAAAACACCCAAAAGTCAATGAAAGTAGAGATCCGATCGTTTGTTGTACTTGCGAAGCGCGTTGTATGGAATCATCCATGTTATTTTTGGGTAATTAAAATTAGGTAGTTAAAGAGAAACCCATATTTCTGATATAGATATTTCGAAAAATAGTTTGGTCAAATTTGACCCGAAGACAACACAAGGTTTAACTATTAGTCAAATAGAAATGGTTTCAAATCAGTATCCTGACTAAACTCAACATACGTTCCTCTGATCTTAACTATTAGTCAAAATAATTAATAATTTCTGCTTTTTTTTAACTCAAATATTAGGTATAATTCTATATAAATGAGGTTTATTGACCATGAATTCCAAAAAGTAGTGTAAAACTAGTGGTAGTAAGTTGGTGTTAGTGAAAACTAAAAAAATGTCAAATGTTGACCCAGGAGGACAACACAAGGGTTAAATGTTTTTCAGTTACAAAGTTGTTGCTGTTGAGAAAATAATTAGTGAATCGGACTCTTTAAATACGGTTATTTATTTATTTTATTACCAAAAATGTTTTGCGCTGCTAGGGAGTACTTTGTTAAACAATAGTTTTAAAGGGGTTCATTTATTGAAAAGAAAGTTTGAGAACAACTGGCAAGAAGAAACAAGTGTTAACGTGTGAGAAGCCCTGCAGGGGGCCCCAAAAGGCCACATTTCTCTCTGCCAAGAGGCTAAAAATACAGGCTGAAAGTGCCGAGTCATGACTGTCTGGCCAGAGAGAAGTGTGGGGTGCAACTACAGATCCCTCTGGGTGTTGTAAGTCTGTCTCAGTGTTGAATCAGCTGCAGGCCTAATGATACATTTCATCATTCTCCAGATGTTTACTTACTCAAAAACAAACCCAACTACATGCCCTGCGTCTTCTTACTTCAGCTTGATGGATGTTATTTATATATATATATATATATATTTCTCTAAAATGTACCTTTATAAAATGAGCACCGGCACATTTACACTCAACCAAGAAAATGATATAATTGAGATAAGGAGCCACACGGGAAATTAAATAGAGTCACTTTATTCCGACCGTGACGCCGTCTGAAATTAAACAAGAGTTCCTTTTGATAAAAGCCATAAACGTGATTTGACTGAAGTTTTATCTCAACTACCTTTACCGACCATGAAGTCACCTACTTACTGTCGTTAAGAGCCAATTACTTCCTCAGTCCTGCTGTTGTTTAAACTGAAATATTCTTTAATCAAACAAAAAATAAATCTGCAACTATTTTGCTAATTGATACATTTTTTAATCGAATGCTAAATATTTGCTGGTTCAAGCTTCCCACGTGAATTATCAGTTCTTTTGATGATAAAATATATTTGGGTTTTAGATAAACTAAGCAGTCTGAGAAGTTGTGAAGAAAGTTTTCCACTATTGTTGCCGTGGATGTGAGAGGGCACAAACTGCACCACGTCAAGGTAATTACTGCTAAAATGTGCCGATAAAATAACAATTATTATTCGGAAACAAATAATTTCCGCGTGGCCTTGAAGCAAACGTTTTGAGGCCCGGTAGCGGCACTCGACCTGGGATATTGGGAACCTTTAAAAATGACTAAACCCCCTCTAGCTTCCCGGGTCTGACCTGGACTGAGGCACCGTCTTGTCCACGAACAGGAAGATGGCCTTCTCCGAGGGCAGCTGGATGCGTTTCCTGATGATCCACATGAACTGAGCCACCGTGATGTCGGAGGGGACCAGGTACTTCCTCTTGTCGATGTCCACAATCTGGGACCCAGACACTTTCTCCACAATCACCTGAGAAAATACACACACACACACACACACACACACACACGCACACACACACACACACACAGTCACACACACACAGTCACACACACACGCACACACACACAGTCGCACGCACGCACAGTCAGACACACACACACGCACACACAGTCACACACGCACACACAGTCACACACGCACAGTCACACACACAGACACACACAGTCACACACACAGACACGCACAGTCACACACACAAACGCACACACACACACACACACACACACACACACACACACACACACACACACAGTCACACACAAACAAGCACACACACAGTCTCACACACACACACACACACACACACACACACACACACACAGTCTCACACACACGCACACAAGGTCAAACACATACACACACACACTGATTATAGACAGGTAGGGCAACACATCACAGAGCTGAATCCCTAAATCAGCGGCTGAGGCTCCACTCACCGGGACTCTGTCAGGGTACTTGTTGCGGATTTTGGCCGACTCTATGCATCGATGTTCTGTTGGACAAAAAGCAACATTGTGTTAATTATGTGAATGTTTTATCACTCGAATAATCAATCAAAAGAAATGTAATCTGCAACTACTTTGATAGCCGATTAACTGTTAAATTGAGCATTAAAAAAAAATGCCTGGTCTCCTTGTGTAATAATGTTTGTGTAACCTCGAATAAACGGAAATTGAGTCTCACAGAAACGAGACTTTTGCCACTTTTGAAAATTGTTCTCCCAAGTCGTGGAAAACAGCGGAAACAAAAACAAACACTGTGCTTCCAGACATGAGAGGCTGGAAGCAGTGATGGACAAAGATCAATATTTATCAGCTGAGGTGAGACATTCACAGGCAGCTGCTGCGGGTTTAAGACACAGCGAGAACCCAAACACTCGCCAATGCCGTCACTTAACCCTGGTGTTGCCTTCCCGTCGACCACGCAGTTTTTTGTCATTCCGTGGTAGTAGTGCCGCAACTAACGATTATTTTCATAGTTCATAGTTGATTAATCTGTCGATTATTTTCTCGATTAGTTGTTTGATCTATAAAAATGTCAAAACATGGAGAAAAATATGGATCAGTGTTTCCCAAAGCCTAAGATGATGTCCTCAAATGTCTTGTTTTGTCCAAAACTTAAAGATATTCAATTTACTGTCACAGAGGAGAGAAGAGACTAGAAGATATTCAGATTACTGTCCCAGAGGAGAGAAGAGACTAGAAGATATTCAGATTACTGTCACAGAGGAGAGAAGAGACTAGAAGATATTCAGATTACTGTCACAGAGGAGAGAAGAGACTAGAAGATATTCAGATTACTGTCCCAGAGGAGAGAAGAGACTAGAAGATATTCAGATTACTGTCCCAGAGGAGAGAAGAGACTAGAAGATATTCAGATTACTGTCCCAGAGGAGAGAAGAGACTAGAAGATATTCAGATTACTGTCACAGAGGAGAGAAGAGACTAGAAGATATTCAGATTACTGTCACAGAGGAGAGAAGAGACTAGAAGATATTCAGATTACTGTCCCAGAGGAGAGAAGAGACTAGAAGATATTCAGATTACTGTCACAGAGGAGAGAAGAGACTAGAAGATGTTCACATTTAACAAGCTGGAATCAGAGAAATCTTTTTATTTATTTTTTAATAAAAAAAATGACTCAAACGATTAATCGATTATCAAAATAGTTGCCGATTAATTTAATAGTTGACAACTAATCGATTCATCGTTGCACCTCTACGTGGTAGGCCTGCACGATTCGGACGGAAAAATATGAATCACGACTTTCTTGATTAGAATTGATATCATGATTCTCTGCCACGATTTTTTTCTCACGGAGTGTAATTCTTATTTCACACATGAACCATGACAAAACTAAACAAATTGGCCAAATATAGATTTTAGATCTTTTTTTTGGCACCTATAGCAGATTGCGCATCACCACAAGCCTGTAAACACAGAGGCTACAAAGAATAAAGAAAATAAAGTAGGCTACATACTGACATATAACACATTGAGCTAAATATGGCCCTGATACAGGCTCTATCCGAACTAAATATGGCCCTGATACAGGCTCTATCTGAACTAAATATGGCCCTGATACAGGCTCTATCTGAGCTAAATATGGCCCTGATACAGGCTCTATCTGAACTAAATATGGCCCTGATACAGGCTCTATCTGAACTAAATATGGCCCTGATACAGGCTCTATCTGAACTAAATATGGCCCTGATACAGGGTCTATCTGAACTAAATATGGCCCTGATACAGGCTCTATCTGAGCTAAATATGGCCCTGATACAGGCTCTATCTGAACTAAATATGGCCCTGATACAGGCTCTATCTGAGCTAAATATGGCCCTGATATAGGCTCTATCTGAACTAAATATGGCCCTGATACAGGCTCTATCTGAACTAAATATGGCCCTGATACAGGCTCTATCTGAACTAAATATGGCCCTGATACAGGCTCTATCTGAACTAAATATGGCCCTGATACAGGCTCTATCTGAACTCCTTCAACATGTCTTTACATATTTAAAACATGTCAATCTACATGCTGCAGCTTCAGTCTCTACAGAAATGGAGTTTGTTAATTGCCAATTTAAGTACAGCATCAAAAACAGAAGGATTTCTTAGCACACTCTTTAACTGCTCGCCTTTCACGTCTTCAGCTGTCCCATCAAAATAAAGGCCGAAAACGGCCAAAAAATTATCTTAAAATAAAAAAATTGAAGTCATTTAAAAATTAAATCGCGAGCAGGGATGAATCGAGATCGCGATTTTATAACGATTTAATAACGATTTAAAAACGATTTATCGTGCTAATTCTGGGTCAAAATGAAAACCTTTTTCGCCCCAATGTTTTGGTCGTCTTTTTTGACATTTTGAAGCTTTTTTCCCCCAATTTTTTGTCACTTTTTCCGATGTCTTTGTCGATTATAGTTTTTATTATTATGTTGGTTTTTTTAATCAAGTTTTTGAAGCTTTTTCTGACTTTTTTGTATTTTTATTCCAAGTTTGTCACTTTTTCGGACGTCTCTGTCGATTCTTTTTGAAGTTTTTCTGGTGTTTTTTCCCACGTTTTTTTAAGCTTTTTTGTCACTTTTTTTCAACCTTCTATCAATTTGTTTTCAAATGCTATGAAATCTAATAAAATACCCAAATTAATTGAAAGTATTGAACTGATCATTTATTTTACACCAAAGAACGTTGTATGGAACCATCCACGTTTTTTTTTTTTGGGACAATTTGTTTAAAAAGAAACCCACATTTCTGATATAGAGACTATTTGAAAATGGGTCAAATTTGACCCGAGAACAGGAGAGTTAAAACGGTGAATGTCAATAAAACATCAGCACATTACGCAGGTTGTAGAGCTGGGCATCGCCAATGGTTTCCCGAATTGATTTCGATTCACAAGGTCCCGATTCAATTACATTTTCGATTTGATATCATTTAAGTTTCAGTTACAATACCAGTTTTGCATGGATATAAAAGAGATTCTTAGACAACTTCTGCTGTAAGTTATACAAGCAAGAAGCAACCCTCAAATATGTTTTCGTAATGCACCAGGTTAAAGTTTACCTTGAGAACTAACCCCCAAAAGTTTGCTTGAAGTACTTTATCCATGATCAAAAGGCGTCTATCAAAAGATTGAGTTCGGGATTTTATTATCGATATCAGATCGATGAAACAAAGATTGATTTTAAATGGAGAATTCATTATTTTAACCCAGCCCCAGTTGGTAGAATACAAAAAAGTGACTATTTTTTTTTTATTCTATTCCTGTTTCTTGTACTTGAATTATGTTTATTGTTATGCACCAAAACACAGAGGCAAACTCCTTGTCTGTGAAAAACTATTTGGCAATAAATGATTCAGATTCGTCCCCTATTTGTTACTTATTACCAAACAATTAATAACCAATATAGAGGTGCAACGATGAATCGATTAGTTGTCAACTATTAAATTAATTGCCAACCGTTTTGATAATCGATTAATCGTTTGAGTCATTTTTTTTTATTAATAAAAATAAGATTTCTCTGATTCCAGCTTGTTAAATGTGAATATCTTCTAGTCTCTTCTCTCCTCTGGGACAGTAATCTGAATATCTTCTAGTCTCTTCTCTCCTCTGTGACAGTAATCTGAATATCTTCTAGCATCTTCTCTCCTCTGTGACAGTAATCTGAATATCTTCTAGTTTCTTCTCTCCTCTGTGACAGTAATCTGAATATCTTCTAGTTTCTTCTCTCCTCTGTGACAGTAATCTGAATATCTTCTAGTTTCTTCTCTCCTCTGTGACAGTAATCTGAATATCTTCTAGTTTCTTCTCTCCTCTGTGACAGTAATCTGAATATCTTCTAGTCTCTTCTCTCCTCTGGGACAGTAATCTGAATATCTTCTAGTCTCTTCTCTCCTCTGTGACAGTAATCTGAATATCTTCTAGTTTCTTCTCTCCTCTGGGACAGTAATCTGAATATCTTCTAGTCTCTTCTCTCCTCTGGGACAGTAATCTGAATATCTTCTAGTCTCTTCTCTCCTCTGTGACAGTAATCTGAATATCTTCTAGTCTCTTCTCTCCTCTGTGACAGTAATCTGAATATCTTCTAGTCTCTTCTCTCCTCTGGGACAGTAATCTGAATATCTTCTAGTCTCTTCTCTCCTCTGTGACAGTAATCTGAATATCTTCTAGTCTCTTCTCTCCTCTGGGACAGTAATCTGAATATCTTCTAGTATCTTCTCTCCTCTGTGACAGTAAACTGAATATCTTTGAGTTTTGGACAAAACAAGACATTTGAGATTTGAGGACGTCATCTTGGGCTTTGGGAAACACTGATCCATATTTTTCAACATGTTTTGACATTTTTATAGATCAAACAACTAATCGATTAATCGAGAAAATAATCGATAGATTAATCGACTATGAAAATAATCGTTAGTTGCAGTCTTAGTAGGAGTAAACAGTGTGATATGAAACTGAATATCTGGATAAGGAACACCCTTCTGTTCACAGAAAGCAGAGGGGTGTATGGGTAACGTAGTCTCAACCCTGACACAAACAATAACACTGGTGGAGAGATGCCAACTGCCGTTTTGTCATTACTTTTACACTTTTAACATTTAAAACAGCTACATCTTTAAATGCCACATTATTTATCGACAGAAACGTGTAACCTGTGCTCATTAGGCCTAATTATTAACAAAACAGCGTTTTTTTAAATCTGATAAACACCAGTTGATTGCTACATCAGCTAAACCTGTCAACAGGAAGTTGCTTCAGATTATAAATTCTGAGTAATTAAAATGCCTGAAATGTTTTGGTTTCAGATTAATAAATGCAAAGAGATGTTTGCTTTCTGTGTCTCATGTGTTGTATCGTGATTTATTCAAGTTGAATAGGCCTACTTACTTTTGACATTTAAGCCGTTTCAAGGCATCACTTTAGCCTTTGATAACTTGTCAGGAGGCTATTTGTCTTCATTTTAGTGTTAAACAATTAGCTGATTTAGTGACAACAATCTGTATTAATTAAAAATAACTCAAATAAGAGCCTTCAGGTATGCACTTGTTCTGCCAAAAACAACTTTTGTTCCGTCCAGGTGACGCATGTCAGGCCTCCAGTTTATAACAAGTGGATAAAAAGGAAAACTACAATATTTTAGCTTCACAAAATAGACCCGTCCGAGCTGTATTATCCAGCTGCAGCTAGCTAAGTGTAACTCAATGCTGAATGGAGGCTTTTCGAGCAGCTTAATGTGTCTCCTCCGTGTCAACATCCACCCTCAGCCGGAAACCAGGTCGTCGAAATGGATGAAATAAGAACAAAAACACGATGACATGTTCCCCTACATGGACACATGAGATTTAAAGTGAAGATAACGGACTTCTCGTTAGCTGACATTAGCACTAACGGCTATATTTAATATATCGATACAGCTAACGGTTGAAGCCTCAAAGCCTGAGGGACAGGCCAGTCTGGGCGCCGGACGTGTTTTAAAGGAATTTACTAAACCTTAAACCCTCATTTATTCGTCCCTGCGCCTTAAGGATTAGCTACACATCATACAATTAAACTGCGTGGACATTTTGTATCCATTATCGATAATAACATCTTCCTTCCTCCTCCCTTACCCAAGGAGTGATCCTCTTTGAACATCCATTTCATGTTTCCGGGCTCTTTTTCACTCGATGCAATGATATTATAATAAACAAGAGTTTAAGGTTGAATTTAAAAAGGTGAAAAAAAATCTTTCTTTGAAGTTGAACCTTTAAAATGTCACTCTTAAAATCAACGTATGGAGACGGGCAGAGCACAGCTCTCAACTCTTCCGAGCATAACAACAAACAACGGTGTCCTCTCGTCTCTTCCTATGGTCTCTTGACAGACTGTGCCCCGGCGATGACGTCACACCCGGACTGTTCCATTGCGCCGCAAGCATGAGGGGGGGGAGCGACAGGAAAGAAAAATTGAACGCCGTGTATTTTCTCTTAGATAACCAACAATGAAAAACATTAATGTCTTCATTCTACACAAATTTTAGGTTTTATTGTTTAAAGTTAAAGTAAACATTCACATTGTATCTGTGCATATTACATGGCGACCTTTTGACATGATTACTCTGTTAGTTGTATTTGGTCCTACCCACTGTGAAGGACATAAACATAACCATATCAGTATCATGTAGCCAAAGCCTGCAACATAGACTGTATATATTAGTAATAATAACAGTCTATGGCCTACAACTAACGTTATTTTTTTATTTTTTTTTACCAAAAACAGTCCCAAAACACTGAAATATTCAGTTTACAGCAGTGGTGGAAGGATAACTCAGATATTTGAAGTGAAGTAAAAATGAAAAAAAGAAAATGAAAACACTCAAGTACCTTAAATTATAGGCTTCTTAAGTACAGTACTTGAGTAAATGTACTTAGTTACATTCCACCACTGGAAAATTGTGGGGAAAAAAGGCCATCACAACTTCCCAGAGCCCGAGGTTACTTCTTCAAAATGTTTGTTGTGTTCGACCGACAGTACAGAAACTCAAGATATTAAGTTTAAAAAGATTTAAAAACATAAAAAGGCTGGATAGTGACCCAGCAGGTTAACTGTGTGTCAGCGCTGTGATCCATTTTTGTTTAAATGTTCTGAGCCCACTAGACGGCGCTCTTGGTTTAAAGGAAAAGGCTCAAGGAATGGCAATTCAGTGTGCTTGCATCCCTTTGTTGAGCAGAGAGCTCCATAAAGGCCAGAAAGAGCGCTCAGAAATGCAGACAATTGTTTTCCAGGTATATACCTGGAAAACAATTGTCTGCATTTCTGAGAACCCCAATCTTGTGTCTCATCTCGTGAGCTGAGTATCTCATCACACTCCTAATATCCTTTTGAAAGGTTAGGTGCTTAGACCATGGTGGTTCCACTGGTTCCGTAATGTATTCAAGTCACTGTTGATCCTTGGTAAATATACATAGTGCAGTGCCCAAAGATGCATTTCATGATCAGGGTTCACTATACCCTCTCTTTCAAGAAAACTGAAGAGGTCATGATAAACATTGATTACTCCTGCATCATGGAGTGTCCTGAACATCACTTTCTGCAACGGAAACGACTCCTAAAAAAGGCCCAAAAAGTCATGCAGAGAGTGGGTTGTCCCGCTTAACATACAACAGGTGATGCCCTAACCTTTCAAAAGGATATTAGGAGTGTGATGAGATACTCAGCTCACGAGATGAGACACAAGATTGGGGTTCACGAGAACGAGACCAACACTATTTTAAAGAAAACTTGAATTATGAAATATGACTGCAAATTTTTTATTATTATTATTGCATATTGAATGAACTACTGTGAAAAGGTTTTACCACAAACTCAAATGTCTTCTCTTCGGTATAACTAACCTCTAAAGATCCTAATAACTGCTGCATCCCTCTCTCCTACCAACCCTGTCCCTAAGACATATTAATAAAAAAAAAAAATTCTTACACGGCACTGTAAAATGTATTTGCATCTTATATTCTTTTTTGGCGGTTTTCTTTTCATGACCATTTGCTCTATAATGTTTTATCTGAAGCGCTTATATTGCCTTGTTCCTGTAAGGTGCTATAGAAATAAAGCTGCCAGCCTGTCACCAGAGCCTAGGAACTAGGAGGCATTGCAGTGTTAACCTGTAAAGGCGAGGTATCTTTCGCTCCATCTGCAGTGCACGTCCTGCATGTGTGTGTGTGTATATTTTAAATTTCTGTGTGGTTTGGCACCAAATTGATGTGTTTGTCTGATACTACTTATCCTCTTGTTAAATAAGTGGGAAGTTAAAATTCAACCCTTGGTCTGTTATTCCTAGACTCTGGGCCTAGCGGTCAGTGAGTAACTACAGTGATACACTAACTCGTTCCATTAGGCTACTTGTTTTGCAGCTCTTCTGGATATTTGCTCACAGTCTGTGTGAACTTTCTACAAAGTTAGTTAACTGGTCCCTGTTCAGTCATATATGTAAGGAGTAAAGGTGTTCTGACTTGCTCTAGTGTGGTTTTTGTGTTCACAATATGTATATTACCATCAAAGTGTTTGTGCATACAGACTGCAAAGTAAAGAAGTCCTCTAAATCAATATATAGCCCTGGCTAAATTTCATTTATATATTGAGAGTTTAGTAGTTAAAACAGTAATTGAAAATATTTAAATGCAATACAAATATTTAAATATGCTGAAGAAAATATAAGTTAATGCCATATGTTAAAATGATTAACATGAATACAACCTTTAAAATGTAAGCGTTATATTTACAGTTTTTAAAAGTTTGAAGTGCATGCAATTGACTGTAGTTTGAGTGAAGTGTACATGATTCAACACGTGTAATCAGCCACACAGCTTAACACGATAGCAGCCTAATATGTCAATCATCGTCTTTCTTTAATTTTCGTTGGAGAGTCATGACCTATCAGCCAATGTAATTACAAGCCTATGTAGAGGGGCGGGGCTTAGTTGTAACACGCAGAGATTCCCATTTTGAAAGATACAGTCGAAGAGAGACGTGAACGAACTTCGAGAGTTTCAGTAGCTAGGTTGTAGAAGGACATTGTTATCCATTACTGAGGCTGACGACCATATATGCTGTGTTTTGGAGTATTGTAATCTACAAGAGGTAAATATAGCTACGTGTGTGTGATTATATATGCTATAACTATTGTGGTAGTATGAAATCATCTTTTGTGTTACGAGCTAACTGTGAATAGCCGTTAGCGTTAGCACAATTTCCATTAGCATTGCTTTCGTAGATTATTGTTAGCTTTGCATGTGAAATCATTGTTTGAGACAAACTACCGCTAATTCGCCGTGAAATAGTGTATGGACCTGCTTGCTCAGTTAATGTATTTGATTCAGGAGACGGACATATGTGACTGGAAAAGAGAGAGGATCGGGGAGGCTCCTTGGCACCACACAGAGCGAGCTTCCATCCTGCTGGTGTGATGTCGCCGCTGTCTTCTGCTCCGGTGATTTTCCTGCTGTGGTTCCTCCGGTGCTCTGCCTGCTGCCATTGCCAAGTTCGCCTTTTTCATATATCCCCTTGACCATCACCAGGATTCGTGAGTACTGAGTATATTGCACGTGCATTTTATTGTATTGGTTGTGTAAACAAGTGAAACGGCCGTCACAGTTTTAGGCCTCCTCGCTGCAACAGGTTTTTTTTTGTTTGTTTGTATTTTGATTGCTGAGTATGAATGTGGGAGTGTGGGCACACTGATATTATTGAGGTTTACATGTCATAATGTTTTATGCATTTATTTTATTGAAACCTAAGCAGAGGTAACAAGTTATAGTACACTCTGAAAGCTATACCGAGGCAACATATTTAGTGTCATAAAAAAGAGGGAGTTATTTATACTGGCATCACTTGTGTTTATTTTTCTAATACACCATACATGTGTTTTCATATTATTTTTGTACTTTAACTAAATAAATTCCCTTCTCTAAAATGTGTGACTTAAGTTAAGAAAAAGGTTTGCTTGACACTAGTCTTTGTGTGCACTGCAGTCTCCATGTTGGGTTGTAACACCAGCAGCAGATGCGCTACCAGCTGTTTACACAAATCAACACTAAAAGAAGATCAAAGAATGAAAACTTCCAGCCGAGCATTGTTTGAATTATGAACGATATAATTGAAATTTGCCCGCACAGCGCAAAAATCAGCCAGTCACAGGTACTCTGGGGCACAGGGATCTATCCTCCACCATATACTCCATACAGACAGAAACTTACAAAAGAACAGGGATTTCTCGATTCTCAAGTTTGAGTGGATGGAATGACAGATATCTTGTGTTGCTTGTACGGAAGTGAACTTTGAATGTCTGTCACTTCCACTAATGTCATCTTCTCTTTGTACCCTAGTGACTCCCCTCATCCGCTCCATCTACAACTTCCTGTAAGGGAGATCACATTCTCTGAAACAGTGCTGATCCAGTTCAACTTTTCCCGAGGAGGCTGCGGTGTCACCCATTGTTTTGAAAGGTGTCACTTGACTGTCAGCTCTCCATCGCAGCCCTGCATGGCAGTCAAGAAAAGAACCTCCTGAACCATTCCTGCTTAACTCACCTCCACTGGACCTTTTTTTTTTTTTCCATCTCAACATCAAACATATTGAACGATACTCTAAAATGTATATAGAAATCGCCCAGCCCTACGTCTGCCCAAACTTACTTTTCCTGACACATTTAACATTAACTTGTACATAATTCATCCTCATACACTGGAGTATGTTATGAGTACAGCTGCCCATCAATACGCTGTTGCAGGATAGGTGAATGACACCAAGATATGGAAGTTGAAGAAAAACAAATGTACAGTATGTGATAACAGGACATGCAAGTCATCAATTGTGAACAGTGTTATTTTGGTGGTGGTTAAGTCTAGATTGATCATGCTAGTAACGTTAACTAGCAAGTTGTTCGTTAAGGACTAACGGCTGGTTAACATAACGGACAAAAACTATTTGTTCCGCGTATTCTCTTGTGTGTATCAGGTATCCGTCTCCTCTAGCTGTTGTGGTTGATATGACGTAGGTCCTCTAGCTTTGACCAGACACAAAAATGGTGACAGCAAAGCACTGTGATGTCACGTGGTCCTTGTAAATATATACCAGAAACTACAGTATGCACAAAGGACTACTTGCACCCTAGTGCTGCTGAATTTTTTATGTTATTTAATAAATCTCATTTTTTTTATATCTGTAATGCTTTTGTTTGTCAGTACATTTTTCAGCTTGACATTTTTAGTAATGCATGGAATAAAAATATATTAAAATGCTTATGATTTATTATTACAACTTAATGTCCAATTGAGTCAAGATCATAAACCATAGTATTTGAATGTGTTGAGGGATCTGACACCTGCTGTTCCTGCAGTCAAGGTAAGTCTCCTGAAAGGTCAAATTAAGTATGACACATGTTTAATTTAGTTTCTTTATATAGAGCGGTGGTGGGTGTTTTTTTTGCATAAAGATATGAAAGTAGAGGAAAGAATAAATATATCTAGCCACCTTTGGGTCAACTGCGCTTACTAGAATTAAAATAAATGGTGATAGTGACCTATACTGCCATTATAATTTTAATTTAGTTTTTATTGAGATATAACTAATTCTTATTTAACTGACTGTATTGCAAGACAGCTGTGAATGTCTTAAATTGTACCAAAGTAGAATTTCTTTGTAGTAAATAAGACAAACTTTTTAGGTTTGATTGTTACATGAACTTCACAGAAACTATGAATCCTTTTTGTCCAGAAGATTTCAGAGTTGTCATATTTTCTGGTAAGCTACTCACTCTTTTGTTCCAAGTAGTTGAATTAAGAGTACAGTATTTTTGAAAATCTGCTTACTCTTCATGTTAACCCCTCTCTTGGTCTTGTAGTAATAGACCTGTATTTGCAGCAATTAAATATCACCATATTTGAAACCCTTTTAACAATAGACCCAGATCAAATGTACAATAAAAGGCTGATGTGATGCCATTAGGTTCTTAGTGTGACAGCGCTATTAAATTTAAGCAGGTAATAATGAAAATAGCTCCTCACCACTTTTTATTACATTTTTGGGAGGATGACTTGGATTGATTAATTAAAGTATGAGCACCCAGTGCCTACTGATGTCTGGTAATACAAAACTAACATACTACAAAGTTGTGCATTTTCTTTGGGCTACTCAAACAAGCTGCAAAGGAGATCCGTGCTTGATTAGTGTTGCCTGACCTCCTTCTTTACTGATTGGGTGATTAGAGTTCAAATCTATTGGCTGTGAAAGCCACAGGGCGGAGTTGATTATCAAAACGCCACCAGGTGTCTAATAAGCATCTGGTGGCGTTTATTAAACGCCTGGTGACGTCACACGCGTGGTGGCGTTTCATAAACGCTAACGCCAGGTGGCGCCACAATCGGCGTTCGGAACGCCGTGCGAATTGTGACGAAATGTGACCCATTTGGCGTTCCATACCACCAAGCCATCACCTCCCGTTAGCATCCCATTGACTGCCATTCATTTTGGCGCCACTTTGACAGAGAATAACTTTACATCTGAAGCGTTTAAAGACTCTATTTGTCCGTTGTTTATTTCTAAAGAAACACGACAATGTATAAAAGGCTCCATTACCTTGTAGCTCACGTTATGGCTCCATAGAAGACGTTTTTGTAAAAATAGGCTAACGATTGTGTCATAACCACGCGACTTACTGTCGCATCGTAGAGGAATTACCGTATAGTACAGGAGAAGCGCGCAGGCAATTTTGTCTCACATTAGCTGTTTAAGTTTAATTACTAATGTTAACTAGCATGTTAGTTAGCAATAATTAGCCTGTGCCTATGTTATCTCCTTACATATACCTACGCTCTCCGTCTCTGCTAGATTGGGAATGATTGAGATTTCTCTTGGCACAGCTACCAGAAGACTTCCAACTTTCAGACAGGTTGCTCACGTCACATCTACGTCGTCTCTCTCAGTTGGAGGCTGCGCAGTAACGCTCAGCCATCACCGGAAAAAAGAGCTTCTAATGGCCTTCACTGGTCTCCGTCCAGAGACACGGGATCTGTTGGTCCATTATATATATACACGTCAATAGTCCCGGTCCCCAAGAAGTCGACTCCATCTAGCCTCAAGGACTACCGCCCAGTGGCTCTCACATCCCATGTGATGAACGTGCTGGAGAGGCTGGTCTTGGCCTACCTGAGGCTGCAGGTGAGATCTTCTCTGGACCCTCTACAGTTTGCCTACCAGCCTTGTCTGGGAGTGGACGACGCTGTCATCTATCTTCTGCAGCAAGCTCACTTGCACCTGGATGGCAGTGGCGGCACTGTGAGAATCACTTTCTTTGATTTCTCCAGCGCATTCAACACCATCCAGCCACTGCTACTAGGTGAGAAGCTGCAGAGGATGGGTGTTGGTGCGTCCACAGTCTCCTGGATCACTGACTACCTGACAGACAGACCACAGTTTGTCCGTCTGGACGGTGTTCTGTCTGATGTGGTGGTGAGTGGTACTGGGGCTCCACAGGGGACTGTGCTGTCTCCCTTTCTGTTCACCTTATACACCACAGACTTGCAGTATAACTCAGAGTCATGTCACCTACAGAAGGTCTCTGATGACTCTGCAGTTGTTGGGTGTATAAGGGATGGACAGGAGGGGGAGTACAGAGCGCTGTGGTGGACGAATTTGTGGAGTGGTCTGGTAAGAATCACCTGCTGCTGAACGTGGATAAGACCAGAGAGATGGTGATTGACTTCAGGAGGAAGGGAACAGCTCCGCCGTCCCTTTGCATTCTGGGTGGTGATGTGGACATGGTTGAGGATTACAGATACCTGGGTGTCGACATCGACAACAGGCTGAACTGGGAAATCAACAGCATTGCTGTTTACAAGAAGGGGATGAGCAGACTATTTCCTGAGGAAGCTGAGATCCTTCAACGTGTGCAGCAGAATGTTGGAGATGTTCTACCAGTCTGACGTGGCCAGCGCTCTGTTCTCCTCCGCCATCTGCTGGGGCAGCAGCATCGGAGCCAGCGACACAAACAGACTGAACAAACTGATCAGGAAGGCAGGCTCCTTTATTGGCTGCAAACAGGACACTTTTGAAGCTGTGGTGGAGAGGAGGTCACTGAACAAACTGTTATCTATCATGGATAAAATCTAATTTTAATACCTTCATTGTAGTAGCTAACATGACACTTGATGCTACACTTTGGGGGGGGGGGTGTTTGCAAATATAAACATATCTTTTTATGCATCTAAATAAAAATCAGTTCAAGTCATTGTTATTTAAACTGTTTTATTTCAGCTTCAGTAAACATGAAGCATTTATAAAATCCCATATATTGTTATATAAGTGATATTGTAACATGAGAATAGAGAGGATCTAGTTCCTACAGTCTGGTTGGGCACTACTTTCATCAGTGGATTGAGCTTTGATTTGGTTATCAGGCGGCAGCGGTTTCCCCAGATGGTGTCCTGTGGTGATGCCGTACGTCTGCGACTCTCGCTCCTCCCTCACTTTGGGCCACAGCCTGAACCCCCCCTGAAAGCTGAGGTCAAAGAGCTCACATGGGGCAAAGGTCAAAGGCTTTTCTTCCAACAGTCCTTTCACTCGAGCTCGCCACCCGTCTAGCATCGCGGTTCGCACGTCGGCAGGACAGTGAGCCGGACTCCAGAATATCTGAGGAGCAAGAACCTGAAATCCACAGAAGTGCAGTGTGCCGTTCTGAAAGACACAACAGACAAATACACAAGAGAGAAGTTAACAACCGTCCACCAACACAGAATACTAGATTATTTGTATGGTATTTTGCATTTATTTGTTAGTTTACAGTGGCAATGCAGAGCGCCAATGATGACTTATCAGATGGTTCTGTGTTAACAAACCATCTGGCTCGACAGGTTAGCAAAACCTGTTCTTCCTGCATCTAGCGCCGTCATTTTACAAATTATTTCACTTCTTGGATTTCACCTCCAGGTAGCCAAGGGGCGTGCTCTAGAGGCCACTCAGAATCACAACTTCCTTTGTTTCGATTGTATTGCCAAAGCCTGTCTACGGAGAGCCTGTTCACTCCCTATTAAGCCCCGGGGTACTGAATTTGGTTGCAGTTCCACCAGAGTTCCACTGGGGGTGATCGCGGTCCAGTGCAAAATGAATGGGACTCTATGGAGCTAGACGGCTAAATTTGTCTATTTCGTCTGATTGTCATTGAGAAATCTCAGATTTGATTTTAATTCAACATGGATTATAGGTCGAAAGTTGAATGAACGAGTACTTATGTCCTTTCGATTTCTTACAGGTTGAGTCGTTGTTGTCCATAACACGCTAGCATTCTATGCTGATTGGTCAGTGAAGGACTGATTACGACCAGAGATCTTGCTTGACGGCATCCGAAGCGGAGCCAGAATGTCAGAGTGAATATTTCGCCGTGGTCTTTAAAACATTAGCAGAACTCTTTCTAGCACGTGTATTGAAAGCCTAACCTGTCAGCTGTGTTGTCGATGCCTCGAGAGAAAAAAGGAAGTGACTCAGAGCTTGCCGTAAAGCGGTATCTCTGGCCATATATGTGTATGACATCATTGACATTTTAAAAGGCTTTTAGCCTCCCTTTTCAAATGCAACATTGAAATTACTAAAGAAAAAATTATATCCTGAGAAAAGTGGATTTTGAGGGGTACAGCTCCATAGACCTCCATTCATTCTGCACCCGCCTGTGAGCGTCCTCATATGGAACCAGAGTGGAACTGCAACCAGTTCAGAAGCCGGAAGTTTCCCGAGAGTGGACGTTCTCCCCTTATTAGACATTCTCCGGTATTGCAAACTATTTCAAACTGTGAAAATGGCATCCCATGGAGAGAAACTCAATGCATCCTGGTACATGTAGGCAATGCCGGCATGGCTCCACGAGCATGAAAACAGCAGCTTCTTCTGTTAATATAGCGTGCAGTAAGAGAAAAAATTGCTTCATTTGAAATTTACCATCAACACTGATTGGATAGCCACATAAAAGGTAGTGATGTTCCATTTAAATCGCCTCTTTGACAGAATTACTTTTTGTAAACACATTTTTTAAATGTATTATCTTATTGTGTAATAGCTTTTTGCACAGCTAATCCCATATTTTTTAAATTCTGTTATTGTGTTGTATGTTGTACATTTTATTTAGCCCTTTTGATGCTACTTACTGTATATTCTGTCACGTTGTGTTGTATCTTCTTAAAGCAGGAAAGCACTTTGTGTCTTTCTTGCTAAGTGCTCTATTAATAAATAATTATTTGTCTTTGCTGTGATGGAATATCTTTCTCTGTGTGTTGCTTCTAATACTGTACAAGAAGCACAGGCAGAGATAGACTTCTTACTAATATAGTCAATGTACATGTGTCTATGTCGCTCACCTGTAGAGGCCACAGAGTGATGTTGATGTCTCCATTGATACCATCGGGCTTGAACATCGTCTGCATAGCTCCAGTAGTAAAAGACAACATTGCTTTCTTATCCTTTAAAACACAAAAATACACTTCTTTAATCCAACATGGTGAGAAAAAACACTGAAACAGTTTATAACCCAATACAATGCACTTGTAAGCAGATTTAAGTGTTTAATAATGTTTTGTCAACAACAATAACTCCACAATTCCTCCGTCAGCAGCTCACAGTTCTCTGATTTTCCCTATCCCCAAATCTCACCATATAACCCTGTATGTCGTAGCTCCTTCTCCTTCAGCAGAATCCACCCAGCATGTTATTTGTGAATTGATCTCAGGTAGTGGTGCTGGCCCAGATGGTTTGCAGATTAAGTTCATTAAAACTGCCTCTCATGTTCTTGCTTATCCTATATCTGGCTTATTTAACCTCTCCGTATCCACATGCACAATTCCATCAATGTGGAAATGTGCCAACGTTATCCCTTTGCAAAAAGGTGGTGACCTCAATAATTACAGACCCATTTCCTTTATCAATAGCATAGCAAATGTGTCTGAAAAGCTAATTTTTAACCAAATATCCCAACTTTTCATATCTCCACACCAATCTGGATTCAAACAAAATTTCTCCACAACCACCGGATATATACATCCCTACATCCCTTTTTATATATTTTATTATTGTCTATATCTATATGAGTTTATCAATCATCTGACGCAACCTGAGTAACGTGCACACTCGCATACTTATGGTGCATTCAAATCAACTCAGACGTGTTGTAAGTGTGGGGGATGGAGGGCACCAACATGGAAAGTGCGGGGGACATGTCCCCCACGTACCCCATGTCCGCTACACCCTTGATTGTTTCTCTTATCAAGGTTGTCAGTACAATTTTATGACTATTGAAAAAGGTGTACTCCAAGGGTTATCTCTAGGGCCGTTTTTATTAATGATCTTCCGCAATTTTGCTCTAATTGTTATAACCATTTATATGCAGATGATACAGTTATCTACTCCTTCAGTATTCACTACAGGCTGACTTGCTGCTCAAAAATGGGTTTTACGTAACACACTTTTACTAAATGAGAAGAAGTCATATACCATGTTGTTTGGCACTAAATCTAATTCTCTTCACCCATCTAATAATTGGTCAATTCACTTCTTGGAACACTCGAGAAAGTGTCAGGAATTTAAATATATCTCTCTTGCTTGACTCTCAGCTTTCTTTTAAACCTCACATCGACTTTGTTATTCAGAAAATAGGTGGGTAAGAGATGTATCATTCAGCTGAGAGAGACTAACCTTGAACACACCGTTATTGTACATATTTGTCAGGGAGAAAGCAAAGCCTTGTGTCAGCACTCGGTCTATCCAGCCCTTCATGACGGCCGGCACACTGAACCAGTACAAAGGAAACTGCAGGAAGAGACAGAACATGTCACACTGATATTATAACTGAATTGAAATTCTGTGTTCTTTGTTTTGTGTTTATATAAAAGGTGCATTATGTACTGTACAGATTATTTAATGGCAAGCCTTTATGGAAAACAAACACATTTTCTTTAAAAAAATAAAAAGACTACTCTCGTAATTTTTTTTATATTTTAAGGTTTTTTTTACAGTCACTAACTGACCAATTGAATATTTTTGCTCAAAGTCTTGACACACAATAACAACAACCAGGAGAAACTGTGAGCGACCTCTGACCTGGAAGATGACAAGCTCAGCCTGCTCTACTTTGCGCTGCTCGGCTACAATATCGTCACTGAGGCGGCCCTCCTTCCAGGCGCTCATGGTCTCATCTCCATACTGGAAATGCTCTGGAGTCTTCAGGTCACCTGAACACAACACATTCATGTCAGAACGTAAAGGCAGGGTTGGTAACATTTTCCAATTTACACTTTTTTTAATATATTGTTTGAAATGGTCATTACATGCCGACAGTAGTCTATATAGCCAATGTTTAATTTCCGGGATTGTTCAGGTGCCGTCGAAAATTCCACCGGATGTCCCTAATTTTTGGCTTTCGGATTTCCGTTACCTTCCTACGGCGCCCCCCCGGTCCCACTTTGTCAAAAAAAATTTATTATAACTATCTTGTGGCCTCAAGATACTATCTCGTGGCCTTGAGATAGTAACTCGTGGCCTCGAGATAGTAACTCGTGGCCTCGAGATAGTATCTCGTGGCCTCAAGATAGTGTATATAAAAGGAGAATGCACAATAGAGCAGCTTTTTACAAGTATATACATGTAAAAAGTATAAATATAGGCTATAAAATATGAAGAAGAATTATAAAGGACTATGGATATGCAGTAGAGCCCTGCGCGGGACTGTTTTCTTCATCCCGCTCCCGGCGAATTTCTGACCATTACCGCCCGCACCCGCAACGTGTGTGTTACACTCACGCCCGCTCCCGCAATGTGTACGTCCACTCCCGCCCGGACCCGCAAAACTCTGAGAATTTCTGCCCGCACAATAATAGAGATGCATTGATGTTGTGTCTTCTCCCGTCCCGCATGAGAAAACACGTCATTTTATAGGTTAATAGGGAGAAGATGCAGGCAAAGAAGGCAGGTGCTTACTGCTGTTAGACGAGGAGGAAGGAGCAGAGGATGAGGGAGAGAGGAGAGGGAGAGAGGGGGAGGAAGGAACCGAGGATGAGGGAGCGGGCGGACGGTGGACGGAGCCTTGGCTCGGAGCTCCCCCGCTCCCGTGAGATTTGCGTTGGGACCTGGCGGGACTCAATCCCAATGCAGCCCTCTAATATGCAGCCTACAAGATTTACATTACTGTATTAACAGAATTGTGATGAACAGTACTAGTAAATAAATAGAAGCAGAACTGCACACTGAATATTAAAACAGAGAATATTGCACATAATGTGAAGTAATGCACTACACTACAGGGTCCAGTTTAATAACAAAGGGTCAATGTGTCAGACACTTTACTATCTTGAGGCCACGAGATAGTTATAATAAATTTTTTTGACAAAGTGGGACCAGGGGGGCTCCGTACCTTCCTCTTTCTTTGTGTTGGTATTTTTAACTCTGCTCCTCAGATCTCTGCAGGGTAAATCCAGACAGCTAGCTAGACTATCTGTCCAATCTGAGTTTTCTGTTGCACGACTAAAACAAATTTTGAACGCACACATGTTCCACCAAAACAAGTTCCTTCCAGAGGCTTCCTTTTGTGTTGATTTATGTCTTCAGTAGGAACCAATGGGATTGGAGCTGAGAGCAACAGACAGGAAGTCAGACAGTATTGAGAGACGAACACATCATTGGGGTTTTCGCGGGATTTGTCAACAGTATCAAAACACCAGCTTTATCCTTTAATGGACCCCAAATATCCAGACAGTATCATATGGGACCTTTTAAAGCTTACATAAGAAACACAGTTACCGATTATGTCGTCCTGGGTGGCGTTGGCTCTGAAGTTCATGGCGTACAGGTCGGACACGAGAACCCTGTAGCCCTGGGCCGCCAGCTCCTGCATCGCCACGTCACGCACCGCTGCGTTGAACGATACCGGACTCTGGTGGGCGTACACGATCAGGGCCGTCTTCTGAGCTGTGTCACACATACACACACACACACACGCACACATGCACACGCACACACACAGAGACACACACACACAGACACAGAGAAACACACAGAGACACACAGACACACACAGAGGCACACACACACACACACACACACACAGAGAAACACACATACACACACACACACACACACACACAGAGAAACACACACACACACACACACAGAGAGACACACACACACACACACACACACACACACACAGAGAAACACACACACAGTAAGATATAAGACAACATTTGTGATACCAATGTTACCAAGCCACGGCCGAGTGACATGCGTAGTTACATTTACATGTCAGGCTATGGCGTAGGGTCCGGCGTAGGTTCGTGTCTCCACGTACTTACGTACGTAGCCACGGCGTAGATTTTACGCAGAAGTACAGACCTTTCTCACGGCAGACATGTTGACATGTCATAGTAGGAAAAGCCCAGGTGTATTCATAACCATCAATGATGGCTGCATTCCTCTTAGGAGAGGCTCTGGTATTGTCATGCTGACTCACTGAAATAGCTCACTGGGACACTTGATGGAACTGAGCCATCGTTAAGGTTATCAATTTCAGCTGTGCTTTTCCTACTATGACAAGACAAAATGTCTGCTGTGAAAAAGGTCCATAGTAACGGCTGGCAGGATGCCTTTGTGTTGACTGTTCTGCACGGCAGTGCAAAGGATCATGTGACTAGGTTACGGTTCCTGCCCTAGTGTAAGTGTGTAAATGATGTTCTGTCAGCATTTTTGTTATGCATTTACGTTTCCTAGGTTTTAGTCTTAATTTAGTGTTCGTGTTTATTTACATTTGTTGGGTTACCATGACTGAGACACTGGGGTAGGTTGATGACCTCTGTGTATGGAGTGAGTGTACAGGATAAATAAACTTCCGTAGATGTCAATATCTCTGGCTCTTTGAATTCTTCCACGTATCTCACTACAGTATAAATCACACTTATATTAAGAGACGGGTTCGAGTCCTATTTTTACCTCTCAAGGAGACCTATTAAATACAATATTATATACCCATTTCCAGGTTCATACTTGTATTTGGTGTTTCTAAGAACATGTTTACATGCTTTAATGTATTGTTCTCATACTGGCCTGCTGCACCTGTCTGTCTGAGATGCTCTGTCGGAGCACCTGAACAACATTAGCCCGAAGTTTGGTTTGTGCAGAGAGAGTTGTCTGTCAGCAGCAGCAGCAGCAGAGAAACATATTCACACATAGCCTACAGTGTACTTATATAGATTTCAAAAAGTTATTTAATCCTACATTTGTAAATGATTAACTGCTCAAACCAAACTCATTGGCTCCTGATTAGTTCAGTTTTGTTTTGTTACTCCAGAGAAATTTTCTAGATTTATAGAAAATGTACTTTTAAAAAATTATGTATTCCTACATTGTAGCATTAAAAAAAATAAAGAATAAGTCATACTTACATCTACAAAATCTACATTTGTCCTATTTGTTTACCAACTATTCTAACTTACAAGACTCTTAAAAAGTAGCCAAATTTGCCCAGAGTTTGGTTTGTGCAGAGAAAGTTGTGCTTCAGAAAGCAGCAGAGAAACAGATTTCTAGGAAGTAAAAACAGTGAATGAGTTCAGTCTTACCCATGTTGTGTGGCTGCTGGATCCGTCTGCACTGTAGACCTGGTTCCTGAGGCTCTTAAATACCCTGAGGCTGTCTTCGCGTGAGAAACTGGTTAGATAACAGATGAAGCGATCTCTACTGTCAAACTGTAGGACCGGTTTAGTTGAGTGTTTTGAAAGGGAGGAGTGTGTGTGTGTGTGTGTGTGTGTGTGTGTGTGTGTGTGTGTGTGTGTGTTTGTGTGGGCTTGTTTAACTATATTTGTGGGGTCCAAAAACCGGGAGTCCAGTATACTTGTGGGGTCCGAACAGCTTTGTGGGCCCAAAATGCTGGACCCCACAAGGTTAAAGGGCTGTTTGAGGGTTAAGACTTGGTTTTAGGATTAGGGTTAGAATTAGGTTATGGTTAGGGTGAGGGTAAGGGTTAAGGTTAGGCATTTAGTTGTGATGGTTAAGGTTAGGGTAAGGGGCTAGGGAATGCATTATGTCAATGACGGGTCCCCACAAAGATAGTGCCACAAACCTGTGTGTCTGTGTGTGTGTGTGTGTGTGTGTGTGTGTGTGTGTGTGTGTGTCGGGGCTGTGGACTCACTGGTGATAAGATTGGTTTCATTTGGCCTGGAAAAGAATGTTTGGGTCGCTTTCAAGGGATTTTCGTGGGGTCATGGGGCTTAATAAACTCTTTAATCCGACTTAATTTCACCTCGTTAGAAGAGAAGGCGGCAGTTTAGTAAAGCCTGAGCTGTTCGCTCAAGTCCATGTATTTAATGTCACCCGTCAGCAGGTTCTCTGCAAACGGGCTGTTATGACTGACTGGGTGACATAAGATGGTAGAGTAGGTGAGAAAACCTTTCACGCACTTTACAGGAGGATAATACTTAAAATATAACATGATAATAGTAATATTTTATTAATATATTTTTGTTATAGGATTTGTGAGGACTATGGTTAACTGCTCCTCAGATCTCTGCAGGGTAAATCCAGACAGCTAGCTAGACTATCTGTCCAATCTGAGTTTTCTGTTGCACGACTAAAACAACCTTTGTTCCACCAAAACAAGTTCCTTCCTGAGACTATTTTGCAGAGGCACCGTCATTGAGGTCGGTGCTTAGCGCCGCCCAAGACGATTGTGATTGGTTTAAAGTAATGCCAATAAACCAGAGAACGTTTTTCTTCCATCCCAGAATGCTGTGTGGACTAACCAGACCCTCCTCCGCAGCGCTGTGGAGGAAGGTCTGGCAATGCGAGACTAACCTTAGACAGGCTGTTCTCATGAACCATTCTTACATATAGCTACAAAAAGTTAAGCAATGTATTTCACGTAGGCATTCCATGTATTTTTTGTTGTTGTCTGCGTAGGAAGGAGGTCGGGTGTGTCATAAAACACATCGCATTCAAGCCGGGGAGCAGAGTTCATTTCCCAGCGAAAACAAAAGACTTTCACCCAGGAAATGTGTGCTCATTCCCCCGGGAGTGTTTTAATCCAAACCACGATGTTTTTCCTAAACTTAAATAGTTGTTTTTGGTGCCTAAACTTAACTGTTGTTGCTGCCTGATGCTCACTTGATGTCGGCTAAAGTCTACTCGCAACGAGCGCTGATACACCCGACAGTTCACGGAGCTCTGCTGCCAGCCACCAGTAACCTATTGGCGGCTAAACTCAACTACCAACTGCCGCTGATACCATGGAGCTCTGTAGCTCTGTCGGGCAGGCACCTAGATTTGTAGGATATTTTGGTGTGCATAAATATTTGTACCGTGCATATGCTTTCTTTGCATATTTTTTATTTAATCTTTAAAGTGCTCATATTATGCTTTTTGACTTTTTCCCTTTCCTTTATTGTGTTATATATCTTTTTTGTGCATGTTATATGTTTACAAAGTGAAAAAGCCCAAAGTCCACCCCAAAGGGTCTTACCATCTCCAACAGAAAACACTGTTCACAAACTGCTCCAAACAGCTCTATTGTAGTCCAGCCTTTACTTCAGAGACAAACGTGGTCACTTTGGAACACACGTTATAATGCTCGCCTAGCTGCTAGCATGGCACGCCCTCATACTCTGCTTCTGACTGGCTAGTAGTCCTTACCTAGGTACTATCAGGGCACACCCTCATACTCTGCTTCTGACTGGCTAGTAGTCCTTACCTAGGTACTGTCAGGGCACGCCCTCATACTCTGCTTCTGACTGGCTAGTAGTCCTTACCTAGGTACTGTCAGGGCACGCCCTCATACTCTGCTTCTGACTGGCTAGTAGTCCTTACCTAGCTACTGAGCATGTGCGACTCCCAACAAAGATGGAACAGAAGTGAGATGCCTCACTCTGTAGCTAAAACAGAGATCTCAACACACAGGGTGAAAAGAGGAGCTGCAGCAATGTGCAGTACAACAAAAATATGGGTTTTTTTGGAAATTAAACCATATAAACCTATTCAGGTACAACCTCTAAATTGCCCAATTATGAACCTGAAAATGAGCAGAATATGAGCACTTTAAATGTATCATTGTTTTTGTTTTTGTGTGCTACATAAATCAAACCATTTATAGCTCTTGATAGTGTTTCCACCCAATTCAGCTACTTTTAATTACTTAGGGCCAGGAAAAATAGCATTGGGTTGGTAAATAAAAGCGACAATTTTTTTAAAACTTTGTGTGATAATGCAGGTTTAGGACTTTCACCCAGGTGACCAGGCTTTGTGTCCCGTTTGTGTCTCATGTAAAGTACAACTTTTACCCCAACACAATCCTTTCCTAACCTAAGTGGTTTTACCCTACCCTGAAAAATGATGCCAAAGGGTCCCAACAAAGTGTCAGTATTTGACGAGCCATAGGAGTAAGAATATGTTGCATTGACCAGTTATTCTTTTCACATTATCATAATGTTCTTATGTCTTTATGGGGAGCATGGGCCAAGGAAGAACCCATTATGTTTTGGAGTGGATCCAAATCACGGGGTGGATAGGCTACACAAATCATTTTTCACTTTCGTTAACATTGCAAGATAGGGAATTTGGCCTCGGTGAAATGAATGCATCTTTTAATCCGGTATATGAAGTTCAATAGAGACAAAACAACCGACTGTAGAAATATGATGACTCCATATCACATCCACGGGTACCAGTAATCTTCTTGGGTAGCCTACACATGCAGTTCAAACTTCAGACAGAAGTTCATGCGAGATCCGCTACAACTGTAACTGGAGCTGGCATGCTGGCGTTATGCTGTGGTGGAGCAGACTGCAGCGGGATGCGTGACAGGCTGGAATTTGACAGGAATGTCACCTGAACACTTACTGTCTGTGGTTACCTGCCTGAGACAAGATGTTTCAGATGCTCTGCCTACAGGTCGGAGGACATTATGTAACTGTGTCATTTGTTCGAGCAGTAATTACGACTCATATTTACTTTTATATTTAGTAACATTTTAATTGTTAGTGGCTGCTCCGGGATTTCTCCGGTGCTGCAGGAAATTCCGCCGGATGCATGTCTTTTCGCTGATGTCTGTTTTCTTCCGCTTTCTTTGTGTTGTTCTAACCTCTGGTGGATTTGTGAGGACTATGGTTAACTGCTCCTCAGATCTCTGCAGGGTAAATCCAGACAGCTAGCTAGACTATCTGTCCAATCTGAGTTTTCTGTTGCACGACTAAAACTACTTTTGAACGTACACATGTTCCACCAAAACAAGTTCCTTCCTGAGACTATTTTGCAGCGCCTCTGTCCGGTTCTAAGAGATGACGATTGTGATTGGTTCAAAAAAACGTTAAAAACGCTAAAAAACCAGAGCACGTTTTTCTTCCATCCCAGAATGCTGTGTGGACTCGCCAGAACCTCCTCTGTAGCGCTGTGGAGGAAGGTCTGGCAATGTGAGACTTACTTTCACACAGGAGAACAAAGTTGATGTCCCGTTTGAAAATAAAAGTAAAAAGTGGGTTTTAACTTACTTTACAGAACAAATTGAACTACGTCACGTCCTGTGTCACGGAACTTAAGTAACGTAACAGATTTACTGATTTTAACCCAAACCACAATCTTTTTCTGAACTTAGGTAAGTAGTTTTTGGGCCTAAACCTAACTACATTGTGACCGTTTCCGGGGGCCGGGGGGAGACGGCTCTCTCCAGTATTTATAATGTGGACTGCAGTTACCATTTTTAACGCTAGCTGTCAACAGAACGTATTGGACCTTTAAAGGTTGTATGAATGAATGAATGAATTTAGGAGCCAGGACAGCAAAAAGTCGGGATTGAAAGGGCTTGAAAGCAAAGGCCCAAAGCAACAGTGACTATCTGCCCAGGAGCAGGTGGAGATGGGCTGGTATAAATACTGTGAGGGATAATGAGGACCATGTGAGCAGATTTGTTAGTCACTGTGACTTGTGCAAAAGTTTGAGGCCATCTGGTGGATAGATGGGGAATGACAAGTCGAAAAGCTTGGAGACTGAGTGAAAAAAAAAATGACTGTGCCAGCAAAGGACAATAGGAGAGGAAGGAAGGAAACAGATCTCTGGCAGTGGTGGCCTAAAGGTTAGAGACATGAGCTTGGGACTGGGAGAGCGCCAGTTCAATCCCCAGACTGACAGGATAATATCTGGGTTGACCTCCAGCTGCTCCAGTGGAGCTGCTCAGTTGCCAGCAGATCAGACTGTGGTTGTACTGGGCAGCTTCCAGGTAGGAATGTGTAACTGTGTGATCAGGGCATTCCTGCAAAAGAGAAGATACCTCTCAGTGACCCTTCCCTGAATAAATAAAGGTTAAAAAATAAAATTTTCTGAAACATACATTTTGTATTCATTTTATTGGGGGAATTTTCTTTGCTTTTTGTGAAATATTGGATAATTTAAACAGTTTAGTTTAAGTTTATCTGTAGACATCTGAAATGTGACAATGAGTAAAATCTTCATCCTCAAAAGTAACTAAAGCTGTCAGACGAACATTTCGTGACAGTCCCAAAATCCAAGCAGTTGTCCCAAATCCCGAATCCTGCCCTAATTGTCCCGAAAATTTTAGCAAAGTCTCAAGAGCAGACTCTCGAGTAGTTATCATCAATAGACGTCAGGCTGTATGCTAGCAGCAAACTACATATAACTATAACAGCACAACTGTACAGACAACAGTTTGTGTTTGTTTTATTTGTTTCATAATGACACTTGAGTTCATGATTTTAATGATTTTTTTATTTGTATTTTCGGGTTTACATGACAGACAGTTGAATTCCTGAATAAAAATAGTACATCATTTTGGTGCAGAGTTTTTTTTTTCATGTTGCAAATAAAAAATAAATATAAAAACATAATTCAAACCGGTAAGTAGCAGTAGCAATACTTGCACATATTTTAAGGCCAACAAGTACAAGGCTGAATCGCGGGGTCAGTCCCTTTTGTAGGCTATTGGTATACGAAGGGCCTATAGAACAATATAATTGCTTGCAGCCAACAGAAAAATGAGGCAAAGAAGACTGGAGGGGGCCCTCCTCCACAGGACTTCACTCCTGCTGAGGAGCTGGCCCTCTCCAGCAATCAGGGCCGCCCCCTGATGGAAGGAGTGGAAGGGGGCATTTCTTCAGACCCTGGTGGCAGCAGCTCACAAACCCAGGCATATGTACAGGGTATCTGTCAAGTAATCTACGTGACCATGTTCATTCAACAATTATTTATGAATATTGTAGGAGTGAAATGTATTACTGTGCTCTGCAGTGACAGGAGATACACCACCACCCACTGTCGTCCCACTGTGCCATACAGAGGGAACAGAAATACTAATAGTCATACGTATGTATGCCATCTGTGGTTGCTGAATATTGATCAAATAGGCCATTTATTTTCTCAGGTGGAGGTCCTAGATGATCACACTGTCTGCCTGCTCAGAGAGCGCTTTGGGGTACACTTTTGAGTTTTTTTACCACTTGCAACACAGATGGTGAGAGAGAGTGAACGACTGAAGTGTGTGTAATGACTTGCTAATGGTGGTGGTCTAAACATGAGACACAAGTCCTTAAAGTGCTCATTTCAAATATGACTCAATTGATCAAATTTCTATGGTGTTAAACTCAGCAGGAACAGGAAGAGGAAGAGGAAGAGGAACATATTCCTCCCCCTGAGTCTAGGGCCTCCACTTCAAGGCCAAGACAAAGACACGTGGTAAGCAATGAACTTTGAAACACAGTAATCAAATGGAAACCTTCAACTTCCTCCAAGTGTGCCTTGCAAAGGGACAATGTTCTTTATTTGTTTCAGGTTGGAGCAGACAATGTGAGGGCCCTGTATAAAAGAACCCTGGAGCTGGGTATAGAATATAAGAAGCTTTTAATAAAAAAAACTAGGCTGGAGATAGAAAAGCTCGATTTGAAAAGAAGGTAGTACATGACTTAATGTATATGAATGTATTAATGAATGACACTAAACTTACAGTTACACTGACATTCTTTTTCTGTGAGGACACATGAGGATATATTTTATTTTTGGCTGTTTTCTGCATTTTGTTCTTTTTCCAATTTTTTGTGGCTTTTCCCAAAGATTTTTAGTTGTGCCTTTGAGTCATTTATTTAACTTGTGAAGAGCATTGTGCAGTACCATTTGTTGGTTTGAAATGTTTTGGTTGAAAGAAACCCTAATTTCTGAAATGGAAATGATTAGAAATTGGGTCAAATCGAGACAGAACAACAGAAGGGGTTAAGGGGAGACACCCCAGTGGACAGGTACAACATATCAACATCAAACCCCCCCAGTTGATAACTAATATTAGGTGAAATATTGTTTTCATTACTAGTGTCCTGTAAATGTATGTAAATGCAAATGATGTATTAAGTTGTAAAATATGATTTAATTTGCATACATTTCCAAAACGGAAATCAGAGCGTTGGATTACGACAGAATGAAAATCCTTGTTTCATTTTGTCAACATATTAGAGTCCAAAGTTTTTACAGAGGGCACTTTGGATATCTTTTTTTTAAATCACTCCATTAATCAGAATATGGTGGCAACAGCCATTGAAGAAAATCTGTATAGCTCAAATGCTATGGAACCAAAATAGCCCAACTGAAAAGTAAAGAATCATGTTTTAGTCTCCCCTTAAACAAAAAACTGCTGTGTAATAGCCTCTCTCTCACGGCCCTGCCAGTAGGGTAGTCAAGGGTGAGGGGGTCTACCACATCTGGGGGTTGCTGGCTGAAAGGTGGGGCTCTCTCCTTACTTATCGAGGCCACATTGTGGAGCATGACACAGGCTGTCACGATTTGACAAGCCCGGTCTGGGGCCACTCAGAGGCCACGCGGGCAGTGGAAGCGTGCTTTAATGATGCCAAAAGTCATCTTGTTCCTGACCCTTGTTCTGCTAAGGGCCACATTAAAAACATTCTATGGCCCTGTGTTCGGGTCAGGATAGGGGGTCCTCAAAAAGGGCTGGCAGGCGTACCCTTAGTCCCCTACCAGCAATCCACCGAAGAGCCCTGAAGATGAAAATGAATATTAGCATAATCAGTATTACAAAATGCAATACAAAATATTACTTACAATGCCATGCCTTGCTCTAAGCTGTGGCACAGTGCAGACTCCTTGAAGATCCGGGAGTCATGGACTGACCCAGGCCACTTTGCCTCAATGCTGGTAACCAAACATTGATGGTCACAAGTCATCTGCAAAAGTATCTTGTTGTTGTTAAAAATCCATCCACATAACAGCATTAACGTGATGGAAACATCAATGTGCATTAGAAGGACTCCTCCTTTACCAGTATGACCAAACATGTGTAGCCTGTCCTTTATGCTTTACCTGAACGTTGATGCTGTGGGATGATTTTCAATTAATGAAATCGCCTTCATTCTCCCCCAGCGATGCAGAAATGGGGATATGGGTGCAATCAATGGCACCAATCACCCTCGGGAAGCCTAAGGAGTATGATTCATTTCATATGCAACAGTGAACATCATGGGGCCTAGATTATTTATAGATGACGTTTCAATTTAAGTGAATATTTACCTGCTATTTCATAAAATCCCTCTTTGATTGTCTGTGTGGGCAAGTGCCCTGGGAACACTACAAATGCATTCAAGTGTGCTGTTAAAGCAAGCACCACCTTGCAGATTGCGCGGCAGACCGTGTTCCTGCTCAGGTTCTCTGCATCACCCACACTATACATCAATGTACCCGTTGCGAAATAGCGCAACGCTAAGCATACAGTCTGTGGGACTGTGAGCGCACGGCTTCATTGTGTGGCATTGGCAACACGCAGCTCAAGAAGCTGGCAAAGATACGTAATTCCTTCTGCTGAGAATCTATATCTTTCATAAAGATACTCATCAGGGAATGAGAAAGGGTTTTGTTGGTCTCTAAATGTTCTGGCTCTTCTGAGAGCACCTCTCACTGTCCGCGCACCAAGCTCCACAGGATCTTCTAAGAACGGTGACGCCATTATCATCAAGAATGAATGGGTCAGTGAGCGGTGCTTTTACACCAGCTGATCTCTGATCTCCAACTTAACCTGCTCTTAACCAGATTAGGCGTTCAGCATGAGTTACTACGGCAATTGAACCCGGTAACAACTGATCCACCGTCGTGATACAGAAAACCCCGGGTTGAACCTGAAGTTACCTCGTTAATGCCATATCTTGCGTCATAGTACAGGCCTCTGGTGATGTGAACCCTTTTCTGTATTTTCTGTGTCCACTAGACCAGTGGTTCTCAAGCTTTTTTCAATAATGTTCCCCCTTTGAACAGCCATGTACCCCCTAACCAGCGGGAATCATTTTTGGTGGAAAAAAACCGTCTATATAAAGAGGAACAATACAGCGATGTCAGCGATAGATTTACTGTTGTCATGATGCCATCATGGCAGCTCCTCCCTCTCCCTGTTTGTTATCCCTCCTGCTCTGTGTCTGGGAGCTGTAGGCGTGGCTTAGTTTGCAGGCTGCGTCAGATGAAGTTCATTCCCTAATCATCCCCCAGCAGTACTTAAGGCCAGCTCTGTGATCCACTCGTTGCCAGATTGTTCAGTCTACTAGCACGGTACAGTTGTAACTCCTGGCTCCCTGTGTAATTTTTTAGTTTCCTGGTGTTCTAGCTTGTGTGGCTAATGTTATCTGTGTTTTTTCCTGTTGCAGTCTGCCTTGCTTGCTTGCCTGCCTGCTTCTCTCTGGATGCAAGGAAGTTTGCCACGTGTTGGAAATTGTTTGTTGGACTCTGGAGGACGCCATTACCACATGGTCAACACCACAAACAAAAGACACTGATTTAATGGGCACGCTCTGGAGAGCGCACTGCACCCACCACACTTCAATGTATTTCCTGTGTGTCAGGTCTACTTTTGGGTCCAACCTCCAGTGACCTTCCTTAACAACTGTACCTGGAAAACATTTAAATGCTAATGAAAAAAGGTGAGAGAAACTTAAAAAAAACCCGACAAGACCTTGGAAAAAGACGGTAGAAAGAAGGAAGTAAGGCAAGAATAGGTCGAAAATAGTAATAAAAACTTCCGAAAAAAATTGATTTTTACAACAAATCCCACATCAAAATAACTCAATGAATGAATAAAAATCTCTTCAAAGAAATAAACTAAGGAGACGTAGTGACGTCTGAAGTCAAACAAGTGAGATCGAAGTAGATTACGCCCTCGGCCATTTCAAAATTGCATCGCGATTAATTTTTTATCTCACCCGGTGGTAATCTTTACACATTTAATATCAACACTAGGGCAACAAAAGTGACAAAAAATTCTAATAAGCGACAAACTTTGAAAAAAGTGACAAACACTTTGAAGAAAAAAAGACAGTAGAAAAAGGTAAGGAAGAAAGGCAAGAATAGGTCAAGACTCACGGTGCGCGATCACGGAAGGCTTGTGTCACGTGGACGCACCGACAGTTTTGTTACTTTATGGGTAAGACAGAAACTACACACACTATAGCTTTAAAGATGTGTTTAAAACTGTGACCGTTACATTCTCTGGTTTAGATATGAGGTCATATTTCCTGACAGTGCTAAGGGCGCCAACTTATCAACCGCTCCTGTGGGTCGTATCAGAGGGGAGGAACAACCGACCGATATCCTCGTATGTTTTGCGTAAAGATACCAACGGGTGGCAGTAAGCTCACAGAGGGAGTTGGGTTGGGAACCAGAAGGTCGCTGGTTCAAGTCCCCGTACGGACCAAAGTACAGAGTGTGGACTGGTAGCTGGCGAGATGCCAGTTCGTCTTCTGGGCACTGCCAAGGGGCTCTGAGCAAGGCACTGAACCCCCACCCCCAACTGTTCAGGGCGCCTGTCTTGCATTTGCAGCCCCCTCACTCTGACATATCTCCATTTGTGCATGTTTTGTTCTTACAAACACAAAGTCAATTGTAATTTCCCCACTGGGGATTAATAAAAACTACAAATTAAATGAAACTAATTATGTGCAGGACGTGGATGAGACTGAGGCTGAATGTGTGTGTCCTTCCTTCCTGTTTCCTGTTCGTGCACCTTGGCTGTGACAGTTTTGTTTTTCAGTGTGCCCTGCAGACCCAGCTGGTAATCCCGACCTGCAGCGGCCTGAGTGACACGCTGAAGGGATTAACACAAATTAACCTCTGAGTGCACAGCAGAAAGTCTGATCCTGTCCTGTTCCCGGGTCTCATTATTTCCCTCCAACGTCATTAGCTCTTATTCAAAGTGAAAACTGTGCTGGCGTCACAGTCGGTGTGTTCCTCACAATCTCGGTCACCTGTTGCAGGAAAAAAATTAGCTGGAGAGTTTCACAGGCTCAGGAATGTCCATCAAACTTTCCCAAAGAACGTTAAAGGAATAGTTCACCTAAAAATAAATAGAAATTGTGTATAGTACTCACCTCCATATAGGCTCTCTATGGTCCCAGAAAAAGGTGTCTTTCAAATGGTGTTAAAGGGACAGTTCAGATGTATGAGCTACTTCTCAGTGTGCTACCATGGCTCACTACTGTCACTCTTTAAACTATAGGTTAGGGTTAGGGTTCATCCATGAAGAGAACACCTCTCCAAAGTGCCAGACGCCATCGAATGTGAGCATTTGCCCACTCAAGTCAGTTACGACGACGAACTGCAGTCAGGCCGAGAGAGAGAGAGAGAGAGAGAGAGAGAGAGGGATGAACCCTAACCCTAACACCAGATACTGACTGGTTTTCGGACCCCCACCACACAGTACAATACAGTAAAACTGCACATTTTTAGAGTGGCCTTTTATTGTGGCCAGCCTAAGGCACACCTGTGCAATAATCCTGCTGTCTAATCAGCATCTTGATATGCCACATCTCGGCAAAGGAGAAGAGATCACTAACACAGATTTAGACAGATTTGTGAACAATATTTGAGAGAAATACGCCTTTTGTGTGAAAAAGTCTTAGATCTTTGAGTTCAGCTCATGAAAAATGGGGGAGAAAACAGTTTTTTCTGTTTTTGTTTCTATTCAAATAGTTATTATTGAACCGAAGAAGAAAAACACCAATATGGCAGCTGATTCCAAACTTTTGCAAGGATTGCTTTACTGTAATGGCTTGAAATAAATAAAAGGTGAGTATTAAATTATCTTTAATTACCTGAAACAGGCCCGTAGAAATGGTGGGGAGGGGGGGTTCGAAAGACCCCTCTCCCTGCCAAAGGTCCGTAGTTCAAGTCCGTTTTGAACTAGTTTTTAGTTTTTGCATTTTTAGGACTTTATTGACAGGACAGCTGAAGACATGAAAGGGGGAAGAGAGAGGGCGAATGACATGCAGCAAAGGGCCGCAGGTCGCGTATTTACGAATCCTACTATGGCCACGCCAAGACCCGCCCTTCAATAGCGTTCACACACTACTATTGGCCAGGACCAATCGGTCCCCTATCCCCTGACCAATCGGCTAACCCTAACCCTTAACTACTCGAGCTCAATGCCTAACCCCAACCAATCGAGTTGGAGTTGAACCCGGGCCCGCTGCGTCGAGGAGTAAACCTCTATATATGGTCGCCCGCTCTACCAACTGAGCTGACTGGGCACCTAAACAAATGTCTTTTGACATGAAAAACACTGAAATTTAATGTAATGTATTAAGCAATAAGCAACATACTCCCTGGCAACATTCAAAAATGTTTTTTTAATAGAGATGGGGAATATACTTTAAGGGGAGAGTTATTTTTGAAACGTCTTTGTGTTCGTACAACGTTAAAGACTTTTTGTATTTCTATATG
Source organism: Zingel zingel (assembly GCA_023566125.1). Classification (NCBI taxonomy): domain Eukaryota; kingdom Metazoa; phylum Chordata; class Actinopteri; order Perciformes; family Percidae; genus Zingel; species Zingel zingel. Next base: position 4,376,421 of record CM042315.1, read on the forward strand.
TGGAGTGAAATTGTGGAACGGATTGAGTCCGTCGTTAAAGCAACGTCCAAGTATGACCCAGTTTAAAAAACGGTACAGAAATATGGCTTTCACTAAATACAGTGAGGGGAAGGGTTTTGACTATCAGATTTATTTATTTGGTTACTTACATTATTTACTTACTTTTATGGTCAAAATAAACAGGAACATGTCTTTACCTTGTGATGTATAAATATACTTATAGGAAATTGTAAAGAGCGTGTTGAATATGATTTAAATACTTTATGATGTAAACATTTACCTATTCATGATGATTATTATATAGTAGTGGAAAAGTGTGTGGGGAAGGGGAGGTAGGATTAAATAAGCTTGTGCTTCTTCCTATTCCTTTTTGGACATGTTAAATGAATATTTTGTTTGTTTCTGTGTATTTTTTAGTTTTTAGTATTTTTAAAATGTTCCAAATAAAGCATTCATTTGTTCATTCATTCATTAAAGTAACGACGACCAATAATTTGAATCCCCCTCAAATAAAAATGATCTAAACCAAACTGAAGCCCTAATCTTGTTACAAGCATCACTTCTGTAAATCTGTTAACTGGCATTAACGTCTAATGTATCAACAATCAACGCAACTAACTTCACGCACTCATAGCAAAATCTGTGAGGCGTATGTGTGTGTGTGCGTACGTGCTTGTGTGTGTAGGAAAAACTGCAAAAAGATCCTTTTTACAATAACCTTTTGATTGACAGCCCTTTTTGTTTCCTGCTTCATTTTCTGAACCCGCCCTGACCGAGAAGTCAAAGGTATGATTCACTGAAAACCAGTTCCATCCACAACCGAAAAGGTCAGTATGATATATGTTCATACAGTACATATACACTACCGGTCAAACGTTTGGGGTCACTTAGAAATGTCCATTCCAGACAGAATACCAGCTGAGATCAGTTGCATTGTTTTTTTAACCAGGGCAGCAGTTTTCAGATTACATCATGTGATTACATAATGCCAAAAGGCTTCTCGACTGTTGTAGACAGAAGTGGCTGAAGAAAGGCTTGAAATCCATGCTTTTTGGTCTAAACGTCATACCCAAATTAAAAGTGGCACAGCTCCCATATACTCTGACCCTCTGGGGTGAGCTCTGGGTGGATGGGTCAAACAACAGAGGTCTTCCACCCAGGAGAACGGGATTCGTGTTCCGCGTGTTACCTTTCCTAAACCCTACTGTCCCGTTCTTCTGTTCCTAAACCCTACTGTCCCGTTCTTCTTTTCCTAAACCCAACTGTCCCGTTCCTCTTTTCCTAAACCCAACTGTCCCGTTCTTCTTTTCCTAAACCCAACTGTCCCG
>CM042315.1:4382748-4442748 GCA_023566125.1 Zingel zingel
AGGAGGAGGAGGAGGAGGAGGGAGAGACAGGGGACGACAACGTGGAGGAGGAGGAGGAGGAGACGGGACGAGGAGGAGGAGGAGGAGGAGACATGGGACGAAGAGGAGGAGGAGGAGGAGGAGGAGGAGGAGGAGGATGAGGGAGAGACAGGGGACGATAACGAGGAGGAGGAGGAGGAGGAGGAGACAGGGGACGACAATGTGGAGGAGGAGGAGGAGGAGGAGGAGGAGACAGTGGACGAGGAGGAGGAGGAGGAGGAGGAGACATGGGACGAAGAGGAGGAGGAGGAGGAGGATGAGGATGAGGAAGAGACAGGGGACGATAACGAGGAGGAGGAGGAGGAGGAGGAGACAGGGGACGACAATGTGGAGGAGGAGGAGGAGGAGGAGGAGACAGGGGATGAGGAGGAGGGAGAGACAGGGGACAACAACGAGGAGGAGGAGGAGGAGGAGGAGACGGGACGACAACGTGGAGGAGGAGGAGGAGGAGGAGGAGGAGGAGGAGACATGGGACGAAGAGGAGGAGGAGGAGGAGGATGAGGGAGAGACAGGGGATGATAACGAGGAGGAGGAGGAGGAGGAGGAGACAGGGGACGACAATGTGGAGGAGGAGGAGGAGGAGGAGGAGGAGGAGGAGGAGGAGGAGGAGGAGGAGACAGGGGACGAGGAGGAGGAGGAGGAGGAGGAGGAGGAGACATGGGACGAAGAGGAGGAGGAGGAGGAGGAGGATGAGGATGAGGGAGAGACAGGGGATGATAACGAGGAGGAGGAGGAGGAGGAGACAGGGGACGACAATGTGGAGGAGGAGGAGGAGGAGGAGACAGGGGATGAGGAGGAGGGAGAGACAGGGGACAACAACGAGGAGGAGGAGGAGGAGACGGGACGACAATGTGGAGGAGGAGGAGGAGGAGGAGGAGGAGGAGGAGGAGAAGGGAGAGACAGGGGACGAGGAGGAGGTGGAGGAGGAGGAGGAGGAGGAGGAGGAGGGAGAGACAGGGGACGACAACGTGGAGGAGGAGGTGGAGGAGGAGACAGGGGACGAGGAGGAGGAGGAGGAGGGAGAGACAGGGGACGACAACGAGGAGGAGGAGGGAGAGACGGGCGACAACGTGGAGGAGGAGGAGGAGGAGGAGACAGGGGACGAGGAGGAGGAGGAGGAGGAGGAGGAGACAGGGGACGAAGAGGAGGAGGAGGAGGAGGAGGAGGAGGAGGAGACAGGGGATGAGGAGGAGGAGGATGAGGGAGAGACAGGGGACGATAACGAGGAGAAGGAGACAGGGGACGACAATGTGGAGGAGGAGGAGGAGGAGGAGGAGACAGGGGATGAGGAGGAGGGAGAGACAGGGGACAACAACGAGGAGGAGGAGGAGGAGGAGGAGACGGGACGACAATGTGGAGGAGGAGGAGGAGGAGGAGGAGGAGGAGAAGGGAGAGACAGGGGACGAGGAGGAGGAGGATGAGGAGGAGGGAGAGACAGGGGACGACAACGTGGAGGAGGAGGAGGAGGAGGAGACAGGGGACGAGGAGGAGGAGGAGGAGGAGGAGGATGAGGGAGAGACAGGGGACGAAGAGGAGGAGGAGGAGGAGGAGGAGGAGGATGAGGGAGAGACAGGGGACGATAACGAGGAGGAGGAGGAGGAGGAGGAGGAGGAGACAGGGGACGACAATGTGGAGGAGGAGGAGGAGGAGGAGACAGGGGACGAGGAGGAGGAGGAGGAGGAGACATGGGACGAAGAGGAGGAGGAGGAGGAGGAGGAGGAGGATGAGGATGAGGGAGAGACAGGGGACGATAACGAGGAGGAGGAGGAGGAGACAGGGGACGACAATGTGGAGGAGGAGGAGGAGGAGGAGGAGGAGGAGACAGGGGATGAGGAGGAGGGAGAGACAGGGGACAACAACGTGGAGGAGGAGGAGGAGGAGACGGGACGACAATGTGGAGGAGGAGGAGGAGGAGGAGGAGGAGGAGGAGGAGGAGGAGAAGGGAGAGACAGGGGACGAGGAGGAGGAGGAGGAGGAGGAGGAGGAGGAGGAGGAGGAGGAGGAGGAGGAGGGAGAGACAGGGGACGACAACGTGGAGGAGGAGGTGGAAGAGGAGACAGGGGACGAGGAGGAGGAGGAGGAGGGAGAGACAGGGGACGACAACGAGGAGGAGGAGGGAGAGACGGGACGACAACGTGGAGGAGGAGGAGGAGGAGACAGGGGACGAAGAGGAGGAGGAGGAGGAGGAGGAGGATGAGGGAGAGACAGGGGACGATAACGAGGAGGAGGAGGAGGAGGAGGAGACAGGGGACGACAATGTGGAGGAGGAGGAGGAGGAGGAGGAGGAGGAGGAGACAGGGGACGAGGAGGAGGAGGAGGAGGAGGAGGAGGAGATATGGGACGAAGAGGAGGAGGAGGAGGAGGATGAGGATGAGGGAGAGACAGGGGACGATAACGAGGAGGAGGAGGAGGAGACAGGGGACGACAATGTGGAGGAGGAGGAGGAGGAGGAGGAGGAGGAGGAGACAGGGGATGAGGAGGAGGGAGAGACAGGGGACAACAACGAGGAGGAGGAGAAGGAGGAGGAGACGGGACGACAATGTGGAGGAGGAGGAGGAGGAGGAGGAGGAGAAGGGAGAGACAGGGGACGAGGAGGAGGAGGATGAGGAGGAGGGAGAGACAGGGGACAACGTGGAGGAGGAGGAGGAGGAGGAGACAGGGGACGAGGAGGAGGAGGAGGAGGAGGAGGAGGATGAGGGAGAGACAGGGGACGAAGAGGAGGAGGAGGAGGAGGAGGAGGATGAGGGAGAGACAGGGGACGATAACGAGGAGGAGGAGGAGGAGGAGGAGGAGGAGGAGACAGGGGACGACAATGTGGAGGAGGAGGAGGAGGAGGTGGAGGAGACAGGGGACGAGGAGGAGGAGGAGGAGGAGACATGGGACGAAGAGGAGGAGGAGGAGGAGGAGGATGAGGATGAGGGAGAGACAGGGGACGATAACGAGGAGGAGGAGGAGGAGACAGGGGACGACAATGTGGAGGAGGAGGAGGAGGAGGAGACAGGGGATGAGGAGGAGGGAGAGACAGGGGACAACAACGAGGAGGAGGAGGAGGAGGAGACGGGACGACAATGTGGAGGAGGAGGAGGAGGAGGAGGAGGAGGAGGAGGAGAAGGGAGAGACAGGGGACGAGGAGGAGGAGGAGGAGGAGGAGGAGGAGGAGGAGGGAGAGACAGGGGACGACAACGTGGAGGAGGAGGTGGAGGAGGAGACAGGGGACGAGGAGGAGGAGGAGGAGGGAGAGACAGGGGACGACAACGAGGAGGAGGAGGGAGAGACGGGACGACAACGTGGAGGAGGAGGAGGAGGAGACAGGGGACGAGGAGGAGGAGGAGGAGGAGGAGGAGACAGGGGACGAAGAGGAGGAGGAGGAGGAGGAGGAGGAGACAGGGGATGAGGAGGAGGAGGATGAGGGAGAGACAGGGGACGATAACGAGGAGGAGGAGGAGGAGACAGGGGACGACAATGTGGAGGAGGAGGAGGAGGAGGAGGAGGAGGAGGAGGAGGAGGAGACAGGGGATGAGGAGGAGGGAGAGACAGGGGACAACAACGAGGAGGAGGAGGAGGAGACGGGACGACTATGTGGAGGAGGAGGAGGAGGAGGAGGAGGAGAAGGGAGAGACAGGGGACGAGGAGGAGGAGGAGGAGGAGGAGGAGGGAGAGACAGGGGACGACAACGTGGAGGAGGAGGTGGAGGAGGAGACAGGGGACGAGGAGGAGGAGGAGGAGGAGACAGGGGATGACAATGATGAGGAGGAGGAGGAGGAGGAGGAGGAGGAGGGAGAGACAGGAGACAACAACGAGGAGGAGGACGAGGAGGAGGAGGGAAAGACGGGACGACAACGAGGAGGAGGAGGGAGAGACAGGGGACGACAATGAGGAGGAGGAGGGAGAGACGGGACGACAACGAGGAGGAGGAGGAGGAGACAGGGGAAGACAATGAGGAGGAGGAGGAGACAGGGGAAGACACTGAGGAGGAGGAGGAGGAGGAGGAGACAGGGGATGACAATGAGGAGGAGGAGGAGGAGGAGGAGGAGGAGGAGGAGGAGACAGGGGATGACAATGAGGAGGAGGAGGAGGAGGAGGAGGAGACAGGGGATGACAATGAGGAGGAGGAGGAGGAGACAGGGGATGACAATGAGGAGGAGGAGGAGGAGGAGGAGGAGGGAGAGATGGGGGACGACAACGAGGAGGAGGAGGAGGAGACAGGGGATGACAATGAGGAGGAAGAGGGAGAGAAAGGGGACGACAACGTGGAGGAGGAGGAGGAGGAGGAGAGCCATCTCTGATGAGATCTGGGCCACACTTATTCATCATGTGATCAAGCACAGATTACAGTAACAATGAGAGACTTTGTTTTAGCAGAAAGTCCATACAATACCCCAAAATATGTACTATTATGAAAAAAGTGTTTGCCATTTGATGCAAATGCTTCATTTTGAGATGTGTTTATGGCATTTTCAATGCAGTGTTTTATTTTGAAGGAGATGTGAGGTATTTTGCATTTTGTGTGTGCAGTTTTGGAAATTGTGTGTAGAGTTTTGAAAAAAGGAGACATAGTTTTGAAAATGTGTGTAAGCAGTTGTAAATGTACTATCAAAAGTGAATGTGTTTGGTGTAGTCCATTGACAGTGGTTCTGAATTAGTTTTTCTTGATTGCTTTGACCTGCTTAAAGAAACTGGGATCCAGTCGGTTTTCATCCTCTCTGTCTCAGCAGAGCAGAAGACACCTCTTGCAAATGTGTTAACCCTTTCTCATTGGATTGACACATTTTCCCACCCTTTTGCAGAACAGTTAAAGGAACACGCCGACTTATTGGGACTTTAGCTTATTCACCATAACCCCCAGAGTTAGACAAGTCCATACATACCCTTCTCGTGTCCGTGCGTGTTGTAACTCTGTCTGACGGTTTCACCGGTAGCTTAGCCTAGCACAGATCCTGAAGGTAACCTGCTCCATCTAGCCTACTGCTCCAAATAAGTGACAAAATAACACCAACATGTTCCTATTTACATGTTGTGATTTGTATAGTCACAGCGTGTACAAATAACAAGGTCACATGAGACACAGCCATCTTTTAACTGTATATATACTGGGAACTATATTCTCAGGTGGAAGAATATAGTACTTGGGCGGAATGATTTGCTTTGCAGCAAGCCTGTCTGAGAATATAGTTCCCGGTTTGTTTACGGTTAGAAGATGGCTGTGTCTCATGTGACCTTATTATTTGTACACGCTGTGACTATACAAATCACAACATGTAAATAGCAACATGTTGGTGTTATTTTGTCACTTATTGGGAGCAGTAGGCTAGATGGAGCTGGTTACCTTCAGGATCTGTGCTAGGCTAAGCTACCGGTGGAACCATCAGACAGAGTTACAACACACACGGACACGAGAAGGGTATGTATCGACTTGTCTAACTCTGGGGGTTACGGTGAATAAGCTAAAGTCCCAATAAGTTGCGTGTTCCTTTAACAAGAATGTCATTCAAGCAGTCCAAACTCCATTGTTTTAGCTATGGTAACCAAACAGAAAGCATCTGTTCCTAACTATTAGAAACTACCTCCATTAGTATGACATCACTGAAGCACCTGTTTGACACTCCTTCACACAAATCGTCAATTAGCAATCAGTCTGCAGGCCTTAAAGGTGCAGCATCTGTGTTGTTCTTTGCCAACATGGATGGAAGAGGTCTAAGACAGAAGAGACTGAGTATCACTAGTGGCTATTTCTTATACTTTACTGTAATAGATGTTTAAACTTTACGGTAATAGATTTTATTTTTATGTTCTTAATTTCTTATACTCTAATAGATTTTATTTTTATGTTCTTAATTTCTTATACTCTAATAGATTTTATTTTGGTTTACATTAGAGATGCACCGATAGTCCGGCCGGTGACCGGAATTGGCCGGTTTTCACGTGCTCGGCCATGAGCGGCAGGTCAGTCTGACATATGCCGATTTCATGCTGGTCAATGCTCCAATTAACTGACAACATAAGGTCTACAAGTTACAGTTCTCAAGGACGCACGCAAACACGGACGCCACAGCACGCTCTCTTCTTCCTTTCTCTCAACTTTTCCGCCGTGTGTGGCGCGTACCCGCTCGCGGTGTGAAGGCGTGTCGGCGCTATTCTCCCACATGTAGGAACCTGGTGAATTAACCTGCAACATGTCAGCTGTTTGGGAATTCTTCAGCGTGTGTGCAGAAGATAACAAGTTTGCAATATGCAACAGCTGCAAGGAAAGAGTAGGGCATGGAGGGACCACACCAACAACCCAAATCACATTTCTTTAGTTGATATTGGACGTGAAAAGAAGGAAATGGTTCTAACATTGACCTTTAGATGTGTGTGAATGTCCCACACCAGGAGTCATTCATATAGTTCTACTTTATAGTGATCCATTATCTGTTCAAAACATGTTCTATTAAAGAAAAGATAGAAAATAAATATTTGTGTGTGCTGTAAAGTGGTTAGAAAAAATTAAATCAGAATCGGCCGGCCTAACTCAAAGAAAATTGGAATCGGCCTAGAAAGTTGTAATCGGTGCATCTCTAGTTTACATGTATTTTGTGTAATATTTACAGTATTTCAGTTTTCAGCCACAGTTTCAAAATAAGGATCAAAGCAGCATTTCTGATTCTGGATCCAATTCTTTGCAAGACGGCAAATTTGTCAACAAATGTCACCGGCATGAAAGCTACGTACAGTAATAGGCTACAGTGACAAGCAGTGGTGCACTGATTGAGTGCTGTATTTAGTATTTTGTTGTCCACTGTGTAATGGTTGACTGGAAGAGCTCATACACTTGTTTGCAAGTTGTGTTGTTTGAAGGCAACATTTTCTTTTGTTGCATATTTTAAATGTTTTGGAACGGTTAGAGCCTTTTGCAAACAAAATGTGTCATTTTGACCGTGAGTGCCCCTTTTTCAGCCTGTGTGTTAACTGTTTTGAAAAATGTGGAGTTTGAGTTGACTGCTGCATCAAAGCAATCAAGAAAAACTAATGAGTGGACATGAATAACCCGTTTACAAGGCTTATCCCGGCTATGATCATCGGGGTATTGTGCCAGGACCTGAAGTAATATTAAGGCTCCTTTGCCAACAGCCCGTTATCCCAAACTAGAAAAAGCTGACTGCTCTGAGGCCCGTTGCTCTGAAAATAAACACTGGAGTTATAGTTCAGTGACTAATAATCTCGCATTGCCAGACATTCTTTACGGAGTAACGTCTGGCTCCACCACAGATGACGCAGCGATGGTGTTATTATTTTAGTGAAACATTTGCACCCTGCAAAAAACTCACACTCACACACACACACACACACACACACACACACACACACACACACACACACACACTCACACTCACACTCACACACACACACACACACACACACTCTCACACACACACACACACACACACACACACACACTCACACACACACACACACACACACACACACACACACACACACTCACACTCACACTCTCACACACACACACACTCACACACACACACACACACACACACACACACACTCACACTCACACTCACACACACACACTCTCACACACACACACACACACACACACACACACACACACACACACACACACACACACACACACTCTCACACACACACACACACACTCTCACACACACACACACACACACACACACACTCTCTCACACACACACACACACACACACACACACTCTTCGTCCCTGGAATGCAGGATGTCCGTTTTTCATTTCCCCTACCAGCCGAGTCTGAGCAGTTTTACATTAGGAAACATATTCTCCAAAAGTCTAAACACATTTTCTGCTTTACACACATTTTTTTACACACACATACACTGAACCGTTTTTTTAAGAACATTTCTGCACATTTTTTTTTTGCAATTTTCTTTTTCAGTTTACTGTTTTTTGTGAGCATATTTGTTTGGTGAAAAATAAAAAACAAATGTTTCAACAGCATATGTGTATCTGCAAATATTTCTCTGCATGTGAACAATCTTAAGAATTTTCTACAATTTGAACTATTTTAGTATTATGGCAAAGCATACTAAAGATGAGAGTGCTTTTCATTATGCCCAACAGTGTGAAGTTGGTTAGACAAAAATCTGGTAATATGAATGAAGTGTGTGGTGCAAAAGTTTGATTTTGATAATGCAATATGTAATTTTGGTTGCAGTGCTTCATTTTGCACGATGTATGAGGTATTTGTATTTGAGGTACAGATGACGCAGCGACGGTGGCTCTGCAAAAGAATCTCAGGAAGCAACTTATTTTGGTGGAACATTTGCACCCTGCAAAAAAAAAAAAAAGCGCTGCATGCTATATTAAGTTAACTGTTCACACAATACAGTAACGTGATATATGTAAATTAGCTGGCTACATGGTTAAACCTCATCTGCTCTTATGTCCCAGTTAGAGAGTAAATGCCGTAAACATATTCTTTTTAAATCCTTACAATCATTCCCCGAAAGAACCAAGCAGACGTTGTTGCAACATCAAAAAAAAAATTTTGACAAATGTTTTTATTGACTTTTTCAATTACAATACAAAGACACAAAACAGAACAAAACAATGCACATTAATGAATACAAATAGGCACTTTAATATATTCCAATGTAGAGATGTTAGTGGTATGTTTTAATGTTATGGTAACTGACTGACTCTCATCATGGCGTTTAAAGTCCCCATATTATGAAAAAAACACTTTTTCTGGGATTAAGGTGTTATTTTGTGTCTCTGGTGCTTTCACACGCATACAAACTTGGAAAAAAAACAAAACTTCCATGCTGTTTTCAGTGAGATACGGGTTTCTGAATGTATCCTGCCTTCAGTCTCTGGGTGAGCTGGTCAAAATCGGCAGTGCCATCTACGTCATCGGCCGAAACATTTGAATATTCCCACCATAAGCATCCTGCTGAATTCTCTGAGTCTCAGATTCTGCAGGAGACTCCCCTCCTTCTTCAGGATCCGATTCTGGTTGGAACATGTATGGTTGAACTACTGCCGCCATGTCCGTAACTTTCACACGTAGTTCTATCTAGTCACGTTAGTCTACACTCTCCCCATTACTAATGTCTGTGCCCAAGCACTGACAGAGTATCTACTGCACATGTGCGACTCCTAACAAAGATGGAACAGAAGTGAGAGGTCTCACTCTGTAGCTAAAACAGAGACCTGAACACAGGGTGAAAAGAGGAGCTGCAGCAATGTGCAGTACAACAAAAATATGGTGTTTTCTGAAAATTAAACCATGTAAACCTATTCTGGTATAGCCTCTAAATACAATTATGAAACTGAAAATGAGCATAATATGAGCACAAGGAAAAGAAAAGAATAACATTAAGGAGTGACAAACATGTGCATGCACAGATGGACATACTTTGTGTGCATATAGAATGCTCCCACATTTCAAAATATGATCAGTGATCTTATTGAAAATAAAATAAATAAATGATATATAACAGTAGACTACAAAGCAACAATGAAATCCCCCCCCCCCGCCAGAAACTGCATAAATGAGCCCCAAATCTTTACAAAAGTGTTCTATTTCCCGTTAACAACATATGTAAGTTTCTCTAGGGCAAGGCATTGCAGTAGCCCTTCAACCCAGCTTTGCTTGCTTGGTCTGTGAACAAATTTCCATGACAGTGCAATTTTATGTTTAGCTTCAAGAAGACAAAATATAACCATCTTCTTCCTGCTATTATTTAATGTACAGCTTGCTGGGAAACATCCAAAAATACAAAGTTTGGGACATAGTGGAAGTTGTTCATTGATAAACATAGATACAATTGTAATAATATCTTTCCAAAATTCTTGAATGAGGGTGTATTCCCAGAGGCAGTGAAACAAGCTACCTTTCTGTATACCAAGTATCCGGTGTATTAGGGTAAATGCTATGTAGTAACTCTGGGGTAATGTATGTTCTCATCATCCATTTATACTGGAGGAGTTTGAACCTTGTATTTATTGTTTGTACTTGGCACTGGAGACATATATCTAGCATTTTCCCCAAGATAAATTAACACCTTGTATATACTATCAGTGTGTTTCTAACAAAAGGGGTTTGCAGTGTGTTTTTTCAGAGTGGATACATTTGCTGAATAAAGGTAGCCGGCCACCTGTGCCAGGCTTCACCTGCTACGGAGACCAGCGCATCAGCCTGCGGTGTTACTTGATGACGCTAGCCGGTAAGGGGGCATCCTCAGCGGTGAAACGCGGAGGATGTCCCTAGCTCATACTCCTAGCTCGTACGCAGGAGTATGAAATAGGTGGAAAGCCAACGCTAGCCGGCCACCTGTCCCATCAATCCTGCTTGCAAGTGTCTCTTTGGACAACAAACTGGACTACATCCAACTTCAACGAAACTCCCAATGCGAGTTCAGACTGCTGTGTTTTTGTTGTTGTGGAAACATGGCTGAACAACAGTGCTGCTCTGTCACCGGGTAAGACTAGCTAGTGGAGGTGGGCTTTTTTAACACGGACTGTTGCAGAAATGGGGTGCTTGTATCCAACTAACTGCTAACTGCTGGTGGAGTTTGTTAGATGAGACCATTCTACATTCCATGCCAATTTACGGCTGTGTTTATACTCTGTTTACAGCCTACCAAGCGCTAGTGCTAGTATGTGTTAGCTGAACTTTACGGAGCATATAATGTGTTTCGTATGTCGTTTTCATATATTTTAATTGTTAACCACTTGAGCCACAGTGAAACGTTGTTTCATGTATATGGTTAAAATGACAATAAAACACTGTTGAGTAGTTGATCGTCTCACTGTCTGTCTGTCTGTAAACGGTAGGCATGGCTTGGGAGTGGACTCAGAGCAGCGAAGCAAGTGCATTCTGGGATTTGGTGTCTTTCATCCACATGAGCCAAAAACACATTTCCTGGCTTTTCTCGGCCTAGAAGGCACCAATATCAATTTATCAATTTCTCACATTTATACTACATAAGTGACCCAATTTAAAGATATATTCAGCTTTCCAGCGGTGAAATATCCCTTTAAGTTTAGGCACTAAAACGATTAGTTAAGATTAGGAAAAAGAGCGTGGTTTGGATTAAAGGAATATGCCACTGTTTGTTGATATATTTATATAGGTGGGCAAACACATTTTTGTCTCAGTGCATGCATTGTCTTAGTCCGGCAGCGCCGGCGCTACTTTAGCTTAGCGTAGTCAATGGAATCCTTTGTTGCCGGTTAGCATGTCATGATTAAAAGTGAGCCAACAACAACAAAAAACAACCTAATTACTTCTTGTGGCCTGCATATTCACAACGAGTACAAATAGCAATGCAGATTAAGGCTGAATCTCATTTCTCATCCTTCGCCTTACCCCTTCGTCTTACCCCTAGCCCTTGTCCCTCGAAACCGAGTGCTAAGGGGTAGGGGTGAAAACATACCAGTATGAAATGAGACACCACTTGGTTACGTCATCATACATACTTAGGTCTGTTCGCAATAAATATTTTTATACACACACTGCAAGGTGTGTTATATATCTGTTTCAGTTATCACCGTTTGAATGTCATTGATGTTCAGAAACACTTTATTTGTTAACAAAAAGCTGTCTTTATTGTCCAATAAAGTAAACATAACATTATTACAACTATTAGAACCACAACTTACATGTCACACACATAAAAATGTATAAAACTACAAAAAAGACATACAAGGATGGTGAGGGACTTGAGGGCTGGTGTAGGATGGTGAGGGCTGGGAATAGAGTGGCGAGGGATTAATAGGCAGGGTAGGATGGTGAGGGAACACAGGGGACAGGATGGTGAGGGCTTGGGAGCTCAGAGTAATATGGCAAGGGATCAGAGGGCAAAGGAAGCTTGGGGAGCGCAGGGAAACAGGGGCCGTGGGAACCGAGGAGGAGACACTGAAGTCCAGGGAACAGGCAGAGTCCAAGAGGGGGAAGGTTGAAGCGGAGAGCCATGAGGAGGGGACAGAGTAGTGAAGCCAGTTAACTGGGGATCAGAACGAGGTATGGAGACGACGGCTGCAGGGGAGAGACACGAGAAAGGTAAGAACAGGCACAGGATAACGACAGGTAAGTCTACAAATGTTCAAAGAGCGCGCTTGTATCGAGTGTCACCAGCGTGGCAGAGGAATGATCCAGCGAAGATAGTGAGTGCACCCAACTGGGACGATGAGAAATTCATAAAAAAAGTAATCTCATCCATACCTGACTCATGCTCCCTAATTTTTGGAGGCGACCTGAACTGAACTTCCTTGGACCGCGCCAGCCCAAAGTCTAAAATCCCCTAAAAAATGGCTAAAACATTGTCTTCATTTATGAACCAAATTGGATGTTTTGACCCCTGGCGCTTTCGCTTCCCTCACAGTAAAGTATTCTCTTTTTTTCACATGTTTACCATTCGTATAGCAGAATCGATTATTTTTTCATAGACAGTACATTACTCCCCTTTGTTAAAAACATAGAATATTCCACCATAATTGAGTCCGACCATGCCCCAGTAATATTAGATCTTTCCTTTCCACTTAACTCCGCCGACCGGGCCCCATGGAGATTCGATACTGCACTACTGACAGACGAAGGATTCTGCCACATGATTTCGTCAGCCATTGATAATTTCCTAGAACCCAACAACAAGGACAATATCTCCCCCTCCTTGCTCTGGCAGACTCTTAAAGTGGTAATAAGGGGTAATATTATCTCTTACACAACTAGGGTGAAAAAAGCTAGGAAGCAAGAACAAGAACAACTCCTCAGTTCAATACTTGACACAAACCGTCAATACTCTGCCTCTCCCACCCCGGAACTCTATAAAAATAAGCTGGATCTTCAAACCAAATATGACTTATTATCGTCTGAAAAGACAGAACGTATATTGCTGAAATCACGAGGCTTTGTCTATGAACACGGCGAAAAGGCTGGCAGACTGCTAGCGCATCAATTAAAATGTAAGTCTTCCAACAGATTACACAAATACAAAAAGACAACGGGGAGCTTACCACAGACCCCCTCGAAATCAACAATACTTTCATGGCATTTTATTCAAAACTATAAAACTAAAACTATATACCTCGGAAGCACCTAGTGACGCTGCCGATATGCATAACTTTTTTACGAATTTAAACGCCCCTGTTATCAGTTCTGCCCATAAGCAGAACTAGAACTACACCTTCGACTAACAGAAATTTCAAATGCGATTTCGGCGATGCAAAGCGGCAAGGCCACGGGTCCCGACGGATATCCAATTGAATTTTATAAAACATTTTCAACCAAATTAGCGGCACTTATTCTAGAAATTTTAATGATTCACTGGGTACTGGGGCCCTGCCACAGACGCTAACTGAAGCATCTATAACACTTATACCGAAGCCCGGGAAGGACAGAACACAATGTGGATCATACCGGCCCATTTCGTTGTTAAATAGTGCCATTACAATTTTAGCTAAGACACTTGCCCGGCGTCTAGAATCGGTTACAGATGAGGTGATCTCCCCCGATCAAACAGGTTTCATGACTAGTCGTCACTCAGTCTCTAACATCTGGAGCCTTTTTAATGTCATATATTCTCCTGCATCCGGGGGGGGAGGTGTACCAGAAGTGGTTATCTCCCTGGATGCAGAGAAGGCTTTCGACAGAGTGGAGTGGGCGTACTTATTTGAATGCCTGCAGGCCTTTGGTTTTGGACCAACTTTTATTGCCTGGATTAAACTTCTATATGCCTCACCAAAGGCATCAGCGGTCACGAACGGGAAGCGATCAGAATTTTTTTCATTATCAAGAGGGACACGTCAGGGGTGCCCACTAAGTCCACTTTTGTTTGCATTCGCTATTGAGCCTTTGTCCATCATGCTAAAATCATCCTCGGAAATAATTGGAATTTCTAGATGGGGAAGGGAACACAAGGTGGCTCTATATGCCGACGACTTACTGTTGTATGTGTCTGATCCGGTGCGGTGTGTTTCCCACCTAGTCCAGGTGTTGCATAGATTTGGTATCTTTTCGGGATATAAGACTAACCTTACGAAAAGTGAGTGCTTCCCAGTGAACAACCTAGCTCTTGCAATTCCACAAAAGGACCTGCCATTCCACTTGGCTAAATCTGGCTTTAGATATTTAGGGATCAATATTACACGGACTTTCCCTAAACTATACAAACATAACTTCATATCCCTCATTGATAAAATAAAAAACGATTTACAGAATTGGAGGTCCACTAATCTTTCACTGGCTGGAAAGATCAACTGTATTAAAATTAATGTGTTACCCCGATTCCTCTATCTTTTTCAATGTCTCCCTATATTTCTCCCAAAATCATTTTTCCAGTCCATTGATAAAATTATATCATTATTCATTTGGGGAGGTAAAGCCCCTAGATTACAGAAAAGGCTTCTTCAGCGACATCGATCCCAGGGCGGACTGTGTTTACCAAATTTGCTTCACTATCACTGGGCGGCTAATATTCAGAAAATCATATACTGGCTTCATGCTCCTAAGCTGTCGTGGTGTGAAATAAAAAATGAGTCATGCATTCTGGCATCCCTTCCCGCCTTGGTTACTTCGAGTCTCCCTCTGTCTACCTAACCCTATACCTCTAACCCTGTTGTTATCAATACTTTACAAATTTGGTCACAATTTCAAAACCACTTTGGTTTAAGAGATTTCTCTCATCTGGCTCCTATCTTTGATAATCATCTTTTTGTTCCGCCTAGATTAGACAACACCTTTGCCCTGTGGAATAGACTTGGCCTCTCCAAATTTAAGGATCTCCATACTGCCCTACAAAGCAAAAAGGCAGTAACTATGCAGAGTGCAGAACTGAGAAAAATGACTTTAAAGTTATCCTGTCATCCAGCTAAGTGGTTATAGGTAGATTATTGGACATGTGGCTGTTTTTGTTACTTTATATTAGCTTATTCTTTGTACATATCAATCCTCATATTTACTTTGATATTTTACCCCTATTTTGCAGTTACTGTATTCTTGCTTTGTATTACTTACCAAAAACGTGGCACCATACCAAGGAAAAGGGCAGTAACTACAGATTCTCCAAAAACAATTTTGCCACAACTTGGGCTCTGGGTATACAGATACACTGTATTTGAAATAATTGGAACCATTTGTTTTCCTGAACATGGATATACCAAAACCAAAACTAATTTGACCATTTTAGGTCAATATTTTCCACCTGGAAGCTGTTCTGGTGCTGAAACGGCTGCTTAAAGTCTCACATTGCTAAGCTGTATCAAGGCCCAAATGGGGACAATTTATTTTGAATAGGACCACATTATTTTGTGTGAGTATTAGATTAATGTGTGTCTGGGGGTGTTCAGATAGCATTATGCTAATGATTAGCATAATGCTATCTAAATGGACCTCTGAGAGGAAGTCCCGCTCTGGCGGCTGACAGGTGTTTATATTGTGATAGCCTAGCCTCTAAATGTTTAATCTGTCACTGTTATCATTCTTCGGGTATTTTCTTTTCAACGCCAGTTCGACCATCTTCTTTCCCGGCTTTGTGCCATCTCAAACAACATTTGTGTGAAGTTAGAAGGGTGAAATCGCAAATGTTAAAACCGTCTCGTGAGGATGCCGCGAAATCAGTGTGTGTTCACCATGGAAACAGTAACTTCACTGCGTAGCAACACGGTTATTTTTTGTTAGGTAAAACATAACAAGAATACAGTAATGGATGTTACTGTACTTATGCTTTGTTTCACTAGGGCTTTTTCCAGTTACTGCACAAACGACTACCATTTTTCTCCAAAACGACACATATTTGAGATAAGATGTTTTGTCACATAACAAAGGATGCCTTGAATGTCATGAAAATGATAACTCATTTTTGACCAAAAATGCAGTTACTGCCTTTTTGTTTTGTAGGGCAGTACAGCGAGGGTGTATTCTCTACCTTTAGTCATCTCTCTCAAAAATTCAACCTCCTCGGCTCAAGTCGTTTCGGATATTTCCAGATCCGACACTTTATGCAAAATCTAGATTCAAACTTCCCCAATGCACCTCAACCTACTGCTATGGATGACATCTTCCAAATTCCCTTCAATTTAAAAGGCTTCATTGCGAGAATCTATTCCAACATATCATCTCAGAGACACATCTCTCAATAAAATTAAAGGGAAATGGGAGGAGGAGCTTGGGGAGGTAATACCTGAGGAATCCTGGACTGAGGCTCTGAAGAGAGTTAATGGAACTACTTTGTGTGCTAGGTTAGGTGTAATTCAGTTTAAAGTCTTGCACCGTACCCACCTCTCCAAGTCTAGGCTGGCCAGAATTTATCCTGAGGCAGATGAGAATTGTAGCAGATGTCATGTCGCCCCGGCAACATTAACACACATGTTCTGGTCATGTTCTTCCCTCTCGGATTACTGGTCAGAGGTCTTCAGAATACTTTCACAGGCACTATCCTTAATTTGCAACCTAACGCCTACTCTGCCATCTTCGGTATAGTGCCATCTGACCAACGGATTATCAATAAGCATAAGGACATTATAGCATTTACAACTCTACTTGCCCGCCGAAGGATATTGTTGCACTGGAAATCCCACATACCACCCAGCACCTCCTTATGGATGAGTGACCTTATGCTCCATTTAAGTCGAATGATACCTTTACCTGTTAATATCATAACCTTTATCTATTTATCTACTTATTTAATCTCCTTAGATTGGGATGCACTGGATGTTGTGGGGGGAGGGGGGTGGGGGGTGGGTTGCATTTATTTGTTTGTGTGAAAAACCCAAAAGTATTGTCCTTCTATATAACTGTCTTTCTGTACCTTGTTCTCAATAAAAAAAAAGATAGTTGAAAAAAAATAGTTGGAAAAAAAAGAAGATAGTGAGTGGATCCGGGGGTTGAAATACTGAGCTTGATTGTAGATGGCTGGCAGGTGTGCATGGCGGGAGAGTGGTGATGGTGTGCATAGTCAGCTGGCAGCAGTAGGCAGAAGGGGAAAACACCAGAGACACAGAAAAAGGCAGGGCCACGTGGAAAACACACAAAAAGGAACTGGAAAACTGGAAACAAAAACCCCAACCACAACATAACCTTTCCCTCCAACCCCAATTTCTTTCATTAGTGTCCTGTATCATAACCAACAACAATGTACAGGTGCATGAACAGGAATGAATTACACATGATTACAATAATACAGTACCAATACAATAATGAATGGCTACAACATGAACGCAGAAATTTCTGCTTGTTTTTAGCCCGAAAGTGGATCAGCTGCCGGGTGTCCTCAGGCGTCCCTGTGTGATACAGGACGGTATATGTAAAACACGTATCGATGTCTCCAAAGCAAGTAGTGTTATGCACTGATATCAAACGAAATTTGCTGCTAATATTTAGTTTAGTTTAGTTAACACTGTAGACATGCATGGAGTCCATTCAAGGCAGAGAAATGCGGGACTGTTGTGCAAATAAGCAATGTAGCGTTAGCGTTAGCATTAACGTAGCAAACTAGCGATTTTTTAAAACGTTTCAATTACAAACATGGTTGCAAATATATATGTACAGGACTGTGTAGAGCACAAAAAAGGACTTTTGTAATTTTTAAATCAATTCTTTAAGCCGAAAATACTTACATTTATGGGTCTGGTCACCATTGTTGCCGGCTGCACAGTGTATTCTGGGTACCCCTTGTTTTCAAGTAAGCTTGCGACTTTGCTTAAAACTAAGGGGTATGTACCCCTTCCCCTTAGCCCTACCCCTCGATCAAAATGAGAATTGGGATAGCCCTTACTCTCACATTAACGCACAAAACCAAGGGGAAGGGGTAAGGGAGAGAAATGAGACGCAGCCTAAAACGTGAATTATACTAGCCGCATCCAAGGTGGCGCAGGAGCAGAGGTCGCGCACCACTCTTTGTTTTTCAGCGACACGTGACAAAGCGGAAACAGGTAACATGGACGTGTTGGAGGGCAAGCTTTCCGAGCACCTCTACAGGCATCTCTACGATCCTTCCATGAAGGAGCACAGAGATACGCAGACGTGCCAGAATTCATGGCGAGAAATTGCCATGAATGTTGGTAAAGAGGATGCCCAATGCCGGAAAATCTGGAAGAACCTCCGTGACCGATTTGTAAAGGCAAAAAAGAGGTCGCAAGCAGCTGCAAGAAGCGGTGCGGCAGGAGTACACAGACCTGCACCAATCCTGGAGGAACAATTTTGTAAAACACAAGCCGACAGAAACAAATGTTGAGGTAAGCAGAACGTGTTTGTTTTCATTATTCTTGGTTCAATCAGCTGGTGTCTGTCATGCTGGTTGTAATTCGATCAAACGGTGTTTAAAAAATAATTTAATTTTAATTATTTTTCTAAAGCCTAAAGGGTGAATAGCCTGACGTTTAAATTGAGGTTTGTTAAACCTGATGTCGGCCTATATATTAAGTTTCCTCCTGCTCCTCGGAGCGTTTCTTGCTGAATTTAAATGAAAACAAGCTGCTTTGCGTTTCATATTAGCTGATAGCTACCGTCTGTCTCATTGAGCTTGCTTGAAAAGCTTGCGCGCCAACGCCATTCATTTCATTGGATCACTTGCTGGTGACAATGCAGCCTGTGGGCGGGCTTAAGAGTCCACACGTGGGGTAGAAGCCGCTGATTGGCTGAGAAGCTTTCACTCAAAGCTTTTCTCGGGCTGCTTATTGGATGAACTGCTAGAATGAAAATCACTCACTACTCACTATAGGCCTGGGTCAAAATGGGCGGGCCCAGACCCCCACCCAGGCCCAATGGTAGCGCCGCGGGTGGTCAGGAGCAAGACTAACTGTGGTCGTCTTGACTATGATCTGACGCAGAGTGGAGGAATGATGGTATATGAAGCAGAAGTTGATTGTGGTAGATGAGAGGCAGCTGGAACTCTGACTCCCGCACACCAGACTCCACTCCTGCAATAAGAGACAGACAGACAGAGAGACGGAGAGGGGAGAGACAGAGAAGAGCAGCAGGCCTAACAGTAACAAAAGAGGACACATCCATTACAGGACTCACATTTAGCTTGTGGGTGCACTTCTGGAGGACCAGTTCTAGCTATTGAAGACCCTTTTTATGTGAAATTACAAAAAAATACTTTAACCTGTGAAGGTGGTTACTGCTTGAGTTTTTTTACATAGTGACGCTCCAATATTGAACCTAGTGCTTAATACAATACATATGGCTGCAGAACTGACGATTTTTCAAGATAGAACACTTATGTAACTTTACAATAATATATATCATTTTTCATGTGCGACATTTTATCGCAAAAACGGATATTCTGGCCCACTGCCCCGCCCGTCGACATGCTCCTCCCGCGGGTTTGTCCAAGGGTGGGTGCCGCCACGGCAGGGATGATAGTAAATGTGCCTGTCCTTCGGGCACCTCTGGGTAACGTTGCCCAACTCTCGGGCGGAGTACGTATATTTCAGTATATTCAAGTAAAAGCAGTCTCCGCTTGTCCCGTGCGAATGCGCCACACGAACCTCAGATGTGAGGGGGTACTTTCTAAATCACACGTGGACCCAAAATGATTCTAATCCCATGTGAATAGGGTTTATATGAATTTGCACTATAATGTTAGCTATATCAGGCTTAGATTTTAAACTAACAATACCATTACATGCACATTTTATTAAGCTTTTATTAGCTAATATGAAACGCAAAGCAGCTTGTTTTCATTTAAATTCAGCAAGGAAACTCCTGCCATTTTAAGTAACGCGGTTACAAGTGACGATTCTGCTCGGCCGCCCTCTCCCCCGCCTTTGTCTGCTGCGCTGTGTGTGTGTGTGTGTGTGTGTGTGTGTGTGTGTGTGTGTGTGTGTGTGTGTGTGTGTGTGTGTGTGTGTGTGTGTGTGAGACGGCCGGCGAGCCGCAGGACACGCTTGTGTAGTGTAACTCCGAAAAGACAGTTAACCGCAGGTTCCTGTTAATCTTATGATGGACGTGTGTTGTGATATTTAAATAAACGAACCGTCAACGGCAAAATAAAAGCCTCTTATTTACGAGAGCGGTCTGAGAGACCTCCAGCTCACAGCGGGGTGTCTGAGCAGGACTGGCCCAGCGACGAGCTAGAGGCCGGGGCAGGCGCCTGCTGGCTGTCGCCTCACTTCATGGAGCTCCGAAAACTTTGAAGGAAATTGTCAATTCGGCATCAATTTTCGCAAGACTGCCTATATTCGAAGTCTAAACAGTTAATTTCTTGCCTAAAACGTTGTCATAATTGCAATTAGTGATGAATAAGATGGCGAAAATTGTTAAAATTGTCCCGTTGTTGGTCTGTCTGTACCGGAAACCCGACCCTCGTTCACCTAGGTTCATATGCTGAAAAGAGAAAAGACCCTAACCCTGAAGTAGGAGCTGAAAGAGTTACAGGAGCTGCGGCCAGAGGGACTTAAAAACCCCCAAATTGGTCCAGTCGGAACACGAGAAAAAAAGGGTTCTAGGAATTTTATGTTCTAAGAACTGCAAAAATTCCTCCGGACGGAAAGCGGCTGTTAACGTTAGTGTCTGGCTGTAATAATTCCGTTTCAGTCTTTTTGTAGGCTTACTGCCAAGGTGTATGTCTTTGTCCGCTTTAGCACTGAGCTGAAGACAGCGACACAAGAGCCACACAGGTAGGCTACTGAGTCGCTGTCCTCATCGCTGGCCCATCTTCAATCAAAATCCTAGCACCGCTAGTGCACCCTCATACTCAACACAGGCACACCCAAGGGCTGTGTCCTCAGCCCCCTCCTTTATTCTATATTTACACACGACTGCTCTCCCATTCACCCTAATAACACCATTGTCAAATTCGCTGACGACACCACCATAGTAGGCCTGATATCTAACAACAATGAGGTAGCCTACAGAGAGGAAGTTCAGCATTTGACAAACTGGTGTCTTCAAAATAACCTGGACTTAAACACTTCCAAAACCAAGGAAATCATAATGGACTTTAGGAGATCAAGGCGCACTGAGCACTCTACCCTCTCCATTCATGGTGAGGAAGTAGAGAGGGTAGAGAGCTTTAAATTCCTTGGTGTGCACATCTCTGCATAGGCGTCAATTTCGGTGGGGACGGTGGGTACATGTACCTATCAGCTCAATTTAGTTCAAGAAGTTCATAACATATAGTTATTGAGCGACAGATGCCAACAAATCCACAAAAATCTCTATCCCCACAGGGCAGGCACAGACACAGTCGTTCTGTGGTGCAGAACTACAAATATTGTGCTGCACAATATGACTGAAGCACCGGCACCATTATTCCACAGGACAGTGCGTAGGCTCAACCGCCTGCTCGCACTTTAACACCGCTCACTTGCGCTCTAACTTCGGATAAACAAAAAAAAAAAAAAAGCCAGGGACTTTTGCTTTGTCTTCAAGGGATAGATCTTTTTCACGGCAGATATGTTGACATGTCATAGTAGGGAAAGCACAGGAGTATTCAAAACCATTAATGATGGCTGCATTCCACTTAGGAGAGGCCCTGGTATTGTCATGCTGACTCACTGAAATAGCTCACTGGGACACTTGATGGAAGTGAGCCATCGTTAAGGTTATCAATTTCAGCTCTGCATTTCCTACTACGACAAGACAAAATGTCTGCTGTGAAAAAGGTCCATTGTCAGATACCGTTTTTTTCGAAGTTGAATTGAAACTTCCCCTGATCTGTAGGAATCATTCTCTCCATTCAAGAGGATTGTGTTTGCATTGAAACCCCAGAAGCAACTCTTTCCACAGTTATTTAGTGTCCCAAAAGTAGCCTGCCCCAGAAGTGTTTTTTTTTTTTAATCCTGCGCAGCTCCTCTCTCTGAGTCTGATGTCACGTCATGTCACATTGTCAACATGGTACATGGTAGGGGTGTGCAAAGCAGCCGGTATTTGTATCTGTATTTGTATTTGTTGAGGGGGGGAAATTATTTGTATTTATATTTGTATTTGAGTAAAATTCAAAATAGGCGTAAAAATCCAGTTTTTCTAATTTACGTTATAGTGTAAGTATTCTTTAATTATGCTAAGGTTAACTAGCCTAGCCGATAGCCTACGTTTTGCTGTCTGCAAAAGACAGAGTAACTTAAACGTACCATATAACTCCCACAAGTGCATACAATTCAACACAACTACACAAGCATTTTTTTTAACCTTTTTAACCGAACGTTAATGTTACTCTGTCAACAGCCTATTGTCTAAATGACCGAGCTAACAGAGCTAGTTACGTAAACAGAGCGAACATGAGAGCACCCGACTGCAGACATCAATAATGCAGCGTAATGGAATAATCTCCCGATCAAACTCCGCTTCCCAAAAGTTAGAAACTTCCTCCGGAACCCAGTTAAGGTACAAAAAATCTATTCAACAAAAATAGTGATGCAGTTAAGTGTTTTTTTGCTCAGCCGAGCCCTCTCTGTTGCTGTGTGGAGCAGCCTGTGTCAGTCACCTCTCACTCTTTTCCCCTCCCCCGACTCCTGAACGTCACTCACTCATCCGGGCATGCACTGCGGTCTCATGAGGAAACGCAGCTTTTTGATATAAAGTTTTTCTTGTTCCCGAATACAAATATTTTTTAAAGTATTTGTTCGAAATAAGTATTCGTAAAAAACACATTATTTGTGCCTTTCCAAAAACCGTATTCGGGTTCGGCTCCACCCCTAGTACATGGATACATGAAGCAGAACATCATTCATATGTCTAATGCTTTTTGAAAACTAAAGGCTTTCTTCTTCATAAAACGTGTCGGACATCATCACATTTTGTATACATTTGTATTTATTTCCATTAGTAAGCTACAGGACAGCGTCTTTGAAAACATGACCTGCGCGAAAGAGAGAGGAAAAAAAACTTCTGAAAATGCACTTCCGAATGCGTTTCTGTCCCCAGCACATTTCAAACCAAACTGACGCCCATACGATCTCAGCTGACCTCATCTGGGGCCTCATTTATAAAAATGTGCATAGATTCTATTCTGAAAGATTTTGTGCGCCAAAAAGTCAGAATTTTCGTATGCAAAACAAAATTCATATTTAACACCTTGCGGCGCACACCGGTACGCATTCTTCTCGTTATAAATATGGACGTGCGTTACCTTCAATCAATCAATCAATCAATCAATCAATCAATCAATCCATCTTTATTTATATAGCACTTTACAGCGACCAGCAGGTATCCAAAGTGCTTAACATCAAAAACCAAAAGTAAAAACATATATCATACAATAAAAAGAAAGAACGTAGAAAACAGTAAAATCAGAAATAGTTACAAAGAAACACTTCTAAAACTCGCTGGTTTGAAGAACGCAATGACCGGTTGTGCTCCCGCAAAGTTAAAATTTCAGACAAATACTCCGGGGCCAGACCATTTAAGGCCTTGAAAGCAAACAATAAAATCTTAAAATCTATTCTAAAACTCGAGCCTCACGCTCCTCCCAAGGTCGTCCCATATTTGTCCTAATAAGGTCCATGATAATCAATCAATGAATATAGCAGCCTTGTGAAGAAGCCCTTGATGACCAATCGTGAAATGGAAAAATGGAAAAAAAACACGATTCAGTGATTGTGAGATCGATGTGCTCCTAACAGAGGTAGAACATCGAAACAAAATCCTGTTTGGAAGCCTTAACGCTTGTGTGATGTTCATATTTTTGTTACACAGCCATATTACTTAACAGATTACCAATGATATTTACATCATTTATGGTTCATATTTGCCATTTACCCCTGTGAGATCACATTTATGATCATATGATCATTTTCGTTTTTTTGTGAGAAAACAAGGAAATTCAATTATAAAAAAGGTAAAAAATAGAAACAAGATTTTTGATCATTATTGGTGCATTTCTTAGAACTTAATCAGAACAGGTGAAAGTGCTTGAAATGTAACAATTTTGTAACTTTGTGTGGGAATAGCAGGTGCAGAAAGACATTCCCACACACAGACACCTACAATCAGACACACACACACAGACACACACACACACACACACACACACACACACACACACACACACACACACACACACACACACACAGCAGGCCCAGTTAGTAGGAGGACACAGTTAAGTTTCACAGCACCTACAATTATTACACTCGGGTCCAGTAGACCCGAACACCTTATATGTAACAGTTTTGTGTAGGGGGTTGTACCGTGCGCAGTCATTCAAAATGTGTTATGTTCTTTACAGAAAATGAGCCAAGGCCAATGAGTTTGAGTTAGAAGAAATAATAAATAGCATATTTCTTTATTATTAAAATTAAGAGTGTGCTCACATGCAGGCTGTGCGCTATGCATCCAGAGTACTTTATCCATGTGCTATTTCGTGTTACCATCGGAGTTCACTTAAACACTGTCTACAAAACCTTGGGAGCATTAAGCACGATCACACGCATGGTCAAAAGTATGGAAAATTCTTTATAAATCCCGACTTTTGCGAGGAATGTTGCAACGGCAAATTTCACTTCTTTTTTTTTGCTTGCGTAACAGGTTTTATAAATGAGGCCCCTGGACTATTACTGTGGAAAGCCAACGAGGTCAAATACACGTGAATTCTAACACGTTAACAACACGTAGACAACATGTTGACAACGTGTAAACAACGCGTGAAAAAATGACGCGTTAACGTGTTGTCTATGTGTTGTCAACGTGTTGTCAACGTGTTGTCTACGTGTTGTCTACGTGTGAGCGCGTCATGGAGCATCATTGCCTTCCATCACAGACATCTACAATGGTAGACTGCAGAATAAAGCCAGTTGTATCTTCAAGGACATTACACACCCTGGTCACTCTCTGTTCTCTCCACTGCCCTCTGGTAGGAGATTCAGGTCCATCAAGTCCAAATCAACAGGTTAAAAAACAGCTTCTATCCAAAAGCTGTTAACGTATGTATATATGTAGGTACTGTAAGTGTATGCATGCATACAATTTGTTTATTACTCATAAAAATGTGAGAAGGGGGGGGGGGGGGGGGGGCTGATATAAGCTGAAGCTTCTGGCCAATATATTCACTCATCATTCCATGGTTGTTTCCCATTAAGACAAACTTGCATTTTACTATTAAAATGAATAGCTGTTACTGTATTCATCAACAGACGTTTTATAATCTACAAACAGAGAGGAAGCTCTGCCAGTCCTGTGAGCTCATTCTGTGTGTCTAAATACAGGCTACATACATTTATACTGAAGAGGAGGAGGAAATGGCGGTGACATTGCATCACCTTAGTGGCATGATTGATGTTTGTCACACGAAGCACCTCAAGGAATGTCTGCTATGTGAGCACACATGAAAGCAGGCCATAGTCCAGGTGATGTTTGTGTTTGGGTAAACACTTCCATTAAGTAAAAGCCCTCTGTATCCTGACTGTAAAAAAGTATTTTTAGATGTTTTTATTTACACATAATTTACATTATTTTGTTTGTTTTGTGTGTTTGTTTGACTGAAAATGGCATCAGACTTCCTCACTCTTGAGGCGGAGGCCTGTATCTGCAAACTTCATTCCGATAGGCTTTCAATTTCAGGGTCAGTATAAATAAAAACACTTCTTCCACTGTTGATGATACTTGGAGAGAAGTATTACTGGGAATGTCGCCAAAAGTCATGTCTGGAAATTTGAAAAAAGTCCCGAAAGCATCAGGGAGTTACTCTTCGACTTGTGTTTGAAACAACACGTGTTTGTATCAGTGCTACAAATCAGATTTAGATTACAGCAAACACACTGTTGTGATTGAGTTTTGGAGGAAGAGATCAAATCTGCAGAACTAAAAACAGTGCATAAAGATACAATCATTCAAAATGGCTTCATTGGCCAAGTATGAGAACACTTACAAGGAATTTGACCCTGGGTTTTCCATTGCTCTGAATGTGCTGACACAAAGAGGAACAAATGTAAAACATAAACACTATCAGAAATAACCCTGAGGGTTTGTAAAAGGAACCCAGCGAACATTAACATTAAAGGCTGTGCATGCTTGACACCAGTTTACAAATGAACATCCATCATCATCATCCTTTTATCCGGGGTTGGATCACGGGAGCAGCAGCTCCAGCAGGGAACCCCAAACTTCCCTTTCCTGAGCCACATTAACCAGCTCTGACTGGGGGATCCCGAGAGTCACTGACCTCGCCAGACTGTCCAACGGCCGATTATCGGCTCTGTGTGTCCGGGCCTTAAGAATATTGTGGACTGCGTAGGGAGGAGGTCGGGGGGGATGTTTGGGTCATAAAACACGGAGCCTTCAACCCAGGGAGCAGAACTCACTTCCTGGGAAAAACAAAAGACTTTCACCCAGAAAGTACGCATTTGATCCTCGGAAGTGTTAATCAAAATCACAATCTTTTTCCTAAACTTAATTGGTTGTTTTGGTGCCTAAACGTAAATGTCATCGCCTCATGACGCTCTTTGTGACCCTGAAAGCACGTCATTTCCCGGTGCCCTGAAACATTAAAATCTCTTAAGCTTGTGTTAACCACAGGTCTTATTTCGGGCATCCAACCAAAAACCCATCGACTTTGAGACGAGGGAACCAGAAGTGCAAAGTACGAACTCATTTTCGGGGTTCAGGACTTGTTTCTGCATCACTCTATAACCGAAACACTGATGTGTGAAACACAATGTGGAATTGTTACTTTTATATAAAAGATGTCAGATGCTGAATCCATTCTTTTTTGTTGTTGTAGATTGTCTTTCGATGCTTAAATTTGTTCTTAACTTTATGCCTATAGTTTTATATTTAGTCTTGTAAAGTGTCAAATGTAAAGCACTTTGAGTTAAGGTGCAATAAAAGTTGCTTTATGAACAAAATTGCCTCTGCGGAAGGCTGCCACAGAGACAGTTTTTACGACAATACAAGATGATGATGCAACTTTGGGAAATCCCATCCAATACCAAAAGCATTTACCTGCTGGACTTCCTGAAGGTGTTAAAAGAAAAGGCCTGAAATCCAGACAGGAAGTTTAAAAATTTTATTAGCCAGGTTAAGAGCTGTTTATGGTGATATCGTCGTATGGTTAGGAGGACTGATTGATATTTAGAACAGGCATTCATGTTCTCCAGAGGATGAATCCTACTGACTTTGGTGATCCATTGACTTTACCTCTAGTGCCACAATGACTACGTTTACATGCACATAATATTCCGGTTTTTGCTCTTATTCTGAAAAAGACGATGTTCCGTCTAAGCTGTTGACACGGCTAATGAAAGTGAATATTCCATAGTGCAAAATACAATTTTTTTCAAAGTTTACCAGCAGTGGCGGACTTGTTGGACCGTGTGAACACAGCTTCCCTCTTTCATTCCCTCAACCAGCTTCTTGAAAAGGTTGACGTAGCGATGTTTGCGCATACCCAAAAACCTCCAAGTCTTTGATAATGTTTAAAAGTAGCTGTGTTCCTCCTTCTTATGTTGGCTGGTTGGTTTGTGTACAGCAACCATATCAACGTACAGAGTTAATACATCCATGACCACAAGCCCTAAACAAGCAAGAGCCCGTAAACTGGGTGTAAACTGAGGTAAAACCCTGATTGAGACGCATATTCTGAATGTGTTGTATACATGTCCAAAGAATGCCTCTCAAACCTGAATAATACCAGCATATCCCACGTCTTAATCGGAAAATGCTATATTTGGAAAAAGGCTTTATTCGGGATATCCAACCGGCTGTTTACATGACCTGTATCAAATTCGGAATAATGTCATATTTGGAATAATATTGGAACATTGATGTGCATGTAAACGTGCTCAATGATTATGAAATTAGGTTGTTGCAGCAGCATAAGGACAGAGAAATAGAGAAAGCAAAACATAATAAATACTAAGGAGGTATATCAAACTAAAGTAAGAATAAAATAAGAGCAACTCAACAAGATGGAGACAAAAGTGCAAGCAGTGACACCAGTCGAGTCAAGTCTGTGTTGCACACGGATGATATGTAGTCAACAACTATTTAAAGTCTATTGGAAATGCAAAGTCATGCACAAAGCAAGTCAATTCTATGAAACACACAGATACAGAATCATTGTCCCATGTTCAGCCATCAAATAAATCTCTACTCTTGTTTGAAAAGTTGATATTCTTTCTGAGCCGTGTCTGTATTTAGTTCCTCTTTTGACTTTGTTATTGTGACGTGTAATTGAAACACGAAGAAGTGAAAGAGCTAAATCTGTATGTGACTATGCTTCCTCTGTGTGTCTAAATACAGCAGAAGAGCATTTATATGTGCCAGGTTTCAGAGGGGGAGGAGATATTTAAGACATGACGTCACAGGAGAACCGTGTTGTCACGCTGTGTGAGCTGCTCTGGCTTTGGGTCAAAGTCCAGCTAGATCTGAGCCAACGTGCACGTATCGACAGTTACGGAGAAAACAGGAGGAATTCCCATTCCTGATGACAGATTCAACATTTTTAAATAAACGTTAGCAGTGGTGGAAGAAAACACAAAGACTGCACAATGATAACAACTGGTAATTCAATTTAACTTTATTTCAGACACACAGGTCCAATTATCCGTGTCAAAATATGTAAAACACAACAACACAGACAAGACAAAACAGTTATATAAATTGAATTTCATACGATCAAAGTTATTAAAACACATACAGACATTTGTTCCAATGTTTCCAAAAGAAAAAAGTGAACCTTGTGTCACTCTGTGTGGGGTCAGTTAAAGCCATTATAATTAGTATAATTTCAATAAGTTAAGCGACACATACATTTGTACATCAAATTTATCAACACAGCATGAAAGATGAGAACATAACTAGTCAGAGAGAGAGACAGGCTGAACTAGGCTTTAGCATCTGATACTTCCCAGAGAGAAACAGAGCATCTGTGTTTTAGGGCACCTGCAATATCTTTGTTTACCTTAAAGGAACACGCCGACTTATTGGGACTTTATCTTATTCCCCGTATCCCCAAGAGTTAGATAAGTCCATACATACCCTTCTCATCTCTGTGTGTGTTGTAACTCTGTCTGACGGTTCCACTGCTAGCCTAGCTTAGCACAGACCCTGAAGGTAACCAGCTCCATCTAGCCTACTGCTCCCAATAAGTGACAAAATAACACCAACATGTTCCTATTTACATGTTGTGATTTGTATAGTCACAGCGTGTACAAATAACAAGGTCACATGAGACACAGCCATCTTCTAACTGTATATAAACTGGGAACTATATTCTCAGAAGGCGAAGCACTGCTGATCTGCTCGGGGCTTCTCAGGTGCTGCAAAGCATATCACTCCGCCCAAGTAGCAGAAGTAGCCGTACTTCGCCTTCTGAGAATATAGTTCCCAGTATGTATACAGTTAGAAGATGGCTGTGTCGGGGCGGCCTCTGGCTCACCCAGTGGGAGCGTTCGCCCCATGTTGGCTGAGTCCTGCAGCGGCCCGGGTTCTGGTCCGACCTGCGGCCCTTGGCTGCGTGTCATCCCCCATCTCTCTCCCCCTTTCACATCTATCTACTCTCACTACAATAAAGGGTAAAGCCCCAAAAAATGATCTTAAAAAAAAAAGAAGATGGCTGTGTCTCATGTGACCTTGTTATTTGTACACGCTGTGACTATACAAATCACAACATGTAAATAGGAACATGTTGGAGTTATTTTGTCACTTATTGGGAGCAGTAGGGTAGATGGAACCGATTACCTTCAGGATCTGTGCTAGGCTAAGCTACCGGTGGAACCGTCAGACAGAGTTACAACTCTCTGAAAGATGAGAAGGGTATGTATGGACTTATCTAACTCTGGGGGATACGCTGAATAAGACAAAGTCCCAATAAGTCGGCGTGTTCCTTTAAACGTTCAGCTAAACTAACACCACCAACATGATTAAGGTACTGCATGCCTGGGACCCATTCATCTGTCTCCTCTCATACTAAGCAGAACAATGACAACAATGGCTAACTTCGGCATTCCAATGGACGGATTAGCTGCAGCTATTAATTATTATCTCGATAAATTGTTGGGGTAATAGAAAGTGAGATGCCCTTCACAAGTTGACCAACAGTCCAAAATATAAAAATGTTCAGTTTAGTGTTGTAAATGACGATGTAACTGGCAGCAACAAACCAGGCTGCAATGTAACCCTATATGGGGCAATTGTGCACCGTCAATTTGCGTCCACTAAAAGTGCCACTGACACGCTCAGATTATTATTCTGACAACATTATGGAAAGGATCCCTAAAGAGATAGACATTTTTGCTAAAGAGTAAGATCATTTTTGTTTAACCAGAAACAGCTCTGAAATAAACTGGCCAAACTCACCAGACTCCATTTAAATAAACACTACTTTTAGTGTGTATAGAGCCAGCATATTTCCATATGTAAATGGGTAAATTAAGGGTTTATTTCAACCAAACCAGAGTGGTGATTGTTGGAACAGTGGAAAGATGAACCGAGACGACTTTTGATTTTTTTATTTAGTTTCGGTCGTCTTTAAATTAAATGTGTTTCATGAACATAAAATAACTGTTTATTTGAATGGAGTTTGGTGGCTTTTGGTCGATGAACGTTACATTGCAGCGCTTTTCTTGCTTAATTCTGGACCCATTTTAAAAAAGTGGCGTTCTCATCAGTCACTTAGACACAAAAACATAGAAAAATAGTGTCCAGGTTGAAAAAATACCGAAGTTATGCTTTCATATCATACCACAGTCACTTGATCATCATGTCTCTCAAGATGACAAGATTTGTCCGCCTGCATTGGTCTCCAAATATTCTTGTATAGTTTCTATTTTATTCTATCAATCAATCAATAAATGTCTGTCTATCTTAGAGCTGCTAAGATCGATGAATCGATTAGTTGTCAACTATTAAATTAATCGCCAGCTATTTTAATCGGTTTGAGTCATTTTTTATGATAAAAATTCTCAGATTCCAGCTCCTTAAATCTGATTATTTTCTAGTTTATTTTCTCCTCTGTGACAGTAAACCGAATACCTTTGAGCTGTGGAAAATGTATATCTATCTCTCCATCTTAGAGCTGCAAACATGAATCGATTAGTTGTCTACTAGGCCTAAATTAAATCGCCAATAATTGATGAATCGGTTTGAGCCAAATAATATTTTCAATCCAAATTCTTAAAGGTGAAGCATTTTTTTATTTTTTATTTTAATTTGTTGGGTATTTTAGGACCTTATCTTTATAGGACAGCTGAAGACATGAAAGGGGGAGAGAGAGGGGGAAGGACATGCAGCAAAGG
The DNA here is from genome assembly GCA_023566125.1 of Zingel zingel. Classification (NCBI taxonomy): domain Eukaryota; kingdom Metazoa; phylum Chordata; class Actinopteri; order Perciformes; family Percidae; genus Zingel; species Zingel zingel. The sequence goes on from CM042315.1 coordinate 4,413,951, forward strand.
GCCGCAGGTCGGAGTCGAAACCTTGACCGCCGCGTGGAGGAGTAAACCTCTACACATGGGCGCGCGCTCCACCAGGTGAGCCACCCAGGCGCCCTAAATGTGAATATTTTATAGTTTCTTCGCTCCTCTGTGACATTAAACTGAGTCTCTTTGAGATGTGGACAAATCTATCTAATCTATCTATGTCTCTCTCTCTCTCTCTCTCTCTCTCTCTCTCTCTCTGTCTCTCTCTGTCTCTCTCTCTGTCTCTCTCTCTGTCTCTCTCTCTGTCTCTGTCTCTCTCTGTCTCTCTCTCTCTCTCTGTCTCTCTCTCTGTCTCTCTCTCTGTCTCTCTCTCTGTCTCTCTCTCTGTCTCTGTCTCTCTCTCTCTCTCTGTCTCTCTCTCTGTCTCTCTCTCTGTCTCTGTCTCTCTCTGTCTCTCTCTGTCTCTCTCTCTCTCTCTCTCTCTGTCTCTCTCTGTCTCTCTCTCTGTCTCTCTCTCTCTCTCTGTGTGTCTCTCTCTCTCTGTCTCTCTCTCTGTCTCTCTCTCTCTCTGTCTCTCTCTCTGTCTCTGTCTCTCTCTGTCTCTCTCTTTCTCTCTCTCTCTGTCTCTCTCTCTCTCTCTCTCTCTCTCTGTCTCTCTCTGTCTCTCTCTCTCTCTCTCTCTCTCTCTGTCTCTCTCTCTCTGTCTCTGTATGTGTCTCTCTCTCTCTGTCTCTCTCTCTGTCTCTCTCTCTGTCTCTCTCTGTCTCTCTCTCTCTGTCTCTGTATGTGTCTCTCTCTCTCTCTCTGTCTCTCTCTGTCTCTCTCTCTCTCTCTCTCTCTGTGTCTATCTCTCTGTCTCTCTCTCTGTCTCTCTCTGTCTCTCTCTCTCTGTCTCTGTATGTGTGTCTCTCTCTCTGTCTCTCTCTCTGTCTCTCTCTGTCTCTCTCTCTCTCTCTGTCTCTGTATGTGTCTCTCTCTCTCTCTGTCTCTCTCTGTGTCTCTCTCTCTCTCTCTCTCTCTCTCTCTCTCTCTCTCTCTCTCTCTCTGTCTCTCTCTCTGTCTATCTCTCTCTCTCTCTCTCTCCTGTATCTTCAATGTAAAATCTGAGCTCATTGATGAAAAACACCGCCCAGCGCGGAGGGGCGGAGTCATGATGCTGATGTTTCTCCATTTCTCTTTGAGACAGTGATTCAGTAAAAGGAAATACCTGAATTAAAAGGATTTTTTTCCATTCAAACGCCGGCAGCCTACATATCGGTGTGTGTATATATATATACAGCGAGGCTGATGGAGCGGCCGGACACACTCAGACCTCTCCATCTCTCTTAAGATGACCAGATGGGTCAGCCTGCACATGGTAACCACAGGGCGCGCGCTCTCACTGATAACAGTTTGGGGCAAAAATCTCCACACTCCACAGCGTTTTAAACATGTTCTTTTTTTTTTTTACGTGTTTTAGATCTGTCTCGGCTTGCTGCTGTTCTCTGCTGCTGCTGGGTGGGGATCCAGGTGCCTCAGCCAGGACAAGCTGAATAAAAGAGTCGAAATGTTTGAGAGGAAATACTGGGGCACGCTCAGCTTCTCTCAAAAGCTGCAGGGCGCGCAGACGTGCGTGGAGGCGGCCGCAGAAATGCGCGGAGCGGCGAACCACCGCTCCCTGTCACCGTGGAAGTACAAGTAAGTGATCAACATGCCGCTACGGAGACCGCTCACTCATCATCATCATCAGTCTGAGCAGAAAGCACTGTCATAACAGTTTGGGAAGAAGTATTCAGATCTTTAGTTACTGTAAGTAAAAGTAACAATACTGCAGTTTTAAAAGAAGTAAGCTACTCATATCTTTAGTTACTGTTAGTAAAAGTAACAATACAGTTTTTTAAGAATTACTCATATCTTTAGTTATGTACAAGTTAAAATAGCCTACTACAGTTTTAGAAGAAGTACTCAGAGCTTTAGTTACTCTTAGTAAAAGTAACAATAATGCCGTTTTAGAAGAAGTACTTATATCTTTAGTTATGTAAAAGATGGCCTACTGCAGTTTTAGAAGTAGTAGGCTACTCAGATCTTTTTTTGTTTGTTTACTTTTTAGTTACGAATATGTTTTAAGTTGACCAAAGTGCAAAAACAAACGTAAACAAACACACATAAACACAGCCTACACATAAACACAGCCTACACATAGACACAGCCTACACATAGACACAGTCTACACATAAACACAGCCTACACATAAACACAGCCTATACATAGACACAGCCTATACATAAACACAGCCTACACATAAACACAGCCTACACATAAACACAGCCTACACATAGACACAGCCTACACATATAAACATCATACACATAGACACAGTCTACACATAAACACAGCCTACACATAAACACAGCCTACACATATAAACATCATACACATAGACACAGTCTACACATAGACACAGCCTACACATAAACACAGTCTACACATAGACACAGCCTACACATAAACACAGCCTACACATAAACACAGTCTACACATAAACACAGCCTACACATATAAACAGCCTACACATAAACACAGTCTACACATAAACACAGCCTACACATAGACACAGCCTACACATATAAACAGCCTACACATAAACACAGCCTACACATAAACACAGCCTACACATAAACACAGTCTACACATAAACACAGCCTACACATATAAACAGCCTACACATAAACACAGTCTACACATAAACACAGCCTACACATAGACACAGCCTACACATATAAACAGCCTACACATAAACACAGCCTACACATAGACACAGCCTACACATAGACACAGCCTACACATAGACACAGCCTACACATATAAACAGCCTACACATATAAACAGCCTACACATAGACACAGCCTACACATAGACACAGCCTACACATATAAACAGCCTACACATAAACACAGTCTACACATAAACACAGCCTACACATAGACACAGCCTACACATAGACACAGCCTACACATATAAACAGCCTACACATAAACACAGCCTACACATAGACACAGTCTACACATAAACACAGCCTACACATAGACACAGTCTACACATAGACACAGAGAAGAAACTAGAACAATATTTGTATTTAAGAAGCTGACATCAGAGAATTTTTATCTATCAAAATTGATGTGGTTGAGTTGCCGATTAATTTAATAGTTGACAACTAATAGATTAATGGTTGCAGCTCTAATTATATACACTGTGGTATTGCTACTTTCACACAAGTAAAAATCTGAGTACGTCTTCCACCACTGCCCAAATACTTCACAGCCAATATACACAGTGATTATAATTAATGTGATAACTATGTAACAAAACACTCAACTCACGATTCACAATTTACGATGTTAAGTTCACGACACAATTTTTCTAACAGAATGAGCTGCAGACAAATGACTGAAACATATTCCTTTATTTATATAAACTGCGCAAAACAACAGATGTGTCCTCTTAATAAAAGTGACACTGGAACTGTATTTTATCTGAAATTTTTTTTTAAATTCCACATTAAAATAACTAAATAACTAGAAAGAAAGCTCTTCAAATGAATAAACTAAGACGACGTAGTGACGTCTGAAGACAAACACGTGAAATCTAAAGTAGATTACGCCCTTGGACGTTTAAAAACTGCATCGTGATTCATTTTTTTATCTCAACCGGTTGGAATCTTTACACATTTATATTGATTTTTAACCGATTCACGATACATCCCTAGTGATTAAAGCTTTAGTGCCTAACTTTTTGATATTAATGAACATCTGCAACATTCAAGCCATTGTAGCAATGAGTTGCTACAATGCTGATTAAGACTGTCAGCTCCACACAACTCTCTCTGTGTTTCTCAGTATGACTATGTTGAAAAGATTGTTTTTTTTAATCCTCCTTGACTACTAGCAACTGTGTGGAGGAGGGGTGGGGTGGGCGATCACGGAAGGCTTGTATCATGTGGACGCGCCGACAGTTTTGTTGTCATTACTTAGATTTTCCTAATGGGGCGACAGAAACTACACACTATAGCTTTAATGTTTCTAAATAAATATGAACTTGTCCTTTTATATGTCCTTTTCCTGGGTTCCTTTCGGCGCTTTATCATCACACAGAAAATCTGGCTTCAAAAGGGAATAAAGAAAAAAAAATTCAAACATAAATGACTCCGATATTTGATGTCTGTTTTGTCTGATTGTCTCCTTTCAGCATATCCCGAGAAGACGACAGGTTTCCTCACGAGATCGCCTTCGCTGAGTGTCTTTGTAACGGCTGCATCATCAACGGGCGTGAAAACATGAGCTACAACTCTGTCCCTGTGGTCGTTAAGCTGGTGGTTCTGAGGAAGACTCCGTGCCAACGGGACAAAACCAAATTCGTGGTGAAAAAGGGTTTTGAGGCTATCGCTGTGGGCTGCACTTGTGCTGTACCCAAATCATTGAACTAACCATCGTAATCACATCAGTGCTGATTCTTTATTAACCAAGTTAACAAAAAAACCCGAAATATTCCATCCTGTAGCTTGGGGTTTAATTAATCTGCTTCTGTGTTATCTATGAATGTGTCACTAGTTTAAATGCTTCTTTGTGGGAAATGTTTTCTCAAAGCAGGAACATCTGAGAAGTTTTGTGTCAGTTTAAAAGAGTTTTTAAAAGAGTAGCATGTTCCTGCAACAGAGGAAGCTGCAAGTTTCCTAGTACCCTGCTTTTTCGGGTAGATGCTAGGATGTAGTCACCGTAACCCTACATACATGTGCTAGCATTAGCATTTAGCTCAAAGCTGTGCCTAATGATGCGTTCTAGTTGAACTGGGAAGTCAGAATTTTCCCAAAAATGTCATCTGGAACTCCCGCTGAAGTGGGACTTTTAACAAAAACAATTATTTGACTTTGTTAAAATCATATGGGGTTCAAAGTCGTATATCTATATTAGATGCTAAATTATCTCAGATTAGGGATAGTGAACCACAAACTGCTATCAATCAATCAGTTAAAGCAGCATTTTACTGTCATAGCTTGAGGTGGAGCTAGTTTGAACTACTTTATATCAGGGCTGACAACCTTTCAGCTGAATTTGGAGTGCGATTAGGTATTCAATGTCGTTTCAAAGTGCATTTTAAGGAGTAGGCCTTCTGTGACATTACTTCCCAATGTAGCACAAGTAGACTTTATATTTCACAATGATTGTTTACCTTCAGATCGTTTATAGATCTTGCTGTTTTCGACCGCACTTCAAGGCAACATCATTTCACGGAGAAAGAGAGAAATAAAAGAGACGAAGGGACTGAGGAAAAAGTCAGGTGTTCCACAAAATCCCGGGAAGTTCAGTGCTTGTGTTTTGGTGTTGTTAAACTTTCTTGTGGCAGTGATAGAGGCAGTGATGTTTCCTGTTTCCTGTACGGGACTCTCCCACCGCCTCAAACCACGCCGACTAGTCTGATCTCTGGTTACATGTTTGGCCACAGCATGCGTGTCGTCGTGCTGTGTTTCTCCAAAAGTTGAATCAGAAGGTGTTTGATACCATAGATCGCAGTAAGCTACTGGCAAAACTAGAGAAGTATGGGATAAGAGGTATAGCTCACTCTTGACTCAAAAGCTACTTAGAAAATAGACAGCAGAGCGTACAAATTAAGAATACCTTGTCATGAAATAGAAAGGTACCTGTGAAGTACCCGAGGGATCAGTTATTGGTCCAAAACTTTTCACCACAGACCGCTGCGTTTTCTTCCCCTCCCCCCTGCGGCCCCCACCGTCGCAGCCTCAACACACTACCTCCATTCAAAGTAAAGTAAAGACCTGCGTTGTAGCAGTGTGAATGCAGGCTAATGAATCACTCAATTCTCATTGGCTACCTGACAAAATGGCAAAATTCACATGTATTTGGCACGTGATCGGGTGTTCATTTCAGGCCCTGCACATGATGAATATTGAAATTGACTCCCATCCTCCGTGACCCACAGGAACAAAATGTCAGCCTCTACTATAACATAGCATAAAATGGAAATACTCAATAAAAGTTATTTAAACTATTTCCTACCTGCACCTTTAAAGCTCACTTATTGACACATTATAGCTCATTTGTTTTATTTGGCATTGGCAATAGTTCCGTGCACAACCCCACATAAAAAACCTTAACCAAAACCAGGCTACCTGACTAACCTCTTGTTTTCAGTCTTTATGCTAAGCTAAGCTAACGGTCTCCTGGCTAAGATCCTCTTACTCTCGGCAGCAAAGTGAATGAGCACATGTCTCGAAATGTCGAAAACAATTCTTTTAAAGTAGGACAGTATTAGACATATACATTATGTAAGTTGCACAGAGGTTACATTAATCTTTAAACCTCGCTTTGAGTAATAACTTTGAATTAAAAACACTGTAAAGCATCAAACTCCTCATAGAACTTTGAAGTAAACCTTATGATGCTGAATGTGAGGATTTAAAATATACTTTTTTATTAACAGTTTTTTAAAAATAGATGTTTTTAATTTATGAAGTATTTTTATTGTGATGTAGAATCGACCACTGTGAAGGAGCCATTGATGAAGTTGTGTTTGTTTTAAAACTGTGAATTTCGGCCTCTGTTGAGTAAATGGTGTTAAGACACTTCTGGAGGTTAAAATGTGACGAGGTAATCTACAAATTTTAGATTTATCATCGGATTGTCTTGCACTGTAGAACATTTTATGCTGTAGTTGTATTTGTAACCCTCGATCCTGAGGCATAAAGTCAGGAGGGAATGTTAAATGCACTAATACAGGGAAGTTGATGAATTTAGGCTTTTGTTTTTTTGTCTCGGGTAAATTGTGAAAAGTACAAACCAACCTCATTGACAGACGAGGTGCTGCTCCGCTCATCTGAAGTATGTATTCAACTCTTTTGTTTTTTCGTTTGCACTTTTCTTTACTTGCCTATATTGAACAGAAAAATAAAAGGGTTTCTTTGAGTCATTTGTCTTCTGGCTTTTGTTACTGTATTAGTATCTCCTCATTTGCATATAAATCACAGAGAAACAATTTCACTGACACTGTCCACCCCCCCGAAAAACTCTCCCATAGGTCGTTTGTTCCAGCAGCAATTACGACTCATATTTACGCTCCTACTTACGGCGCCCTCTAGTGGCTGTAGTAGTTATGACAGGAGCAAAGCAGGAAGTAATGTGATAACGTATAAGAGTGCCAAGTTTGAGGCGGAGGGTAGTCTACATCCACGACGATTCATTTCCGGGATTGTTCAGGTGCCGCCGCAAGATCGGCCAGATGTCCGTAACCTTCCGCTTTCTTGTGTTGGCGTTCTAAACTAATCTGTTCTGGATTTGTGAGGACTATGGTTAACTGCTCCTCAGATCTCTGCAGGGTAAATCCAGACAGCTAGCTAGACTATCTGTCCAATCTGAGTTTTCTCTCGCACGACTAAAACAACCTTTGAACGTACACATGTTCCACCAAAACAAGTTCCTTCCCGAGACTATTTTGCAGCGGCACGTTACTCGCATGAGCAGAGGATCTCACACATTCTTTCACTTTCATGCTGATAAAACTTCGCTAGATAAAACACATTATGTATGATAACGTTACATGTGTTGTGGAACAGCGCTAAGCTAGCTAGCTAGCAGCAAGCTAGCTAACATCAAGCATCAAGCAAGGTGACGTAAATTGTGGGAGACGAGAGCTGTAGTTCACCGAACGGTTTCACACAAAACTAAAAAGTGGTGCTATGACAAACCTACGACAAACTGAGACCGTTGCTGCGTCCAGTGCTTTGTGCCGCCCAAGACGATTGTGATTGGTTTAAAGAAATGCCAATAAACCAGAGCACGTTTTTCTCCCATCCCAGAATTCTGTGTGGACTAGCCAGACCTTCCTCCGCAGCGCTGTGGAGGAAGGTCTGGCAATGTGAGACTAGGCGGAGGGTAAATCCTAAATCAGATCTGCTAGACTGATGGACGTAGTTAGGTTTAGGCATGAGGAGTGGGGATTGGTTAGGGTAAGGGTATGAATACCAGGGTAAGCCAATCAGAGGTAGAATAAGGCGGGCCACGAGGCACGTCCTGTGTTGTAGACACGTCTAGCAGATCGGATCTAGCACGTACAGAGGCGAAGTCCCTCCCCTTCCGGGTGGTGGACCACCATGGCACCTTATTTCGGAAAACATATGTAAGTTAGTGAATGGGGAGAGACAAATAATGTTTTGATGCCGTTTGAATTGAGCCATGGATTACACATATGATGTTTGTCAATTTAAAAAGATAATTTAGCAAGTGAAGAAAGTCTCAGTTTGTTGTAGGTTTGTTGTAGTGCCACTTAGTTTTGTGTGAAAGTGAATTACAAATCTCGTCTCACACAATTTAAGTCATCGTCTTACCTGATGCTCGGCCCAGCAGAGCTGATCTCACGTCTCTCTCCTGATTAGGAGATGTGCCTCAGGTGCATTTGGAGAGTGTCGCTCATAGTGCATTCCATTTGTACTCGGAAGTCGGATTTTCCGAGGTCAAAGTGGGAAACACGCCCCCTGACCAGGCGCGGAGATGTGGGCAGGCCTGGATGGGCCTGGGCCCGCCCACATTGACAGCTTGCCTGCCCAATCAGAAATTCACAACAAAAAAATACCACTCTGTATAGTTAAACATGGACATAGGCGCCGATTTATGTTTTCCTCAGTGGGTGCTCACGGGCGCACGTCCTTTAAAAAAAAAAGTTGTCAAAAAATGTTGCATTTCAGAACCTTAGGAAATGGACAGCGGCCGACACGAACACACACACCTATTGGCTCAATAATAAATCTTTCACCTCAGGACAACGCCACTTCTCACAAATACAGATAGGATTGGAGATGAACACGTAACCGTGATCAGCTTCGTGGGAAATTAAGAATCAATTCCCCCTGTCTAGTAGCCTCTAGGCACACTATGACAGACGCTGCACTTAGCACCAAATGCAATGTTTAATTTTAAATGAATGCAGCCTACTGGCAGTCTGGCACTGGGTGCTCAGTATTTACGGTATCGGCACCTATGAACATGGATATTAGTACTGTATGTGGTGTATTTTATCTATAACATGTTAAAAACAGTAGAATTATAAGTAAGCCTGATAACTATTTAAAAAGTTAAGTGTGTTGGTGTTTTCATTAGTCAATGTAACATCAATGTAGCACTATTAAATCTGTTTAACGTTCGCTAGAAGTGTCATGGTATCTTGATTTTGCTTTAATATGGCTAAACAAGTTGCACTCACTCATTTTTGCTGAGGCTCAGCACACAGAAAGTAGGACATTCCTTTGTCATCCTAGAAACGCAAATTCGCCAATATCAGAGCACTTTATGGTCTTCTTCTGCTCAAATGCGTCCAATGTTCAACATAAAGAAACACATTTCTACAGGGACAAGAAAACAATACATGATATAAAATAATGTTTTGGTTAAGGTCAAAACTATGACCTAGTATGTTGACATTAGTAGATAGTTTGTTGATATGTTGGCTTATTTAGTCAAGTCAAAAATATGAGATAGTTAATCATAATTGGAAGTTGAACGAGCAGTATCTTGAACAACAAAAATGATAATCAATCTATAATGAATTCCCTTTTTCTCCTTTAAGCCCTGTGAAAAATGTTTCATCAGGAAACTCAAGACTGCTGCTCTAGTATCATTTCCTAGATTCGGGAACTATGTGGATGATTCGGGACAACTGCCTAGATTCAGGCCCACCTCGGCTTAATCCAGGCCACCCATCTGTCACGTTCTGCATCCGCCACTGCCCCTGACCTCGGTTATGTCAAAGTAATTATAATGTGCAGTAGCACTTCACCTTTCTGGGTAAATGTACTATCCCAACTGTTGTCAGTAGAGGGCAGTATGAGACCTTATGTGCTGCATCGATTGTGGACTTCTGGGAAGCTGCTCATTGAACGGCAGCAAGGAGGTGTTACATAGGCCCAGTTTAATATGCAACTCAACTTATACAATATACGTAGTAGGGGATCCTGCTCTGTCTCTCTTTTAGTTAAGGGGTCCTTGGCATAAAGACCCATGGTCTAAGACTGATGCACTTAGACCAGGGATCTTTGAAAGTGGTCCATTATTAATCAAGCTATCACCAAACCTACCAGACTCCATTTAAATAAACAGTAATCTTATCATTGTAAAATACACTTCATTCAATACTAATACACCATAACTTATTCTATGATTATATTTTGTATTATTAATCTGAATGTGCAAAGTACCTAGTAGCCTAACTAAAGTTATGTAGAGCAGTAAATAATAATAATAATTATCTCTGAATTGTAGTGAAGTAGAAGTATAAAGTAACTCAAAAGTTTACCTAAGTACAGACGCGTGGGAAGATATTTTCGGCAGGGGGTGGTGTGGGGGGGTGGGGGGGGTCCACGGTCCCCGTAGAGTCTAAAGATACTATGTTACACAGGCTCTGTATTCTACAGACCACTCTACTTCTGTCTCCTTTTAAAAACTCACTCGCCCCTCCCCTCCATGAAGTACAGCTGAGCTTAGATCGGGCCCAGAAAATCAAGCCCGACCCTACCCGAGCCCGTGCACGTTGTGTCCGAGCCCTGCCTGGCCCGACACATTAACTGTAATTATGAGCCCGATTTAAACCCAACACATTTTTAATACGTGGGCCGTTGTAACTGACGTTCTCAACTACAATTCTGAGTTGTTTGAACTCCAGAAATCTGTTTAGAATTATCTTAATAAATACCGGTAATGCAACAAGGACGAAGCATGTAAACTGCTGTTAGTTTAGTCAGAATGGAACGGATCCGAATGAAGAAACGTAAAAAAAAACCTCAACCCTAGCTGCTCCCGCCGCCGAATAGTGTGGGTAACAGATCAAGGCAGCAACATAATCAAAGCCCTGGAACCATATAGGAGACTTTCTTGTCTCCATCATCTTGTCAGGGTTTTGGTATTATGTTCTGTTTCCTGTTTTATTTTGTAGTCTGTCTGGTCTCCCTTGTCTTGTCTAGCTCTCTTCCTGTCTTTGTTGGTTTCCCGCCTTGTTTGATTGTTTTGGCCTGCCCTGATGTGTTCCACCTGTTTGTATCACCTGTCCCTTGTTAGTGTTCATTACCCTGTGTATTTAGTCTCTCTGTTTCCCTTGTCTGTTGTGGGATTCTTGTTTTCTGTTAGTGTGTTTTTCTGTGTTTCATGTCGTGGGTTACCTTAGTGTTTTCTTCATTTAAATAAATTTCAAGTTTGAACTGCATTTGGGTCCTACCCTTCTCTACACGCCTGACACATCTAATTAATACCGTCCTTCGCCACGGTCTGCATGCTGATGCACTGGCCTACAACAGTGCTGCAGATGGGGGAGACACGATGTAGCCCAGTTTACCTCACACTCAAGTCAGTGCAGGACACCCAGAGCTACGGGAGGAGCTGGAGAGGCATAACTTGCTCCCCACCGAATAAGGCTAATAAAGTAATGATTAAAAAAACCCAAATGCTTGATCAAGGGCCCGGCCTGATCATAGCGGCGTAAAATATCAGCACGGGCCAGGCCGGGTCTGGTTCGGGCTCGGGCAGAGAATCTAAACTGAGCTGACAGTGTGTACAAACTAGGTGTACACGATTCAGAAAATGTTCTGATTCGATATCGATTTTTAGGCTCAAGATTCGATTCAAAATCGATTTTCGATTCAAAAACGATTCTCAATTCAAAAAATTATTCACAGTATGTAAATGTAGTTACTTTTCCCATGTGATTTCAGTAGACCTCCAATTAAATTTATTAAATTATTTAAAAAAATAATGAATCGACTTCTGGTAATGGCGGCGAGCAAGACAGTCGTGATCTTTCTACCCTCCACCACACTTGAGTAAAGATTGTTTAAAATATAACATACAATCACGAGAAAGTGAGTAAACGTGTCTGGCAAGGGATCCTGATATCATCTGCAGAGCAAGACGACATCTTGACAAATTGAGCAAACTTCTCAACAAAAATCTGCAAGCAAAGATTTCGGACTTTGGATCGACTAAGGAGAGCGGATGGATGCAACAGCCGGAAAAGCAGATGGTGAAGAAATAAAAAGCACAGCAATTCTGGACGCTATCAGAGAATTAAAGGATGATTTCTCCAGCAGATTTGACGGGGTATTGAGTGCAATTAACGGAGTAAGAAAAGAGAAAAGCGCTTGTACTGAGTGGGTTACGAGAGCGGAGGTTCGTATTTCCAACGCTGAGGACGAGGTGGCTACCCTCCAAGCTAAGGTCCGAAAACTTGAAAATGACCAGAGTGAGCTGCAAGATAGAACCAGGGACCAAGAGGCAAGGTCCAGGCGAAACAACCTGAGGCTAGTAGGTCTACCGGAGAAGGCAGAGGGCGGGGGCACATGTCATTTTCTGGAGAAGTGGAACTCAGAAACACTTGATATACCCACACTAATTTCTAAGGTGTTTCTGGAAAGAGCTCACCGCTCCGGTCCGAACCGAGAACCCAACGCACCCCCAAGAGCAATCATAATGAGGTTCCTGAACGACAGAGATAAGGTGGCCGTTCTAAGAGCAGCTAGAGCCAAAAAGCAAGATCTTGGGATAAACCAGTACGCTTTTACCGAGACCAGCCCAAAGAGGAGCACCTGAGACAGAAAAGTTTCGACGCTCCCAGAGGCTTCGTAGTCTAGGAATCCGACACGACATGCGAATCCCTGCTAAACTGCTGGTGACCTACAAGGGTAAAACACACCCACCTTTGGTAAACCAAGAGAAGTGGAGGACTTTATCCGGAACATTCGAGAAGAAAGTGGGACTGATTAACTGTGTTTGCCTATGTTAAACTTCGCAATGACCTTTGCGGTAAAAAGTGGCAAGCAATGTCAGCTAAACACTTCGGATTAACACAAAAGGTTTTACAGGACTACATCCACAGTTTTACAGTACATGTTACACTGTTAACGTTAGTTCAGACGTAAATGGGGACTGGCCCTTGATCTAGCTGATTTACAAGGATTAGTGGGCCAGCGACTAGATGGTAACTTTACTTCAAAACAAAGTAAGTATTTTTCGCTTACTATAAGTAACGGTAGGGTAACTGGTTACAGGTAATGTATTTTGTTAAGGGATATCCCTTGATCTATTTGCGCCTGTGTTGTTATAATTGTTCGGTGGTTAAAAAAAAAAAAATAAGGGGGGGGCTAACAGAATTTAAATTACCACGGGTTAAATTAATTTAACAACGTAAAAAGGTTTACTCACATACAGAATGGGTTATATGTTTGTTTTTGTTTGTTTTTTAGCTACATTTAGTGGAGGGGGGATGCTATGTTTAGGTTGAATATTCCTCACTCTGTGTGGAATAGTTTCCAGCGTTGCTGGAGCGGGCAGATAGTGGGAGGGCGGGTGCTCAGTTCAGGAGCATCAGGGGGAGTGTGGTGGACCTTTTTCCTGTTTTCTTTTTCTCTTTTTTTTTCTTTTTTCATTTCTCCCTTTTTCTTTCGGGATACACTATTGCTTGCTTGTGTGAAACACATAAAGATATGATTATCTATGACGGGGGATTTAGAAATGAAGTTTACTTCTTGGAATTGCAGAGGTTTGCAAAAAATTTAAAAGATAAAGGAGGTGATGGGCAGGTTAAAGTGTCTGAATCCCCAAATCATTTTTCTTCAAGAGACACATTTTACAGCACAAGAGGACGTAAGGATTAGAAGGAGGTGAACGTACTTTCAGCGTCTTTTAATACTCAGGTGATCGGGGTTATGACACTCATCCACAAGTCTATTCCTTTAAATATTACCAAGGTAATTGCAGATAAAGCAGGTACATACCTAGTAGTCCAAGGGACACTTTTGTCTGAACTTTTTAATTTGGTTAATATCTATGCGCCCAATAACGATGATCCCAATTTTTTCAACAACTTGTTTTCTATTAGCCCTTAATGTTCAATATATTATAGCAGATGATTTTAATTGTACATTGGACCTACACAAAGACAGATCTTCACATACAAATCATACTCACAAATTGATTATTTTCTAGTTTCTGCGAGCCTGATGTCTAAGATCAAGGATTGTACTTATGATAGCATCCTGATCTCAGACCACGCCCCCAAATAGCTTAGGGTATGTAGGTCCTGGCCTGAAAAGAGATCCACCTAGATGCAGAGTACAGCAGAAGTGGCTGAGAGATCCAGACCTTATCTCCTTTCTTGAAATTCAAATTGATTTGTACTTTACAGTCAATAGATCCGAAACGTCTGCAAGCACAAGGTGGGAAGCTTTTAAAGCTTTTATTAGGGGGCAAATCATAAACTTCACAGGTTCCAAATTAAAAAAACTAAACGAAAACTGGCATTGTTAGAGTCAAAAATTAAGATCTTGGAGGCTAAACTGCATCAATAATTATTATTATTAAGAGCACAATATAATGAAGTCTCAGCTGCTAAAGACACAGCCAATATTTTAAAACTCAAACTGACTTTTTTGACCAAGGGGAAAAACCAGGTAAAATCTTAGCCTGGCGCTTAAAACAACTTCAAACTGAAAGGGCTATTACTGTGCTTAAAAGACATAAGGCTGATGATATCATTGACCCCATCAAAATTAATGCGGCATTCAGAGATTATTACGAAAAATTGTACAGCTCTGAAAGGAACCCAGAAATATCAGACCAAATTTAATTTCTATGCAATCTAAATATCCCTAAAATCTCAGAGGAGGAGAGGGTGGTTTTTTTGGGGGGGAATAACTCTGGAAGAAATATCGACGGCAATAAAAAGCATGAAAACTGGGAAGGCTGCTGGACCAGATGGCTTACCATTGAGTTTTATAAAAGGTTTGAATCCAAGCTATTGGCACCCCTCCTCGATATGTTTATCAAATCTTTGCAAGAAGGGATTCTTCCTCCCTCCTTAAGGGGTGCTTTGATCATACTTCTTCCTAAACCTGGGAAGACCAATGATAAATGTGAGAATCTAAGACCAATAAGTTTATTAAATTCAGATTTAAAAATACTCTGAAAAATCTTAGCAAGAAGACTATAATGTTTACTACCTGGAATTATAGATGGAGATCAAAATGGATTTATTTTAGGACGTCAGGGCTTTCACAATGTTCGAATAGTCCGAAATATTCTACATAACCAAAGAGAGGTACCAGACACAGCATTTTTGTCTCTAGACGCAGAGAAAGCTTTTGACAGGGTGGAATGGGCATATCTGTTTGAAGCACTAGAAAAATTTGGGCTTGGGAAAAGTGTTTGTAACTGGGTGAAACTGCTATACAGAGAGCCATGTGCAGAAATAATGACTAATAATAATCTATCTAAACCAATTCAGATCAACAGGGGGTGCAGACAGGGCTGCCCCTTGTCGCCTCTATTATTTACGATAGCTATCGAACCTTTAGCAATTGTGATAAGACAGCACTTACTGATCTCAGGTATATCTATAGGCCAGGTCGAGCATCGCATTGCTCTTTATGCTGATGATGTAATTATTTTCCTTACAAATTTGGGCGATTCCATTCCAGCACTTATGGATCTCATCAGAAGATTTGGCAGTATATCGGGCTACAAAGTTAATGATTCCAAATCCTTTATTTTATTGTTTAACTCAGATTAAAGAAATTACCCTCCATCCTGTGAGAGTCAATTTAATTTGGTTACTAATTGTACTTACTTAGGTATTCAAATTACTCACAGATTAGAAGAAATTATTCAAACCAATCCTGCTCTCAAATGAATCAATTGAAAGATAAATCAATTGAAAGATGATCGTCACTCCCAACCTCTCAATTAGGCAGAATTACTATATTGAAGATGAGTATTCTCCCCAAGCTATTATATATCTTAATATCCCCCTGCCACTTCCTCCACACTTTTTTTCTAGTCTAAAGAAACTTTTCTGTAATTTTATATGGAGAAATAGACGCCCCAGACTGCGCTTGTCTCTTTTGTACTTGCCCTATGACCGGGGGGAGCTTAACTGCCCCAACTTGTTGTTGTACTATTGGGCTGCTCAAATTAGAACTATGAGGTTTTATTATTCGGGTACTGATGGTGGTTTTAAAGTATGGGCTGAAAGACGAATAAAACAAATTAAGGACATGTATAATCCAGTAGATGACAATATTAAAACATTTGAGGTCCTAGTAGCATGTATGTTATCCCCCATAAACATTTTTTAAATATTTACAACTCATAAGTTTTATTAGATCTTATCAAAATCTATCTACTACTATCCCAACCCTTTCCTCACTGGAGAAAAATTTGGTCAAAGATCCTTATGACCTTCTGAGGGACAGTTCACTTGAATCCTCAGACTCTAAACTAAAAGCATGGAGGGAGATCTACAAGAGGAAATTCCAAACGCAGAGTGGATTGCTGCATGGAAGAATGCTCAATCTCAAACTGCTAATACAAGGCTAAAATTGCTGCAATACAGTTGTTTAATGAGAATATTGATAAAATGTATTTAATCCCAGTATTCCAGACCTATGTACAAGAAGTGGGGAAGATAAGGGAACATGTTTTCAGTGTATATGGAAGTGCCCCAAAATAAGAGAATTCTGGGAAGAAGTTAGAAGGTTAATACAAGAAATTGTATCAATACATATGATAATAGAACCTAAGATGTTTGTGTTAGGCATATACCCCAAAAATTATCATATTAGTCGTGGGAAACAAAAGATTTTTGTAAACTTTTGCCTACTACAGGCCAAAAGATTAATTGCAATAACAAGAAGCAGTGGGAGACCAAGTATCAGACAATGGTTAAAGGAAATGTCTTTATGTCTTCCTCTGGAAAAGATCACCTTTACACTTAAGGACAAACAAGAGGTGTTTCAACAGATATGGGGCCCCTTTATAGACTACATTAGGGGCAAAGGTCTATCTCTTATGCTCGGTGAACTGGGGAAGGGCTAGTGATAACCTCTGCAGTAAAGGACATTCAGTACACCTGCTTAGATTGAAATTTAGATAAGGCACTATAGTGTACCCACATCCCCATTTATTTATTTTGTATTTATTTATTTTTAACTTAGTAACTCAAATGTTATCCTTATCATATAAGTATATGGATGAGTGCGTATGTATAGGTACCTATATAGGTATATAGCTAATAGCTATAACAGTTCATGTATTTTCCTCAATGTAGATGGTTAAAAGACTTCATGTATATGTATATATGTGTATATATATACCTCACTCTTTTACAGGGATATCATAAAGATACATACAGGTCTTTTCTTTTTTTTATGTATGTGTGTGTATGTAAGTATATCACCTGTTCATATGTGTATATACATATATATATATATATATATATATATATATATATATATATATATATATATATATATATATATATATATATATATATGTGTGTGTGTGTATAAATACAGATTTTATATATTTTCTTTTATTTTTATCTTGTATTTATTATCTTTTTTTATTTTCTTTTATATATTTATATAATATTTATTATTTTATTTAGATCTTTGTTTAAAATGAAAACTCAATAAAGACATTGTTCAAAAAAAATATGAATAGATTTTTGGAATTCTATGAATCGATGTTGAATTGGTAGAGCTTGAATCGTGATACGAATGTGAATCGATTTTTTTGTACACCCCTAGTACAAACTATATCCCAACATAGGGCCTACTGCACAGCAAACTCCAAAAGCCAGCGATGAAAAAAAGTAGGCCTATCTAAATATCTGTGTGAATGCGTGCATTTAAACTAAAATGTTATTTACATAGTAGTGCAGCCAATGTCAATTATATATTATTAGCAATACATGCATAATCAAAATGTCAGTTAAAAGAAGGACATCAACGCACCAGGATCGGTTTTCTAGATGACAATTTATGTTTATTTCAAACCAACCACAAGTAGATTAAGTGTTCATAAACCACACGGCAGCAGGAAAAAGACGCAGAGATGTAAGACACTGTGTCTCTACCTTATGATTTTGGTACACCAAATGTAGATTTGCGTTCTGGAGTTCGACTGATAAACTCTGCCATGAGACCCTGAATATCCAGATCATCCAAAATGTCTTTGTGGACGTGAAGCAGTGCCATGTGTGAAAGTCTACTCTGAGTGATAGTGCTACGGAGCCAGGATTTCTGGCAGTGAAGAGGTGAGAAAGACCTTTCGGAGCCAGCAGTAGACACTGGTAAACAGAGGCACAAGTGGATCAACTTTTCCGATACACAAATATACATAACCTTGTCGCCTGGGGACTACAGTCCAATACAAAAACTGGCTAGGTCCATTAAACAAACTAACGACAATTACAAAGTCAGCCTATTAGCACCTTAAGAATATATCAAGGGTTAAAGGACTTATGTCTCAGCAGGATTTAGAAAAACTTGTCCATGCTTTTATCTTCAGTAGACTTGAGTACTGTAACGGTGTCTTTACAGGTCTCCCTAAAAAATCACTCAGACAGCTGCAGCTGATTCAGAACGCTGCTGCTCGAGTCCTCACTAAGACCAAGAAAGTGGATCACATCACTCCAGTTCTGAAGTCTCTACACTGGCTTCCTGTGCCTCAAATAATTGATTTCAAAATACTTTTGCTGGTTTATAAATCACTAAACGGTTTAGGGCCAAAATACATTTCTGATCTGCTACTACACTATGACCCACCCAGACCTCTCAGGTGGTCTGGGACAGGTCTGCTACACTATGACCCACCCAGACCTCTCAGGTGGTCTGGGACAGGTCTGCTACACTATGAACCACCCAGACCTCTCAGGTGGTCTGGGACAGGTCTAATACACTATGACCCACCCAGACCTCTCAGGTGGTCTGGGACAGGTCTGCTACACTATGACCCACCCAGACCTCTCAGGTGGTCTGGGACAGGTCTACTACACTATGACCCACCCAGACCTCTCAGGTGGTCTGGGACAGGTCTGCTACACTATGACCCACCCAGACCTCTCAGGTGGTCTGGGACAGGTCTGCTACACTATGACCCACCCAGACCTCTCAGGTGGTCTGGGACAGGTCTGCTACACTATGACCCACCCAGACCTCTCAGGTGGTCTGGGACAGGTCTGCTTGTTGTCCCCAGAGTCAGAACTAAACAGGGGGAAGCAGCGTTCAGTTTCTATGCTCCACATATCTGGAACAAACTCCCAGAAAACTGCAGGTCGGCACCAACTCTCAGCTCTTTTAAATCAAGGCTGAAGACTTTTCTTTTTGACATTGCCTTGTACTGCATTGTGAATTGTATTCCTGTATTCTCTGTTTTTAATTCTGTATTCATTTCTAACTGTGTTTTAATGTTTTATGTAAAGCACTTTGAATTGCACTGCTGCTAAAATGTGCTAAATAAATGAAATTGCCTTGCCTTTCCACCTCGGTGAAGTCGTTGTGTGTGGATGTGAGTGTTCGTGCATGCTATGCGTAGGCTGAATCGCAATCGCGTCAAGACAAATCTGATTGGCCAATACACACTGAAGATGAATTAAATAATTTTAAAATTACTAAAATTATCCCTCTCTTCATCCCACACCCCAAACATGACATACAAAATGTCGAGAGATGTCATCCAGAGATGTTTATATCTACAATCATTTTATTGTCATTGCAGTTTTAAAGCTTTGCCACCGGGGGGTGCTGCAGGTGCACTTCCCGCACCTATGCCTAAGTACACTTCTTGTGTAAATGAAAAAAACACACATTAACTACGATAAAAGCAACACTTTCTAACAAAAAGTCAGTAGTCCAACTAAGGTGATTTTTCTTTATTGAGTGTCAACTGAAGTCAAGGAAGTGACTCCACAATCATTCATTTCATTCACACAATACATTGATTCTGTTGCTATTACAACTGAAGTCACATGTCACAGGAGGAGATATTACACAGAAACTATTTATATCTTAACAACCATGGATGGTGTTACATGACAAAGTTACTTCTGTTTTCATCTTTAAAAAAATAAACTACTATTTAGATATCGCCTTCCTTACCAGCGTTATGTCAGTTAATCTCTAACAAGAAGCAGCATGTCGAGTTTTTTTTCTGGTATTTTTCTGCCACAATGCAGGAACCGACATAAATAGTCAACACTCTAACTCACGTTTAAGTAATGCGTAACTGATGCACAAGCCATGATGATTTAATCCATGAATTCAACCGTTAAGAAATAAGATCAATATAACTTTACGGTAACATCAGTTAAAGGTCCCAAATCATGCTCATTTTCAGGTTCATACTTGTATTTTGGGTTTCAACCAGAACATGGTTACATGCTTACATGTTCTAAAAACTAATTACTTTTCTCATACATACTTGTGTTCACTGTCTGTCTGAAATTCTCTGTTTTAGCACCTGTCTCTTTAAGACGCTCCTGAAGAAGCCCACTCTGCTCTGATTGGTCAGTGTTTCTGGGTCTTCCACATCTGCGCTCTTGGAGTCTCTGCACCGTCATTGCAGCTGGGGAGTGACTGTAACAGCACTTTCTAACTATATATACAGTGTTTCCTCCCTTGTATTAAAAGCCTGGTGGCCCACTAGGCCTAAGTTCCCGCCCCCCCCCCAACAATTTGTTGTTGTTGTTGAAAAAAGCAACAAAAGTGTTTTTTTCATGGTCGAAGGAAAGACAACACAAGGGTTAAAGGCACAGTTACTGAATACAGGCTGTGTGCGAGTGTTTTCTTTTTTTTTAAGATTATTTTTTGGGCATTTTTATTTGACAGGACAGCTGGAGACATGAAAGGGGGGAATGACATGCAGCAAAGGGCCGCAGGTCGGTGTCGAACCCGGGCCCGCTGCTTCAAGGAGTAAACCACTTCTGCGCCCGCTCTACCAACTGAGCCAACCGGGCGCCCGTGTGCGAGATGATCACAGTATTTCTACAGCACCTGGAAAGCTCCAAAAGACATGGAGATCTCCCTTTTTACAACACTGTACAATTAAATTACTTTTTTAGCACATTATTTGGAATACATTTATATAGAAAAGATTTTAGCAAAAAGCAGAACAGAACCAGCTGTTTCGTCAGATTCAACCATTAAACACGTTTCTGCACAAACAGTACAAACAACAACAGAAACAGTCTCTAGTGTTGACTGTCACATGTCACGTTTTTCTTTCTCACTCCATCACAATACAAACGACAAGTGCTTAAATCAACGCATTCTCATGAACAATATTATTTATCATATAATAATTTATGCTCACCAATTTGTATGTTGTCCTCCGCTCTCATACAGCAGCAGTCAATGTATATGGAAGCAAATAAGAGACAACAGCCACTGAAGACTTATTATTAAAATATTTTACTTTGAAAACCATGTATCTGAATGTATTTGTTCTAAATTTAAATTTTTTTAAATTACAATATGAAATGTCTTGATTTGCAATTTCAAAAGCTGAATATTTTTTTCAATGGTCAAAAATGTTGATCCAAACTTTTCGGGTTTAAAGCCCATGTTGCAGGGTTTATTTTATAATGAATTTGCGCAATTTGCTTATTGCTAATAAACATTTAAACTGTTACCCAACAACATCAAATACAATGGATATCACAAATCGGAATAAAATACGAAAAAGTAGTACTATTTTACAGCGGTTTGCAATGATTCTCTTTTCCCCCACAATGCATTGCATTACATCACATTGGGGAGACGACAGACGAAAGCCCCGTCTCTGTTCACTCTCTATGGTCTCGGTCTGTGCCACTGGTCTCTGTTCACTGTCTATGGTCTCGGTCTGTGCCACTGGTCTCTGTTCACTGTCTATGGTCTCGGTCTGTGCCACTGGTCTCTGTTCACTGTCTATGGTCTCGGTCTGTGCCACTGGTCTCTGTTCACTGTCTATGGTCTAGGTCTGTGCCACTGGTGTTGCAAAATATGGCTTTTGGTCTCGACCGAGTCCATGTGTCTTTATTATGTGTATAATAATATTGGAGGGAAAGTGAAACACAGCTTGGACGGGGATGCTGTTCAGCTTTTCACAAGTTTAGACAGCTAGCTACGCCGACGTTTGCTAACGTTAGCGCAACAGCGTTAGCCTAGACTGCTAGCTAGGTAAATATTAAGACTGCCTTCGGAGTTTCCTATATCTGCGTCCACGTTGTCAACATAAGACATGTTGTGTTAGTGCTCCTTTTGTACCATACCTTTATTGAATGGAAAGTTAAGCTTCGTTCCTACGAGATGTGTGGGTTTTTGTTACATACAAAGCTAACTGGCTATAGTTAGCCTGTATGTATGCTAGCGGAATTAGCTAACGTTGCATAACCAGCCAGCAACTTCAGCAATGGGCAGTAGTTTCGGTGAGCTAACCACGACAGTATTGTCGCCCAGAATCAACCTCTGCTGCTAAAAGCAGTCAACCTGCAGTGATGATTAAAATAGAGACGCTTGTGGATGTATCAGCTGTCGTGGTTAGCTCGCCGGAACTACTGCCGAAGCTGCTGGCTGGCTACGCAACGTTAGCTAATTCCGCTAGCATAAGCACAGGCTACTATAGCCAGTTAGCTTTGTGTGTAACGTAACAAAAATCCACCCATCTCGTAGGAGCAAAGCTTAACATTTCATTCAATACAATTATGGTACAAAAGGAGCACTAACGCCACATGTCTTATGTTGACAATGTGGACGCAGATATAGGAAACTCCAAAGGCAATCGTAATATTTACCTAGCCGTCTAGGCTAGATAACGCTGTTGCGCTAACGTTATCA
Source organism: Zingel zingel (assembly GCA_023566125.1). Classification (NCBI taxonomy): domain Eukaryota; kingdom Metazoa; phylum Chordata; class Actinopteri; order Perciformes; family Percidae; genus Zingel; species Zingel zingel. The sequence goes on from CM042315.1 coordinate 4,436,596, forward strand.
AAACGTCAGCGTAGCGTTAGCTAGCTGTCTAAACTTGTGAAAAGCCGAACAGCATCCCCATCCAAGTAATAAATAAACACTAGGCAAATATGTTGTTACTGGAGCTAGTAGGCTACCATCAAAACGTGAGCTATCTAATCGAAAATGTGTTTACAACGTTGGGGATTTCACAGGTGGGACTGACTGGCAAGTTAGCCCATAGCTAGCATGATGCCTTCTATTTCTAGATCTAGCTAGATTACCAGTACTTATCTGAACTAAAGACATGATCACTGTCACTAGATATAAAGAAAACCTTGACTTTCACTCGGTGCTATTCACTGACAGTAAAAACCCCTCTTCCTCATCCCAGTCAGTCACCATAGTTCTAGTACTAGGCTGAGGCACGTCTCCCCAATGTGACGTCATCACCGAATTGCGTTAAAAAACCCACTAAACGTCCAAAACAATGAAAACTGGCCTTTAACACTATTTTGAGACATTTTTAACAATGATATACATATGTTGAGTGCTTTATGTACCCATTAATCAACAGTGGTGGTTAACCTGCAACATGGGCTTTAAGGATAAAAAAAAATAATTTTAAATTAAAAAAAAGATTCAGTCTAAAAAAGTTGGAAAAAAAATCATTCAAATTCAGTTGGTCCTGTCCTGGGTAGCCTGGATGTTACTATGTGAATTATTTCAACTTGAATTTTTTGTATCTAAATTTCACTAATCGAATTTAAGAAACCGAATCAATTTAAAATAAGAAAAAATGATTCTAATACTTGAATTTTTGGATCTGAATTTGTAGGTAATGTAGCTACATAACTTTGAGACATTACACATGGCTCTGACTAAACAAACTACATATATACAAACTCAGTATATACTTGTCTGAACAACAACAAAACTGAAATAAAATGGAAAACTAGAATAAAATAAATTGAAAACTTAAAATAATAATTGATGTCTGCAGCAGCCCAACTTATCCCCACTGTTGTTCAAAGTTCAAAAGCAGGAACTTGTTTCTGAACTAAACAGAGAGAAGACTCCAGTCCAATAACCAGCACATCCTCATACCTCAGCACTGTTCCTGAGTTTGTGACGCGTCTCAGCACGTCTCGTGCAGAAGAAAGAAACAGTTTTTGAGTCATTTCTTCAGAAAACCAGCTCAGTGTACTTGAAGTTATCGTTTAAGGCCGCAACATTTTTGCGGTGACACACTTGAGGTTTTCTTTCTACTAATAAACAAACTGCTTCAATCATCTTTGTCAAATATTTACTATCATTACTCATTTCACTCTACCACTTCTAAAGAACAGGATAGGCTATGTAAATAGAAGACATTTCAAACATTTCCTTCATATCTGTAAGCTGCGTTCAACAGCCCTGCAGTCGAGAATGGAGACGGCTGCGCAGTAACTGGAGAACAGAGACAAGTGTAGAGTTTCTATACCTTTTATGGTCAGGTGTGACTGAACTTGTAGGTGTGACCAATGTTCACAACCCCTGAAAGTAGAGAGCTTATCAGACCCGACGGTTAAAAAACTAGAAGTGCCTCCTTTTCTCTCTTAAACTAGGAGATTAACTCAGATTAACAGTATATATATATATATATATATATATATATATATATATATATATATATATATATATATATATATATATATATATATATATATATATATACTGTATATATATTATATCACTTTATATAAAATATATGCATATAATGCACGTTTTACTCTATTTTCTCCATTTTTTCAGTATTTTTAAAACACTGGATTTAAAAAGATGACAATCTTTAGCTGCTGTACTTTATAATTTATGTTATTATAAATGTGTGAATGTGCCTCCAACTTTACCTTTGAGGTGAAAGTAAAACGTGGTGTTGGACAGGCGTTTCTATTATTTTGTCCTCCCTATTTACATCAATCAGGAGAGCAAAATATTAGAAACACCTCTGAATTAAAACACTATTTAATTAAAGGTGCTCTAAGCGATGTCATGCGTTTTTTAGGCTACAACATTTTTTGTCACATAGAGCAAACATCTCCTCACTATCCGCTAGCTGCCTGTCCCCTGAACACAAAGTAAAAAGACACTGTGTCTCTGTAGACAGCCCAGGCTCCACAAACGGCAACAAAAACAAACTGTGCCAACCTGCACCACCAAACATAAACAGTTTTTCAGCGTTCCAGCCAATAACCGGCAAGAAGGATTTTGGGGTGGGGGAAGCTAGCCTTGTTTTGTTTGACAATACTTTGAACGCCAACAAGAAGTAACGTCACCCAACATCGCTTAGAGCACCTTTAACTGACTGTAGATACAGTGGACATCATAGCAGGGCAGCTATATTTGGATGCATTTAGAGCTGCAGAGATTAATCAATTAGTTGTAAATGAATCGTCAGTTATTCAGATAGTCGATTAATCACTTTGAGTTTATGGAAAAAAAGTATGTGTATGTAAGTGTATGTAATCAACAGACTGCTATAAAATCAGAAGCTGAGAAAAGTCAGACTTGTTTCTTAACATACATGTATGAAGTCCTTCTTTAGCTGTCGTCGTTACAGATTAGCAGTAAGGCTGCAACTAGTCTCGCTTTGCCAGACCTTCCTCCACAGCGCTGCGGAGGAGGATCTGGCTAGTCCACATTTGCATTCCGGGATGAGAGAAAAGCTTTCTCTGGTTTATTGGCATTTCTTTAAACCAATCCCAATTATCTTGGGCGGTGCTAAGCGCCGGACGGAGCCGCGGTGCCTCTGCAAAATAGCCTCTGGAAGGAACTTGTTTTGGTGGAACGTGTGTACGTTCAAAAGTTGTTTTAGTCGTGCAACAGAAAACTAGCTAGCTGTCTGTCTGGATTTACACTGCAGAGATCTGAGGAGCAGTTAACCATAGTCCTCAGAAATCCACCAGAGGTTAGAACGCCAACACAAAGAAAGAGGACATATTGTATCCAGCGAAATTTCCTGTGGCACCGGAGCAATCCCAGAGGTGGAACGTCGTGGATACGGATCCTGGAAATCCAGACCCAAATCCGCTGAGCAAATTCAAATTGTGCTCTCGCGAGAACTCTGGATTTCCAGGGTAATGGATACGTGCAACTAACAATAGTTTTCATTGTTGATTAATCCGTTGATTATTTTCGTGATTATTCGATTAGTTGTTTGGTCTATAAAATGTCAGAAAATGGTGCCCAAGATGACATCTTCAAATGTCTTGTTCTTTACACAACTCAAAGATATTCAGTTTACTGTCACAGAGGAGAGAAGAAACTAGAACATATTCACATTTAAGAAGCTGGAATCAAAGGACATTTTTTTCTCTCCATTAAAATAATTTAAAAAAAGGATTCACCATTATTAATACATGTAAATAGTTGACAACAATTCAAATAATAATTGCAGCTCTAATCAGCAGTATGTACCCGTTTTTTTAAAGTCTTTCCAATCACTCACACGATCAGTGGTTGGATTTGTAGTGGTGGCAATGAGTCTGGAGTAAGCGCAGCGACTGTACCTCACAGGATTCACTTGAAAATATCCCCAGTTTGGGGGGTCGGTGGGAGCGATGCCCAAGTGCTCCATACACAACCCCAAATACACGTCCTCAATGTAAAGAGCAGTAACGTGTCTGGAAGCCTCTATGAGCTTTTTAGCGAGATCGAGAGACAAAACGTAGCCCAGACCCAGAGCGTAACGCGGGTACTGCGGCTGAGGAAAAAGCTCCACAGGTATGAACCACTTTGAGTTTGGATCTCGCAGGACCACAGCTCCTCTCGCTACGAGTCCCGTCATGTAGTTTGTCTTCGGAGCTTTTAACAGCATGCTGACGAGATTGGGCACATTCAGAAACATGTCCGAGTCGATCTTCATGGCGTACGAGGAGCCGGCGGAGCAGTGGGCGTCCAGCCACTCCAGCATCACCATGGTCTTGATGGTCAGGTTCTTATAGCAGTCCAGGAAGTCGCTCTGGATAAGGTCTCGGTGCTCGGCGCTCTCCTGCAGCAGCTGCTCCTGGAGCTGCGCTGCTCCTTCTCCGGATTGCTTCCCCAGCAGGAAGAACAGCGTCACCACTTTGCCGAGAACCAGACTCTCGCCTCCCCAGGTGCTCCGGATGACGTCACGGTGTGCCCTGTTGGAGGGCGCCACTGGAACCATGAGGACCACAAAAGGCTTGTCCTGCTCGCATTTCTTCGGCTCGTTTATGATAAAGTGATATTCATAGGGGTATTCCACTACGTACGGGCCCGGAGATTTATAAGGAACAGGTGTTGGCGGCTCAGTTTTTGGTTGGTCCATCTGCTGAGTCACCAATGAAGCAATTGTAGTCCTTTGAGTCGCGTTTGTCGCCATTGAAGATGTGATGATCTCAGTTTGAGGAAATGCAGTCACAGTTGGTTTAGATGCAGGTAAGCTCGTGGTAACACCAGCTGTGTAGGAAGCTCCATTTTGTCTCTGGCTTATGAATCGATGCCACCATTTTTTTGGGTTCAAGTCGGACGGCATTCGCTCTTTGTTTGTGTTGTAGAAAAAGAAAACAGCTGCCAGCACCAGGATGAGGACGAAACCATGGCGACAGGAACTAGACCATCTCATTTTCTCTGGCAGTTTCCCAACATCCGTCATGGTGAGGCTGACAGCAGAGCTAGAATAAACAAAGTAAGTTTTACTCATGGACTAATACTTCCGTATTTCCATCCTATGCCACTTTCTACATTTCTGACGCAATGACATTCACCTGACAGCTTTAGTTTTGTCTTCTGGTCGACCATGCAGTGTTGTCCTTCGGGGTCAAAATGAACACTTCATTTGTCCTTTTTTTTGTTGATATTTTTGACACATTTTCTGTCGTTTTTGTCACTTTTTTCAATGTTTTTGTTACTGTTGTTCCATGTTTTCAATGCTATTTTTCACTAACACCAACTTATTACCAATAGTTTTACACGTATTTTTGCAAATCATGGTCAGTAAATCTCATTTATAGGAGATTATATCTAATTTTGAAATGATGAATGATTTTTGACTATTAGAGGAACGTATGTTGGTGGAGAATCACAGACGTGTGGATGTCAAAGTTTAGTCAGGTTTTGAAACCATTTAAATTTTTTAAAATACCCACAATTCAATGAAAGTAGTAATTGAGTACTTGCAATTGTATTGCAAAAGTATATTTCTGATATAGAAGTTTTGAGAACGGGGCAAATTTGGTAACTCTCGTGTTGTCTTCCTGTCGACCATTAACTTGTTGTCCATCCAGGTCAAAATTCTAAATTTACTTTTTATTTGGTGCTTTTCCTGACCTTTTTGTTGCTTTTTTATGCTTTTGACCCTTAAAAATAAAATAAATATTGTCACTTTTTTTCAATGCTTTTTAAATTCATGGTCAATAAACCTAAATGACATTATACCTAATTTATGAGTTTAAAAAAGCAGATATTATGAATTCTTTTGACTAATAGTTAAGATCAGAGGATGTTGAGTGACCGACAGACTGGTTTATGTCAAAGTTTAGTCAGGATACTGTTTTAAAACCATTTAAACATTTTTTCAAATGCTATGAAATTGAATAAAACACCCCAAATCCTTAATTAATAAAAAAATTATACCTGCGAAGAATGTTGCATGGCTTCCATACATACAACGTGCATACATCCAAGTTATTTTTGGGGCAATTTGGTTGTAAGAAACCCATATTTCTGCTATAAAAAACTTTGAAAAGGGGTCAAATTTGACCCGAGGACAACACACAAGGGTTAAGACTCATCGCAAACAAACCAGAACTGTGATCACTTTAACTTTTCACATGTTGCATAATGTGTTTGTCCTCTCCTACTTGTGTATAATACAGTATACTTGTATCTTTATATCGTTATCGAATACGGATGCAAATTTGCATTCTTGCTACCTCCAGCATCTTCCATCTTGTATTTTATACTGTTCATTAATGTGCTTTGTCCCTGAAATATAAATCAACTTGTATTTTTACACTGCAGTACTACTTTTATAAAGTAAACCGTCTGAGTACTGGGGGTAAATCTATTTTTGCTTTCAAATTCATGTAATTTAATTAAGTATTTGATACAGATTCTCGTTAAAAAAGTGTTTGTCAGCGTCACAGGCTGCCCAGCTTAAGAGTTGTTTTACAGGTTAAAGGTTGGTGT
>CM042315.1:4445248-4682748 GCA_023566125.1 Zingel zingel
ATGTCTCAGCAGGATTTAGAAAAACTTGTCCATGCTTTTATCTTCAGTAGACTTGAGTACTGTAACGGTGTCTTTACAGGTCTCCCTAAAAAATCACTGCAGCTGATTCAGAACGCTGCTGCTCGAGTCCTCACTAAGACCAAGAAAGTGGATCACATCACTCCAGTTCTGAAGTCTCTACACTGGCTTCCTGTGTCTCAAAGAATTGATTTCAAAATACTTTTGCTGGTTTATAAATCACTAAACGGTTTAGGGCCAAAATACATTTCTGATCTGCTACTACACTATGACCCACCCAGACCTCTCAGGTGGTCTGGGACAGGTCTAATACACTATGACCCACCCAGACCTCTCAGGTGGTCTGGGACAGGTCTACTACACTATGACCCACCCAGACCTCTCAGGTGGTCTGGGACAGGTCTGCTACACTATGAACCACCCAGACCTCTCAGGTGGTCTGGGACAGGTCTAATACACTATGACCCACCCAGACCTCTCAGGTGGTCTGGGACAGGTCTAATACACTACGACCCACCCAGACCTCTCAGGTGGTCTGGGACAGGTCTGCTACACTATGACCCACCCAGACCTCTCAGGTGGTCTGGGACAGGTCTGCTACACTATGACCCACCCAGACCTCTCAGGTGGTCTGGGACAGGTCTAATACACTATGACCCACCCAGACCACTCAGGTGGTCTGGGACAGGTCTGCTACACTATGACCCACCCAGACCTCTCAGGTGGTCTGGGACAGGTCTACTACACTATGACCCACCCAGACCTCTCAGGTGGTCTGGGACAGGTCTGCTTGTTGTCCCCAGAGTCAGAACTAAACAGGGGGAAGCAGCGTTCAGTTTCTATGCTCCACATATCTGGAACAAACTCCCAGAAAACTGCAGGTCTGCTGCAACTCTCAGTTCTTTTAAATCAAGGCTGAAGACTGTTATGGTTTTGGTATTTTGTCTTGTATTTTTGTTCATTTATGTTGCCTGGTTTAGTTATTTCTGTATGTGTTTGCATATTTTTTCTGTTCCCTGTTGTGTTGATCTGTCCTGTGTACTGTGGTCTGTGTATTTAGTTGTGTATTTCCCTGTTTATGTTCTGCTTCCTGTTTTATTTTGATGGTCTGTTTTCTGTCCTGTCATGTCTAGCTTTACTTTGTTTTCCTGCTTTTGTTGATTGTCCTGCCCTGCCCTAATGTGTTTCACCTGTTGTACCACCTGTCCCTCATTTGTTCATTACCTCTTGTATTTAACCCCCGTGTTCCCCTTGTCTCGTGTCAGATCATTTTGTATCCCCGTGCCGTCAGTTTGTGTATCTTTTTGTATACCGTTGCTGTTGTTTTTCTGTTTTCTCCCTGACGGACGTTTTTCCAGTCTCTGTACTGCCTATTTTTGTTATATTAAACCCTCAAGTTCTACCACCTCCTGCCTGTCTGCCTCTCTCTGCGTTTGGGTCCTCCTTTCCCTGCTCAGTGTCACAGAAGACCTTTCTTTTTGATGTTGCCTTTCTTTAAATAACTATTCATTTCTTATACTGACGTCGAATTGTTCTATACTTATATAAGCATATAAAAGAGAAATTAAAAAGTAAGACCGGTGGGACCGGCCCGTTTTTGGGAACGGCAAGGACTGCGGGTGGATTACGTATATAGAGCAACGGCTTATACATTGTCCCTTACTAGCAGCCTAAAGTCTCCTATTTTATCTGCGTTTACATTTTTTTACTGTTTTTAACTTCTCTTTAATGTTTAATTTCTTATACTGCACTGTAACTTTTATTCTCGTATTTCAATCGTTTTTATGTAAAGCACTTTCACTGTGTATATGCGTGTGTTTGTGTGTGCGTGTGTGTGTGTGTGTGTGCGTGTGTGTATGTGTGTTTGTCTGTGTGTGTGCGTGTGTGTGTGTGTGCGTGTGTGTATGTGTGTTTGTCTGTGTGTGTGTGTGTGTGTGTAATTATTTTCATAATACAGGTTTTACAGCTTTCTCTCTTTGTTACACACACAAATAAAAATATACTAACTCATAAAATCTTTTATAGTGTTGGAGATAGTGTGTGTGTGTGTGTGTGTGTTTGTGTGTTTGTGTGTGTGTGTGTGTGTGTGTGTGTGTGTGTGTGTGTGTGTGTGTGACCTCTGAAAGAAGTTGGTTTAAGTTTTAACCCTTGTGCGTTGTCCTCGAGTCAAATTTGAACCGTGAACAGAGATAAGGGTTTCTTTCAACCAAATCGGCCAAACATAACATGGATGCATGCACGTTCCTCGCAGGTAAAATTAAGGATTACCTTCATTGAAATGTTGGGTGTTTTATTCAATTTTATAGCATTTGAAAAAAATGTTTTGACAGTCTGACATTTGACATTCTGTGATTCACTCAATGTCTTTTGAGCTTAACCCTTGTGTTGACTTCGGGTCACATTGACCCCTTTTAAATTTTTGTTTTATATCAGAAAATATTTGGCGTAGAAATAAGCTCTGAAAATGTGTAGAAGAAAAATGTAAACGTTGGAAAAAGCAAAAACAAATCACAAATGTCAGAAAAAATGTGTTTTTTTCAAGGTTGAAACGAAGACAACACAAGGTTTAACTATAATAATAAGTAAAAAAAATCATAATTTCTGCTTTTTGTAATACAAAAATGAGCTATAATGTCATATAAATTAGGTTGAGTGAGCATGAATAAAAAAATAAAAAAGGCGTTGAAAAAAGTGACAAATTAAAGCGTTTAAAAAAAGACTCAAAAGCATCGAAAAAAAATCGGAAAAGCGCAAAAAAGCGACAGTTCATATTGTTTTTAATTTTGACTCTAAAGGACAACAAGGTTCATGGTCAACGAGAAGACAACACAAGATAACTCACCAGCTCGGATTGAATCCACAGGTGCACTCGCTCTCACATGTTTCTGAAGACAGGAGATTAGTGCTGCAGGTCTGGGTCTGAAATCATTGACTAGCCGGGTCAAGGAGCCACGGACTGACTTCACAAGGGCTCCCACTGCAGGGACCAGAGATGTACAGTAAGTGCAACTACTTCACTACTGTACTTAAGTACTAAAAGGCTGTATAAGTACTCTACTGGAGTATTCTTTTTTTTCTCCTATTTCCACTTTTACTTGAGTACATATTTTCGATGAGTTTAATACTTTTACTCCGATACATTTTTGATGTGCTGCATCGTTACTCGTTACTGTTGTGAATTCCTCACGCTACGGAGACTGTGCGTCGGTTGCAGTGTGTGTAGTTACGGCTACGTTAGTTACGGCTACGTTAGTTACGGCTACGTTAGTTACGTAAGAATTCCCCGAGATCGTTTCTTTTCATTACGGTCGCCCGTTCAGAAGTCAGAGACGATGTAAGTTTGTACTCTCTATTCATGCCATTGTCGCAGCAGATTAAGCTGTTCCTGAGTAGTTTCAGTCTATAATCGGGTACTGAATGTTAACCGGTTCACCCTGTGATGGGAAGCTGTTAGGTTATCTGTATTTTGCTAGCTTGCTAACTTTCCTGTTCATCACGTTACTAGCTAGTGTGTGGCGGCTTTAATCGTTACCGTGCTGGAGACGATGTTCATTTTACTTGCACAGTGTGATAATTGTACATTTTATTTCAGTATTTGTTAATAATTGTTATTTTTAATATAATATTATATATTTAATATTTGTTAATTCCTTTGGCTACAGCCTTGGCTAAACATTTGACATAATATAAACAATATGATATTCAAACTTTTGACTGCTTTCTTAAATAACTACATAACACAATACTTGTACTTATACTTTTAGTACTTGAGTAGTACATTTTAAAATAAACTACTTGCAATACTTAAGTACAAAAAATGTTGAATACTTTAGTACTTCTACTTAAGTGTGGTGCTTAAAGAGCACTTCAACTTCTACTCAAGTCACTTTTTTGATAGAGCACTTGTTCTTTTAATCAAGAATGGGTCTCTACTGCACTGTAACTTTTATTCACGGATTTTATCTCAGTTTTTTAATTTCTTATACTGCACTGTCCATTTTATTCTTAACCACTCGAGGTCAAATGCCTAATCCCAACCAGTCGAGCTGCTTCGTAGGGCGGGTATTGGCGTAGGGCAGTTATTAGAGTAGGGCAGGTATTGGCGTAGGGCAGTTATTAGAGTAGGGCAGGTATTGGCGTAGGGCAGTTATTAGAGTAGGGCAGGTATTGGCGTAGAGCAGTTATTAGAGTAGGGCAGGTATTGGCGTGGCCGTAGTGGAATTTGCGACACTAAACTGCACGTAACCCTGTATTACCCTTGAAGGGTATATTGTCTAAAATCTACTGCGGGTATTGAAGTGAAAACAGAAGCTGGTGTGCTGGTTTTTCATGCAAATATGAATGTGTGAACATTTACATGTCAAATCCAGTGCAGGAAGAACATATTCAGATGTTCCTGCATTCAAAATGTTACTTGAACTTAAGTTGAACTACAAAAAGCATTAAGCATAATACAGTTTTTTTTTACAATCACTTTGGCACTAATTTCAGAACCTTGACGTCATTTTTCATAACTCTAGACACAAAACTCACAACCAATGATCAAAATGCACATTTTTCAAAACACTAACACTTGTTTCAACTGCTTGGATACAACACACATAAACCAAAGATCATTTGTTCATTTAACAAAGATCACCTGTTCAGTATGACACAACTTAACATCAAAGTATGACTACTTCAAAAAGCAATTCACACATTACATTTCAGATGACTGTCTATTCATTTCATTACAATGATCTAACTATCAATCGATACTACTACTCAAAATGATCGGTAACTGTTGCATTACTCTCAATGCATAGTTGTATGGAAACAGACAAACAATATTCCACGTTTAGATCATGAAAGTTTCAAGATAACAAGATTAATTGTCACCAGTTAGTGTGGAGCATGAACCAATAAGACTACATTATCTATGGATGTAATATTTCATCATCATTCTTTACTGTAATGTAGTATACTGCTGTTTATCAGACACCGTTTCTATGCTCCCATGTACCACCTTTGAGACTATTTACAGTATTGACAGTACTGCACTGTATGGATGGCACTTGGAATTGCTTTCTGCCAACTCGTTACTGATGATTGAGATATATAATTTATACTTTATATATAAAGTACTGTATGTGTAAATATATATACCTTTTGTACCACATTAGCCTGTAGTATTCTCTCTACTACCGCAGTACTTTTACAGGGATGTATTTACATGTAGTACCATAATGAAACATGTATCACCTATTTTGTACTACAATATTTAATGATGTACGTACGATGACCCATAAACTATGGGTAGCTTGTGTGTGGCTGATCTAAAGTAACGTTTCAATGGTATTTCACCATAAATTAGTCTTTTGAACCAATGATTGTGCAAGGGCAAGATTTCTTTAAAGAAATGAATGCACTATGCGATGTTTTGAACACTGGAGAGCCTGTTACAAGTGATGACCGTTGTGAGTCTAGAGTTTTGAAAAATGACGTCAAGGTTCTGAAATTAGTAGCAAAGTGATTGTAAAAAAACTGTAATGTAATAAAGTAGGGCTGTGAAATTAATTGAATTTTGATCGCGATTCCGGCTCCTAACGATCACAAAATCAATGTAGTTGAGAAAGACTACAGCACTAGGGATCGACCGAGACTGGTTCATTTTAAAGGCCGATATCGATTATTAGTCATCAAGGAAGAAACCAAGGCACTCGTCTTTAAGAAAAAATCTATATAAATGCCTTAACCCTCGTGTTGTCCTCCCGGGTCGAAAGTGAAAATCAACACTTTTTTCGACACATTTTCTGCTGTTTTTTTTTTCAACATTTTTTTTTTTCAACATTTTTTTTTTTCAACATTTTTTTTTTTTTATTTTTTACATTTTTGTCGCTTTTTAAAACATTGTTAGTGCCTTGTTTGATGCTTTTTTCAAAGCTTTATTCTGTTTTCTAGGCTTTCAATGCCTTTAGTCGCTTTTTTCAATGTTTTTGGCGCTTCTGTCACTTTTATGTCATTTTAGTCGACATTCTTTGACGTTTTTTTAAACATTTTAATTGCGAAGAGTGCTGCGTTGAACCATCCGTGTTATTTTTGGACAATTTTGTTGAACGAAACCCTCATTTCTGATATAGAAAACTATTAAAAGGGGTCAGACTTGACCCGAAGACAACAGGAGGGTTAAAAGCACCTGGCACATTCTCAATAGAATAAGAGTCTGGCTAGTCCACGTCCAGTTATAACGGAAAAAGAAAATAAATAAACTACTTTAACGTAGATTTTCTTTAGGGCTGTATTACGTGGTATCGGATCGGTGCATTAACTCCAGGTTTCCCGATACCGATACCAGCGTTTTAGGCAGTATCGGAGCCGGTATCGGAACATCTCTACTTCTTAGTAGTTAATGAAACAGATAACCTATATTTGGAACCGATATGCATTTACAGGGAAATGAAAATCTTTAAGTCAAAATTAAGATTTTGGAATGTTAACAAACTCCAACACAAAACCGTGTTTAAGTGCTTTAAGCAATTAGTTCATAAATGAGAAACTTTCAACATAACAGCCAGTAACAGAGAGTCAGAGAGCGCTGTGGGCGGGACATGAAGTCAGACTCAGTGGCGAGAGAAACCGGAGCAGAGGGACAGACACAGAGCTGGAGCCGAGCCAAAGTAGAAGACTTTTTTATTGATTAACTTTATCGGTTATATCAGGCAAATAAAACGCCAATACAGGTAATTTACAAACTACCAAAGAATGGGCTGACGTTGTAGGTGTTTTCCCTGATGATTCAACACCTTTCCAAAAGTCAATGAGTAATCGGTTAAACAATCGTGATTCCAATATAATCAAATAATTGTGATCATGACTTGTTTCATAATCGAGCAGCCCTAAATCAAAGTTCACCACTTAAATGTTGCAGATGATGAAAGTGGAGATCATTTTAATGACTTTACTATCTACTGCTGGGTAGAAGTCCAGCCTTATATGTTAGATTCACTCCTTATTAAGTGGGACAAATCGAGCACTGACACAGGAATATAATACACCATAACAGCATGTCACAGGCCACGTTTACAGGTGGGTGGGGGTTGAAACCCCCCCCCCCCCCCAATAATCAAAACTGGCCAGTGCAACCCCCCCCCAAAAAAACTATTCTAATTCCCTTTACATAAATAAAGACATTTGCAGTATAACTTGATGCAGAAAATGTCTCCAGAATGCAGAAAATGAAGTGTTTGACATTGGTGGTGTGTGGAGATCTCGACAGCTGTGTTTGTCTATTACAGCACGAGGGACACATTCATGGCATGTTAATCTTAAAAAACAGGTTTGTATTGTCTTTTTGTTTATTCTACATAATACATAATGAAGCACGTTTGGTTTTAACAATCTTTTTATCTTTCCCTTTTGGGTCATTGTTGTCTTTATTCAGTTCTGTGTGTGTGTGTGTGTGTGTGTGTGTGTGTGTGTGTGTGTGAGGAACTAATCCGACCAGTTTGCTTTGAATAAACATAATGGTTAACTTCAGGGGCTTAGCACAACATCCTGAGCCAGGTAGAAAGGCATTCTCTATGGCCCTGTGTGCTCAGTCCCAGACAGGGTAAATCCAGACAGCTAGCTAGACTGTCTGTCATGTTATCAACCCCCCCCAATAATCAAAACTGGCCATTGCAACTGCCCCCAAAAAAACCAAACTGTTCTAACTCCCTTTACATAAATAAAGAGATAGAGCAGTCCGTCCAGAATTTTTTTTGTGATTGTTTCGGGCAAAAATCCTTGATTATGCGGCACGTTTACTTAAAAATGCGATGGAATATGCGGGATATTTATGCAATTTTATGCGATGAAATTGCGGGAACTTGCAAAAACTGCGGTTTCATCATGGCTTCATCGCGGGGTTGGCAGCTTTTCGGCGATGTTCACATCGCATAATTACGTCACTTCATAACGTTCCCATGGCAACAGGTGGAAATGGCTGCTCTTGTGTGAAGTAAACAACATTATTCAACTTTCTGCTAAGATATATGTGTGACTTTTTTGCAATGAAAATGCGGGGATTATGAAATCATGCAAGCCCCGCATATTTTGCGCGGAAATCTGCAATTTATGCAGCGAAAGTGCGGCGTATTTGAAAAAATGCGCCCCCCCCCCCCGCATAAATATGCAGACTTTGGCTGATTATGCATTGAATTATGCGATCGCATAATTCAATGCAGTTTTTCTGGAGGGACTGATAGATAAATACTTTATTGATCCCCAATGGGAAATTCAAGAAGACATTTGCCGCATAACTTCATGCAGAAAAGGCACACATTTTTGCAGAAAATTTCTCCATCATGTAGAAAATGAAGCGTTTGACGTTGGTGGTGTGTGGAGATCTCAACTCCCCCCCCACCCCCTTTAATGGCACGTCTTTAAACCAATCACAATCCTCATAAAATGAAAATGTATCTGATCTCATCTAAGATGGTTTGGCTGAAGGAAGGCCTGGCAATGCGAGACTAGACTCAAACTATTCAATCCAAACAAATTAGTCCAGCAAGTTTGTCGACTGTTATTTGTTTAACCAGGTCATGTGTGTTTGTAGGTCTGACAGCGACAACCATGGTATCAGTGATTGGTGGAGGGTGGCGCTGTGTAAACGTTTCAACATACAATAAAGAAAACAGTTTCAACTCGGAAAGACACCCGAGCTCACACAGCGCCTGGAATACGGGGTCACCCATCTCCTGTTTAGAGCGGTTTCTGATTTCTTCCAAGAAGGTGTGAAGCCGCAGATCCCGGTGCATCTCATCAAGTTAATGAAGAGCTGAACAACAGCTTCAGTTACATATTTGGCATTGGCAGGTTATATGCAAGGAATAAATAAAAAACAACTTGTGCCACATTTATCAAAACAACAATAATAAAAGAAAGAAAAAGAATCCCTCCCTCCCAAGTCACTGCCAGTGAGCATGTGTCAGTATCAGTGGGAAACCACCTTTGTTAAATACTCATGAAGACTTGGCTGATAACTACTGATGGCTCTACTCATGTTTTTGTAGTGACACATCTTTCATGTATTTTATTATGTTTTGTGTACCTTAGTTTGTTTGCCAGTCTCAGTCTGTTCTATATTTTACCTGGCTGACCATGTGTACCTTTAGGGTGTTGTCAAGTAAAACACCATCTGTGCGCCCATGGGCGTCAGTTTGGTTTGAAATGTGCTGGGGACAGAGACGCATTCGGAAGTACATTTCCAGAAGTGCTGGGTACAATGACGCATTCATTTTTTTTTCTCTTTCACGCAGGTCATGTTTTGAAAGACGCTGTCCTGTAGCTTACTAATGAATAAAAACGTGGTTTAAACAATGATCAATGATTACCAAATTTCTCTCTCATATTGCTCCTCATAACCTGAAAACTGTCAAAAAAAATCGAACCCAAACTCCAATTATTATGGTCGTTATCTGACATTAAGCGTTTCTGCTTCATTAGAGCCTATGTAAGGAAAAAGCTTTACGTGGTTTAAGGTACCTAAACAACGATCAGACATCACCAAATTTCTCTCTCATATTGCTCCTCATAACCTGAAAACTGTCAAAAAAATCGAACCCAAAGTCCAGTTATTATGGTCGTTTTCAGCAGGGCAGCGGAGCGGCTGTGGGTTGACTCCCCACGGTTCTCATGGGCTTTATAAGTCATACCGTGAGAAAGCTTAACGTGGTTTAACGTACCTAAACAACGATCAATCATCACCACATTTCTGGTTCGATTTTTTTTGACAGTTTCCAGTGGTTATGAGAGGCAATATGAGGGAGAAATTTGGTAATCATTGATCATTGTTTAGGTACAAGCTTTTTCCTCGCCATAGGCGCCATGAAGAAGAATGTGAGATAACTTCAATAATCGTTGGATTTCGGTTTAGTTCTTTTGACAGGCTTAAGTGTTCATTACAAGATTTGGCCATGAGAAATTTGGTGATGATTGATCGTTGTTTAGGTACATTAAACCACGTTAAGCTTTTTTTCACGTTAAGCAGAATGTCCCGACAGGCGGTGTAGTGAACAGAGACGCGTGCAGCCAGCGCAGCAGCAGAGCGGCTGTGTCTGTCTGTGTGTGTGTGTGTGTGTGTGTGTGTGTGTGTGTGTGTGTGTGTGTGTGTGTGTGTGTGTGTGTG
Organism: Zingel zingel; assembly: GCA_023566125.1. Lineage (NCBI taxonomy): Eukaryota > Metazoa > Chordata > Actinopteri > Perciformes > Percidae > Zingel > Zingel zingel. The sequence goes on from CM042315.1 coordinate 4,455,414, forward strand.
TGTGTCTGTCTGTGTCTGCCCCGTGGGGATAGAGATTGTTGTGGATTTTTTGGCATCTGTCGCTCAATAATTATATGTGTTATGGACTTTTTAAACTAAATTGAGCTCGAGGTTTTCAAAAAAAGTGGTGGGTACAAAATGACTCATGACGAAATCTGGTAGGTGCGCGTTCCCCCCGTCCCCACCGAAATCGACGCCTATGGGTGCGCCTCGTGACCAATAAGCTTTGGTTTATCAGGTAATTCATTCAATTCGGGCAGCACTACTGCCTCACAGCAAGTTGGCACTGCAAAGTTCGATCACTGTTCTGGGCAGAGTTCGGTTCAGACTTCGATCCCTGGTCCGGGCAGGGCCTGCCTGTGTGGAGTTTGCATGTTTGTGTGGGTTTCCTCCGGGTGCTCCGGTTTCCTCCCACCATAAAGACATGCATGCTAGGTAACTAGGACTACAGTTTAAAATTAGCCGACTGGCTAACACTGGTGCATTTACAGAAATGTTGATTAATGTGCGTTGTCCTAATCAAATAAATAATTCTATAATTCATGCTTCTCTATCAGACAAGGAGACTCGATCTTCAGGGGACACGGGAAGATGGCTGCTGACACCACTACAAATATCACTGCAATCAGGCACTTATGCTGCGTTCCAGACCAAATTTTTAGCCCGTAAGTCACGACTCACGACTTGGTAGCGTTCCAGGGTTCAGGTTAGGCTACCTAACGTTAACGTTAGCTAGGGGCTACCTGACGCTGACGTTAGCTAGCTAGCGCTAGCTGATACTAGCGATTTCTAGTCGGCGACATATTTTGGGCTTCATTTAATAAACATAACCTGTAGTAGTACACAATCATATGTGTATTGTTTTGATTACAATGTGCGGAATTACTTTAAGTTGCCTATTTATGTCTATTTATTTCTATTTCTCAATGTTAACCACCGGCGTCTGTACAGCATCAACAGTGGGCGCCATTGTTGTTTATGTGTGTGAGACGTCAAAAACTGTAACTGGGAGTACAACGATGTGGTACCAGTTCACAGGTAGTAAGTTAGTTACGGGTTTGACTGCCATTCCAGGGCACTTTCACAGGTAGAAGGTTATGAAAACACGGGTTACGGGTTGCCTGGAACGCAGCATTAGAAAAAAAAAAAGTCAAACAATAAGATGTTTATACTGCTCTGAGTCTAAACAGAGGACTGTACAGAAGTCCCTTGAGGAGGATTTAAATGATTATTAAAAAAACTGATAATTACTTCTTTCACCAGTAAATTGCTGTTAAAAGACAAAAACAGATGAGAAAAGGGTATTTTACAATAACTTTGAATGCACCACGAGGTTTATCAGTTTTAAGTAAACGCAACATTTAGTCCCGTCTGTGATGGTATATCAACCCTGGATGTGTAGCTTTGCTAGGCACTGGATATACAGCTCCAGGGCAAGACCAATTATGTTATGCCATGTTCCGACAGCTACCAGTTGAATCATTTAAGTTAGTACTTAAGTACAGTAACAAAGTATTTGTACTTCATTACATTCCACCACTGACCTCAAGGCGGCGAGATATAACAAAATGAGTAATTTAAGTACCGTATTTTCCGGACTATAAGTCGCACTTTTTTTCATAGTTTGGCTGGTCCTGCGACTTATAGTCAGGTGCGACTTATATATCAAAATATATATATAATTTAACATGTTTTTAAATGTTAATTCATACTGAAAACATTACCGTCTAAAGCCGAGAGAGGGCGCTCTAGGCTCGTGACAACTATATGCTCCTCCTAAAGACAACTGAGAAAGAAATGAAAATCCTATTCTGCAGATTTCAAACTGCAGGTAGTAAAATATGCAGCCGAAAACGGTAATCGAGCAGCAGAAAGAAAGTTTGGAGTGAGAGAGAAACTTGTGAGGGACTGGCGAAAAGGTGACTCTCACTGCAACGAAGAAAACAAAGAAAGCTAATCGGCTAATCGGCTAATCGCGGGCTGAAAGCAAGATGGCCAGAGCTGGAGGAACGAGTCCACAGACAACGTGCTGCCGGGAGAGGCCTGTCACCGGTGCAGTGTAGTGTGCTATTGTGTAGTTGAATAACTTGCCTTTCCAGATTAAATGTCTGTTCATAGTCTTGGATTTTGTGAAATAAATTACTAAATAAATGCGACTTATACTCCAGTGCGACTTATATATGTTTTTTTCCTCTTCATAACGCATTTTTTGACTGATGCGACTTATACTCCGGAGCGACTTATAGTCCGGAAAATACGGTAGTTTTATTTTTAAACTGTAACCTGATCGGGCAGGATCAGTGCCTAAAAACACAATTCAAACATTTTTACAGAATGACAGGCAGTTTGGCAAACATGAACAGCGTATTTATTTACTGTAACACAAACCTGGCTCAGGGAATGGAAACTTTAATGGGAGGCCACAAGCCGATGCGTCAAAGAATGAAAGTTTGATGTTGATAGCAAGTGTACCTGGAGACATCGAGCCACACCTGAACCAACTCCGCAGGAGGCCAGGCTTCGCTTTGACAATACACAAACAGATTAACACAAATGTAATCCTGTCATCTCTTTTACAAATGAATTTAAAGCTGGGATAGGCAGTTTATTTTTGGCATCGTTGGACAAAAGGATCAAAGTGTTCTGAAAGAGAAATAGACTTCTGCACCTCCTCTTGGCTCCGTTTTCAGGCGTTAGTAAATCTAGCCTTGACGGGGACACTTTGGCCAATCACAGGTCATTTCAGAGAGCGAGAGCGTCGTTATTGGCTGTTCTGCAAATGCGGATGCACGTGCAGGTAATTCAATAATTTAAGGCTAAACTATTAAATAAGAGACTTTGTCATCAATCTAATTCAGTGTGCTTTTAACCCTTTGTTAACCAGAGAGCGCCATCTAGTTTCCCCTGTACCTGTACAAGCACCAACAGGACAGAAAAATCTTTTTTTTAATGCAAAAATAATCTCGCATTGCCAGACCTTCCTCCACAGCGCTGCGGAGGAGGGTCTGGTTAGTCCACATAGCATTCTGGGATGGGAGAAATAATGTGCTCTGGTTCATTTGTATTTCTTTGAACCAATCACAATCGTCTTGGGCGGCGGTAAGTGCCGGACAGAGCCACGGTGCCTCTGCAAACATGTTTTTAGCTAGCCTCGAATTGCAGTAGTATGTGATCTCAAAGGTCTTGTAACGGCAGGCCATCTGGATGAAATGAGTGATTAGTACTCGTAAATGTTTTAGCTTTAAATACAAATAGGAAGCACATCTTTTTTTTAAAAGATGTGGGTGGGAGGAGTCTAATTCTTTATAATTTCAGCTTTTTCACCCCCTCTGTTAGCGTAAGCGTGTTCTTTTGGCCGCTTTGGCAGCGGTACGGCGTTTGAGGGAATCGCCTTTCTTTTTTTTGTCGCCTCCGGCAGCAAGAGCAGTCCCGCTTCCACCGGCGCCTGCAACGCAACCTGACTGTGCAGGTCCTTGATAGTTTTTCTTAGTTCCTTCAGGTATGTGTCATCTTTTATAAGGTTCACGTAATCCATTATAGCCTTGAGATGTCCGACGCACTCCCTCCTGAGGGCTTTCGTGGCCGGTGGTGCCTCCGCTGGTGATTGGCTGCTGGCGGCCGGTGCCTCGGTTGGTGGTTGGCTGGCGGTGGCTGATGGCCGAAAAGGCTGAAATGATAAAGAAGCAGGCAAAATAAGACTCCTCCGCTCCCCATCTTCTTAAAAAAAATTTTTTTTTTAATGATGTGCTATAATTTGTGTACAAATCAATTTGTAAATGAGATGCTGGGATATGTCACTCTCTCTCTCAGAAAAAAATATTTCTTACCAAATATATAGCACTGCAGTAGAGCTGCAAAGATGAATCAATTAGTTGTTGTGGGGTGAGATCTGAAATAAAGCTTCACTCAAAGTCTATTAAAGTGCTCATATTATGCTCATTTTCAGGTTCATAATTGCATTTATACTTTATATCAGAATAGCTTTACATGGTTTAATTTTCAAAAAACACCATATTTTTGTTGTACTGCACATTGCTGCAGCTCCTCTTTTCACCCTCTGCGTTGAGCTCTCTGTTTTAGCTACAGAGTGAGACATCTCACTTCTGTTCCATCTTTGTTGGGAGTCGCACATGCTCAGTACCTAGGTAAGGACTACTAGCCAGTCAGAAGCAGAGTATGAGGGCGAGCCCTGACAGTAGCTAGGTAAGGACTACTAGCCAGTCAGAAGCAGAGTATGAGGGCGTGCCCTGACAGTACCTAGGTAAGGACTACTAGCCAGTCAGAAGCAGAGTATGAGGGCGTGCCCTGACAGTACCTAGGTAAGGACTACTAGCCAGTCAGAAGCAGAGTATGAGGGCGTGCCCTGACAGTACCTAGGTAAGGACTACTAGCCAGTCAGAAGCAGAGTATGAGGGCGTGCCCTGACAGTACCTAGGTAAGGACTACTAGCCAGTCAGAAGCAGAGTATGAGGGCGTGCCCTGACAGTACCTAGGTAAGGACTACTAGCCAGTCAGAAGCAGAGTATGAGGGCGTGCCATGCTAGCAGCTAGGTGAGCATTATAACGTGTGTTCCAAAGTGACCACGTTTGTCTCTGAAGTAAAGGCTGGACTACAATAGAGCTGTTTGGAGCAGTTTGTGAACAGTGTTTTCTGTTGGAGATGGTAAGTCCCTTTGGGGGGGACTTTGGGCTTTTTCACTTTGTAAACCTATAACATGCACAAAAAGATATATAACACAGTAAAGGAAATGGAAAAAGACAAAAAGCATAATATGAGCACTTTAAGTATTTATTCTTTGCGCAAAGAAGGCTCAGTTCATCATGACAGTCTGAGAGAATGAACAAAGAGTCTTGGAGGATCACTTGATTATTAACCCTCTTCCAAGCTGACAGCAATAGGAAGGGGATGAAGTAACAGCCCTGATCGGTTCCTCCAAGTCTGAGAATGCGTGGGAGGTAGAGAACGCCAGTTACAATCACTTTCTGAACCTGGCTTATCTGAAGAACATAACCCTTGGACTGTCAGGGCCCTCACATCATGATATATGAAACAATTTCCTGTTAACCACAGTATTAGTTAACGGGAAATGTGCAATCATTATCAAAATGAAGTGCATATGAGGGAAAGGGTGTGTTGTGGGTTATCTTCTGTTCTTCTGTGATTGTGAGGAAAAGTGTGTGTGTGTGTGTGTGTGTGTGTGTGTGTGTGTGTGTGTGTGTGGGGGGGGGGGGGGGGGGGGAGGGGGTATTGTGTGTGGTTTATTAGACGTTCATTGATGCATTGGATGAGATAATGTATGATTATGTTTCTATGTAGGTTAACTGTGTTTATTGTGTGTTTATGCGCGATGTGCCGCCATTTCATTTCTCTCAAATGCCCAAGATGAATTTCTCTCTTGAATTTATTTTAACCCTCTTGAGGACAAAAGACACACCAGCGAGTCCAAGCGATGTTTGACAACGCTCCTACTCAAAAAGCGATAATAAAAAAAATTCATTTTAAGACATTTATTTACTCCATCCATCCATCTTCGTCTGCTTATCCGGTATCGGGTCACGTTTATTTACTATTTGATTAATATATTACACTACATTTGTGAACGCAAGACTTTTGTAAACTCATTACAAGCACCAAAACAATTGAGTGTAGGTATGTTTTCACAAGAGATTTGAGAACTATTTCCACTTTAGCGCCAAATAATCTCTTTACCACATCGCTCTGGAACTATTTTTTACAGAAAGCTGAGTTCGTTGTGAACATTTTGATATGAAACACATGGGGAGCAGTTATATGCAAAAACCCTTAAAAGGAGAATTCAAGAAGATATCTTTAAAAAGCCCTTAGACCTCAGAGGGTTAATAATATTGTTTTCAACTTTTTAACTGATAGTTTCATCGTTCAAAATTCTAATGGTTGTGTAACGGTTAAATGGTTAATCACTAACATCCCTAATCCGTACACTTGAATGAATCGTGAATGTTGGAATGTGGTTGCAGTTTTAAAGCTATGGTGCGTAGTTTCTGTCTCCCCCATGAGGAATTCTAAGTAATGACAACAAAACTGTGGGCGCGTCCACATGATACAAGCCTTCTGTGATCGTGCACCAAGTGCAACAGGTGCTAGTTGCCAAGGAGGACACGGAGGATTAAAAAAACATGATGGACTCTTCAGAAGAGCGCATTATCTTCACTTGAGTTTGTGTGCAGGGAAGTCGCCGGACGCCACAATCTTCTGAACATAGTCATACTGAGAAATCCAGAGAGAGTCGTGTAGAGCAGATAGTCTTAATTAGCTTTGTAGAAACTCATTTGGCAATGGCTTGAATGTAACGGACGTTCATTAATATCACAAAGTTAGGCACTAAAGCTTTAATCTTACCTGTAGATTTTCCTGATCAATACTGGAGTGCCTCGCTGATTCTTTAGCCTTCCCCATCAGGTTGCGGATATCTTTATCGGTGGGGTAGAACCTTCTTCTTGTAGGTGATGGTGGCCTTTCATCCTTGAAGAGGTGTCTCTCCACAAACTGTCTAGAGTGCTGTCTCATCTCGCTCACTCGTCTCACCCCACTTTTGGTGAGTTCTATGATGTGGCTCTTCACGCGTTCATCCACAGGTTCATGGATACCGGCATCCTGCACAATGTGTCATAAGAAAAAGGATGTTTCCACCTTCTAAAATCCTACTGTATTACTGTTTACAATCCTCACAGAGCTGTTGGTTTACATGTGTGTGTGTGTATGTATCTATGTATGTATGTATGTATGTGTATTAGGGAAGCACTGAATCCAGGATTCATCTTCGGATTCGGACGAATATTGGGAATTTTTTTTCCAGCAAACCGAACCCTACGCTTGCACTACGTGTGCTACGCCGGTCGACGTAATGACGCCTCCGTTGATTACGGGAAGGTGTTTACGTAGGTGAAGCGTTCAATGCAGCAGGCTGTGAGAAAGTGAAAATGGAACTCGTGAGCAGTACTTTCAGTCAAAAGAAGGCCATTCAAATCCAGCTACGTGTTCAATTTGCAATGCCGATGTGTCTGGTGGTGGCGAGGACCCTAAACAATACACAACATCACCGCTGTTACAACATCTGGTATCAAACATCCGAAAGAATACGAGTTGTGCATGAAGGAACAGACAGCAGCCAAAATGCCAGCAGGGGTTGTAGCCAATTCCGTGGTCTGTCCCGGGACCATGGTCTCTGGCAGGGACCAGTAGTTACTGCCACTAGGGGCGCTAAAGACACTGGTCGTGACCAGCTCATCAGTGGTCGCGACCAGTTGCTCTGTGGCACGGACCAGCTGGTCTCTGGCACAGACCAGTGGTCACAACCACTAGGGGCGCTAAAGACACTGGTCACGACCAGCTCCTCAGTGGTCTGCCCTGTGGTCCCTGTGGTCTGTGAAGCGGCTTTAGTATTTTCTCCCCTTTCTTGTCGTTTTGGCAGCACTGTTAGCTGGATAAATGTCAGAGATCATAATCGTTTGTATATAAAATACACTACATCAGATATATTATGATTATTATTGTTATTATTATTGATTATGAAGATCCGTGTGGTCAGGACCAGCTGGTCTCTGGCACAGACCAGTGGTCACAACCACTAGGGGCGCTAAAGACACTGGTCGCAACAGTCTATGGTCGCAACCAGTGGCACAGCGGTCATGACCAGCTTCTTACTGGCACAAATTAGTCCAGGCAAAGTAGCGTTTTACGACAGACTAATTGTAAAATAATTTTTTGCAGCTTAGATCATTTCTATGAGGTGTTCAGAACAACATACTAAAAATCCTAAGAAATCCTAGTTGAGGAAATATGTAAAATTCTCCTCAATCCGAGATGTGTGCCAATAAGGCCAGGCAATAATACACCCCAATGGGGCTATTTTTTTCCTTTACTCCTATCAAAATGAAACTTTACACAATGAAAGTATCCATGATAAGTAAAAATGTTTGTATTACAAGTTTCTTTGAAAATAAATTTGAATATGCAAATGACTATACACTAATTGAATATGCCCAAAATACACCCAAATAGGCTTAATTTTTTCCTTTACTCCTACTATAATAAAACTTTACATAGTAAAAGTATACAGGAAAAGTAACTTTTTTTGTATTACAAGTTTATTTTGAAATTAATTTGAATATGCACATGAGCTCCACACTTATTGAATATGTCCTAATTTGCATAGGCAGAAACACCATTCATATGTATGACAAATACATTGGCCCAATCTTCATCCAATCGTCCTACTGCCAATGGGTGATGGCAATGCTGCTTTTAGACTGGCCTCTAACCTGAAAACTGCCTGGCTGAGAAAACTATCTCATGGCCTCAAGATAGTAACTCGTGGCCTCAAGATAGTAACTCGTGGCCTCGAGTTACTATCTCATGGCCTCAAGATAGTAACTCGTGGCCTCAAGATAGTAACTCGTGGCCTCGAGTTACTATCTCGAGGCCTCAAGATAGTAACTCGTGGCCTCAAGATAGTAACTCGTGGCCTCGAGTTACTATCTCATGGCCTCAAGATAGTAACTCGTGGCCTCAAGATAGTAACTCGTGGCCTCGAGTTACTATCTCATGGCCTCAAGATAGTAACTCGTGGCATCAAGATAGTAACTCGTGGCCTCGAGTTACTATCTCGAGGCCTCAAGATAGTAACTCGTGGCCTGTGCAATATTCTCTGTTTTAATATTCAGTGTGCAATATAGTTTTCTGCAGTTCTGCTTCTATTTATTTACTAGTACTGTTCATCACAATTCTGTTAATACAGTAATGTTCTAATAATCTTGTAGGCTGCATATCCATAGTCCTTTATAATTCTTCATATTTTATAGCCTATATTTATACTTTTTAAAGCTGCTCCATTGTGCATTCTCCTTTTATATACACTTATCTTGAGGCCAGGAGATAGTTATAGTTAATTTTTTTGACCAGGGGGGCTCCGTAATAATCCCCACCAGTATAGTCTTCAGGGTCACGGAGGCACACAAGCCTCCCCACCACGACAAGGTAGCAACATGTAATCTCACCATGTTACTAATGACTAAGATGGCTACTCTGACTTTCTTCTGATGTTATCTGTGGGGGGATGTCATTAGGTAAGGATTGTTCGCTAATAAAAAAAAAAAAAGAATTTAGAAAGCAAATGGAGGCAAAATTGTGCAATCAATTCTTAAGGTCAATATACAGTGCCTTGCGAAAGTATTCGGCCCCCTTGAACTTTTCGACCTTTTGCCACATTTCAGGCTTCAAACATAAAGATATAAAACTGTAATTTTTTGTGAAGAATCAACAACGACTGGGACACAATCATGAAGTGGAACGAAATTTATTGGATATTTCTTTTTTAACAGATAAAAAACTGAAAAATTGGGCGTGCAAAATTATTCAGCCCCTTTACTTTCAGTGCAGCAAACTCTCTCCAGAAGTTCAGTGAGGATCTCTGAATGATCCAATGTTGACCTAAATGACTAATGATGAAAAATAGAATCCACCTGTGTGTAATCAAGTCTCCGTATAAATGCACCTGCTCTGTGATAGTCTCAGAGGTCCGTTTAAAGAGCAGAGAGCATCATGAAGAACAAGGAACACACCAGGCAGGTCCCAGATACTGTTGTGGAGAAGTTTAAAGCCGGATTTGGATACAAAAAGATTTCCCAAGCTTTAAACATCCCAAGGAGCACTGTGCAAGCGATAATATTGAAATGGAAGGAGTATCAGACCACTGCAAATCTACGAAGACCCGGCCGTCCCTCTAAACTTTCAGCTCATACAAGGAGAAGACTGATCAGAGATGCAGCCAAGAGGCCCATGATCACTCTGGATGAACTGCAGAGATCTACAGCTGAGGTGGGAGACTTTTTGGCAACAATGCAAAACGTTATGTTTGGCATAAAAGCAACACAGCTCATCACCCTGAACACACCATCCCCACTGTCAAACATGGTGGTGGCAGCATCATGGTTTGGGCCTGCTTTTCTTCAGCAGGGACAGGGAAGATGGTTCAAATTGATGGGAAGATGGATGGAGCCAAATACAGGACCATTCTGGAAGAAAACCTGATGGAGTCTGCAAAAGACCTGAGACTGGGACGGAGATTTGTCTTCCAACAAGACAATGATCCAAAACATAAAGCAAAATCTACAATGGAATGGTTCACAAATAAACATATCCAGGTGTTAGAATGGCCAAGTCAAAGTCCAGACCTGAATCCAATCGAGAATCTGTGGAAAGAACTGAGAACTGCTGTTCACAAACGCTCTCCATCCAACCTCACTGAGCTCCAGCTGTTTTGCAAGGAGGAATGGGCAAAAATGTCAGTCTCTTGATGTGAAAAACTGATAGAGACATACCCCAAGCGACTTACAGCTGTAACCGCGGCAAAAGGTGGCGCTACAAAGTATTAACTTAAGGGGGCTGAATCATTTTGCACGCCCAATTTTTCAGTTTTTTATCTGTTAAAACAGTTTGAAATATCCAATAAATTTCGTTCCACTTCATGATTGTGTCCCACTTGTTGTTGATTCTTCACAAAAAATTACAGTTTTATATCTTGATGTTTGAAGCCTGAAATGTGGCAAAAGGTCGAAAAGTTCAAGGGGGCCGAATACTTTCGCAAGGCACTGTAAGTCTTTTTGTGGCAAGTGACTTCAAATTTATCGTGTTTATGCATAGGTTAACTTACTGAATAGACATGAATGTGTGAGTTATTTGGCCCCTGTTTTTTTCTACTTGTGACTTTATGGCTTCTTGGCCATAAGTCAATTAGGCCTAGTGTTGAGTTAATTTGCATATTTAAAATTGATTTTTCCAAGACACTTGTAAAATAAAAATGTTACTTTTCAAGTATACTTTCACTGTGTGAGGTTTGATTGTGATAGGAGTAAAGGAAAAAATAAGCACATTGGGGTGTATTTTGGGCATATTCAATTAGTATATTGCTCATTTACATATTCAAATTAATTTTCAAAGAAACTTGTAATACAAAAATGTGTACTTATCATGGATACTTTCATTGTATAAAGTTTTATTTTGATAGGAGTAAAGGAAAAAAATAGCCCCATTGGGGTGTATTGTTGTATGGCCTTACTGGCACACATCTTGGATTGATGAGAATTAAACATATTTCCTCAACTAGGATTTCTTAGGACTTTTAGTATGTTGTTCTGGACACATTATAGAAATTATCTATGCTAAAAAAAATTCTTTTACAATTAGTTCTATTTTTGACTCCAAAATGAGTTATGTTGCCTGGACTCAAAGGGCCCTAAAATGACCGGTCCTGACCACCTCCTCTGTGATCTGTTCTGTTGTTTGGACCAGTTGAGTGATCTGTGGAGTGTTTGTTTGTATTTATTTTTAATACAACTTTTCACGTTTCTCACTGTGTTAGTAGAAACGCCTAATGTGAGAAGCCATAATAGTTTGTTTATCCAATGTTATTGATCACTATTATTAATAGAAATCATAATAACAATTATTAAATTATTATTATTAGTCGTAGTTGTATGAGTAGTACAGAGGAGGTGGTCAGGACCAGTAATTTTAGTGCCCTTTGTGCCAGTTAGAAGTTGGTCATGACCGCTGTGCCACTGGTCGCGACCAGTGTCTTTAGCGACCTAGTGGTTGTGACCACTGGTCTGTGCCAGAGACCAGCTGGTCCTGACCACACGGATCTTCATAATCAATAATAATAACAATAATAATCATAATATATCTGATATAGTGTATTTTATAGACAAACGATTATGATCTCTGACATTTATCCAGCTAACAGTGCTGCCAAAACGACAAGAAAGGGGAGAAAATACTAAAGACACTTCACAGACCACAGGGACCACAGGGCAGACCACTGAGGAGCTGGTCGCGACCAGTGTCTTTAGCGCCCCTAGTGGTTGTGACCACTGGTCTGTGCCAGACCACAGAATCGGCTACAACCCCCTCTCCAAAATGCAGCAATTTCAGGTACGGCAAAGGAAGGACAGTCACTGTTGACTTCATTAATGTGTTGACTGAGTTCATGGACTGAGGATGGGAGGAGGATTCTGTATTCGGCCAAACCCCAAAAATCTGGATTCGGTGCATCCCTAATGTGTATGCATATGTATGTACAGTATATATTAACATTTTTTATATACACATACTTAGATCTATACATTGTAGTCAAATCTTTATATTTACCTTGTTCAACTTTGTTGTCCTTGTATTTAGCCATATGTCTATTTCTATGTGTGTACATTGAGAGCAACAAAAAGCCAAAGTAAATTTCCCTGTATGTGTTACACACTTACTTGGCCATGAAAGCTGGTCTTTTGTTTGTGTTATTCATCTGTCAGGGTTAGACTGTGATTTAATAGCTATGACTTCTGTTGTTTGTATTGTCTTTGTTTTACAAGTTAATTGGTAAAGCCGCCTACACACGATCTGCAGTAAAACCACAGTGCAAATAACTCCGAGGAAGCGCTACCTTTGGCTTAGCGCGTCGCTCGAAATTGCCAAACGACTCACAGTTTTACCTCTGATCATGTGTAGGCGGCTTAGGACGCACAAAAGTTTGCTATTTAAATAAATAACAACTTGCTATGACTATGTTTCTTACTTTACTACTAACTATGGCACATCTCAGTAATATGAAAGTAAGAAAAAAAAAAAGTGTCCCACGGTGTGGCTCCATATGCATTTCTCTATTTATTCTGATGACGTTTCCATCCTCAGGCCTTCTTTAAACTTTTGTTGTGGATTGTTGATTTCTGAGGGCTGAAACGTCTTTAGAATAAATAAAGAAATTAGACTTTTTTTTCCCCTTACTTTCAAGTCTACTTCCAGGGATCCGCACCTCACGACAGCCTTTGGTGTTGCTTTACTATTCTATATCAAACAGCAGTTATGGCTGCACAATATATCTTGTTTTTTTTATGGTTATCGCGATATCAACTGGTGCAATATACGCATTGCGAAAGGCTGCGACATATCGCAAAAGACAATAGATTTTTTTGTGTTAGTTGAAAGAAAATATCAGTAGAAATCTGCACTTTAAAATGTAACTGTCATTTTTTTTAGTGGTGCCTTTTATATTCAATTTGTTCAATAAAATGTTGGAAATAATGTTCCGTCATTTGTTTTAAATTCAATAAGCAATTTGTTGTATTTTAGCAGAACCCTGAAAGCAGCAGAAATGCAGAACCGAGTAGCCTTCAATATCTGTTTATGTATCGCAAGTAATATCATTATCGCGACATTAATGTGATCGCATATTTTCCTCTTATCGTGCAGCTCTTAGCACAGTAACATACAGTCTCTTATGAAGAAACAATTTCTGTAAGATGTCATCAGATGAGCATGGCTTAGGTGTGTGCCCAGTAATTATGTTTTGCCATGATTTCAGATGATTTCAGTATTTCTTTTTCAGAATGTACCTGTCCACACAAAGGGTGGCCAACATGGTCTTCGATGGCAGGGGTCCGCACATAGAAGAAATCCTCCCAGCGGACAGAGGATGGATCATTCTTTACATCCTGCTTGAGTTTGGTTACCATTTTCCTCCGTTGACTGTCCTTGTTATCTGCCACCTGCAAGACAAACCTGAGGATGACTACTTTTCAGCTACTTAGATATATTTAAAACGGTACAATACATTTAGAGAATACATGTACTAATGATAATCAAGATTCTCAACCCTTGTGTTGTCTTCCATTGGACCATGCACGCAGGTCCTCCTTGGTCAAAACTGAAAATCAACACCTTTTCTGACGTTTGTCCTTTTTTTCGACACTTTTTTCAATGTTTTTGTGTCACGATTGTGAGTGTCTGTTGTAGTGTTTCCCGTTTTATTTTGTAGTATCTGTTTTCTCCCTAGTTAGGTCTCGTTTTACTTCCTGTCTTGTGTTTTCGCTCCTGTATGATTGTCTGCCCCGCCCTGATGTGTTAACACCTGTTCCTGATTCCTTGTGTCACCTGTCCGTTGTTTAACCTCGTTACCCTGTGTATTTAGTCTCTGTGTTTTCGTTGTGTCTTGTCGGATCATCTTGTCTGGTATTGTGTGTTGTCGGTGTTCCAGTTTGTTTCCGTGTTCCTGGTCTTTTGTAACCCGACTCCGCCAGATGGATTGTTTCGCATTTGCTCAACATATCCATCTGGGAACTTTCCGTTGGAGAACTTTTGGGACGGGGCGAAAATACAGGTTAGCTGATTGGTTAAACCATCTGTCTATCACCACCTATGTTGATGATAGACGGGCCAAATCAACCAATCAGATCAACGATATATCAAACTCTTGCTGAAACCAGTCGGGAGAAGAGTAAAAACATCTTTTCCTCCGAGAAAAGCCTCCAGTGCCGTTTTTTGCTCTTCTTTCAATGAAGGAATACTTTCTAATTTGGATAAAACTTGTGCGATAGCTATGCTATGCTATGCTATGCCATCCATGGAAGCCGCCACGTTGTTTAGACTGAACGGTCGCTTCTGGTTGCGTCACACCCAAACCCGCCTCAAAACCAACGCTGATTGGTCGGTTGTTTGGCGAACGGCTCCAAATTTTCTCTGTCTCAAGATGCCAGACTGATCTGCGAGTGGAAAACTTGAGCTCGCGAGATCAGGACGGTCTCACGAGGCTAGGGCTTTTGTTCTCCACAGTATTTTTGGAAACATATCTTGCCTGTTTCTTCAGGACTCTTTTTGTTGTACCCTTTGCCTTATTAAATCTTTGAACTTTGGGTCCAAGCTTCGCCACTCCCATGACAGTTTGGCGTTTTTTTGCACTAGACTACCATCTATAAACAACACTCACACTAATTCTCACACTTATTAGTGTTACACTTATTTTTGGAATTCATGGTCAATAAACCTCATTTATATTAAAGTTCAGACAGGATACTGTCTCGAAAACCTTTCGATTTCTTTTTCAAATGCTAAAAACTAAACAAAACCCAAAATTCAATGAAAAACAGAGATCCGGTCTCTTGTTGGACTTGCAAAGGGCGTTGTATGGAATCATCCCTCTGTGTTATTGTTGGGTAAATAAAATTAGGTAGTTAAAAAGAAATCCATATTTCTAAAATAGAAAAAGAATAGAAATTTAGAAAACGGGTCAAATTTGACCTGAAGACAACACAAGGGTTAAATGAAGAAAGGGTGGAGCCAACCGTCTAACCTTATAATCAGGGAATTTGGCAATCCTTGAAATGTTGAGCACTGCCGGACACCCGAGCTTCTTTGTGGTCTTAATAAGACGCCTGTTCTTCTGATTGTACTTGAAATAAAGAATTGACATTACAATGCAGTGGTCATATCATTGTAAACAGCATGTCCCCATTAAAACAGAGTGGATTCTATTTTTATGTATTTATTAGGGATGTAACGATACACTCAACTTACGATTCAATTCACGATTTTAAGTTCACGATACGATTTTCTCAGGATTTTTTTTAACCGAATGAGCTGCAGACAAATGAAAGATATTTCTTTATTTATATAAACTGTGCAAAACAACAGATGTGTCCTCTTATCAAAAGTGCCACTGACATTTTTGTTACATTTTTTTTAGTTAATTAGTGTTGTTTAAGATAAAGTATTATCTTAAACAACACAAATTAACTAAATAAATAGAAAATCTCTTCAAAAAATAAACTAAGAAGACGTAAATGTACTGTATTCATGTACTGCATTTATATAGCTCTTTTCTATTCTTAACGCCTACTCAAAATCACTTTTACATAGTACAGAAACCACTCACACACACGTTCACACACTGGTGGCCGAGGCTGCCGTACAAGGTGCCACCTGCTCATCAGATGAACATTCACACTCCGATGGCGCAGCATCGGGAGCGAGTCACGGTTCAGTGTCTTGCCAAAGGACGCTTTGACATCGAACTGCAGGGCCAGGGATGGAACCACCAACCTTTCGATTGGTACGCGACCGCTCTACCACATAAGCCAGAGACGTATTGACTGAACAAACAAGTTAAACGAAAAGTAGATTAGGCACTAGGACGTTTGAAGTGCTCATATTATGCTTATTTTCAAATTCATAATTGAATTTAGAGGTTATATCAGAATAGGTTTACATGGTTTAATTAAAAAAAAAAAAACACCATATTTTTGTTGTACTGCACATTGCTGCAGCTCCTCTTTTCACCCTGTGTGTTGAGCTCTCTGTTTTAGCTACAGAGTGAGACCTCTCACTTCTGTTCAATCTTTGTTGGGAGTCGCACATGCTCAGTACCTAGGTAAGGACTACTAGCCAGTCAGAAGCAGAGTATGAGGGCGTGCCCTGATAGTACCTAGGTAAGGACTACTAGCCAGTCAGAAGCAGAGTATGAGGGCGTGCCCTGACAGTAGCTAGGTAAGGACTACTAGCCAGTCAGAAGCAGAGTATGAGGGCGTGCCCTGACAGTACCTAGGTAAGGACTACTAGCCAGTCAGAAGCAGAGTATGAGGGCGTACCCTGACAGTACCTAGGTAAGGACTACTAGCCAGTCAGAAGCAGAGTATGAGGGCGTGCCCTGATAGTACCTTGGTAAGGACTACTAGCCAGTCAGAAGCAGAGTATGAGGGCGTGCCCTGACAGTACCTAGGTAAGGACTACTAGCCAGTCAGAAGCAGAGTATGAGGGCGTGTCCTGACAGTACCTAGGTAAGGACTACTAGCCAGTCAGAAGCAGATTATGAGGGCGTGCCCTGATAGTACCTTGGTAAGGACTACTAGCCAGCCAGAAGCAGAGTATGAGGGCGTGCCCTGACAGTACCTAGGTAAGGACTACTAGCCAGTCAGAAGCAGAGTATGAGGGCGTGCCATGCTAGCAGCTAGGCGAGCATTATAACGTGTGTTCCAAAGTGACCACGTTTGTCTCTGAAGTAAAGGCTGGACTACAATAGAGCTGTTTGGAGCAGTTTGTGAACAGTGTTCTCTGTTGGAGATGGTAAGTCCCTTTGGGGTGGACTTTGGGCTTTTCACTTTGTAAACCTATAACATGTACAAAAAGATATATAACACAATAAGGGAAAGGGGGAAAGCCAAAAAGCATAATATGAACACTTTAAAAACTGCATCGTGATTCAATTTGTATCTCAACCGGTTTTAATCTTCACACATTTATACAGATTTTAACTGATTCATCGTTACATCCCTATGAATTAGAGATGTTGAGGATGAACATTCAAGTGTACGGATCATAAGAATAACAGACAGACTGACAGCAGCCTACCTACCTCCTTCTGCTTCGCCTCAGCATATCTCATCTTCTGCTGTCTGGACCTGTCTCTCCCCAGGTGACAGCCCAAATGCTGATAGGCAATGAAAACGAAAGGCACCCCATCAAAGGGGATGCTGGCTGTTTTTTGGGCACTTTCGTGACTCCACTCCCATCGCACTCTCATCGGATTTGAAGGCTGCCATGCTAGATATTTGTTAAGAAAGAATAGTGTTACCTACGACAGGTCTTTTGGAGACTTCAGTGACACTTAATCAAATCTAAATCTAACGGCCACTTTATTAGGCACACTTGTACACAATCTAATGTGATCCGGTACAAAGAAAATCTGCCTTTTGCAAAGAAAATAATGTTCAGTTTCGATTGACACGTGTATTATTTAGGTAAGTGGTATTGAACTGGACTGCAGAGATGTGTTGCTAATAGTTTGGCCACTTCATTCACACAAACTGGAGGGACAGAATATTAGGAACACCAGTACAACACCACCACTATGACTTCATAAAGTAGTATTAATACCTTTCTGACAGTGTCAGTGGAAGCATTAGCCTATAGACGACGTCACAGTTGTAAACATAAACATTTCCTGTTGCAGTGTGAATGACTTCAACTAACGACAAGGGGCCAGGCTGTTGCCTAGCAATGGAATTCCATTTAAAGTAACATTAAAAGTTCATTCATGGCAGGGCTGTTACATTGTAAAAGTGTTACCATAGACTGGGTGTTACTAATGAGTGTTTTCTTTTTTTAAAGCTAACGTTACCCAAGCTAGGTAAATGCTAACGAAAGCTAACGTTACAGCGATAAAAAAGACTGACGTTAACGTTAGCTTTTGCCGGTTAGAATACACTTACCAGCACCGTGGAAATGCTTGTCAGACTTATGAACGATGTACTTGGTACGTGTAGTTTCCTCCAAAGTTTTTACGAAGTTTTCCACAGCCCCTTTGGACCGGAGAACTGTAGCCGCCTCAGCCATGGTCGATGCTAGAATGGATGGTCCGGAGGCCGAGCGAAGGCATGACCCGCCTCTGATTGGTTCATCGGCTGGTTAAGGTTTAGCCATGAGGAGTAAGATTGGTTAAGGTTTTGTAACAGGCCCAAGATAAGCCAATCAGAGGCGGAGTAGGGCGGGACATGCCTTCGCACGTCCTTCCGGACCATCTATTCTAGCAGCAACCGGTATCAACCAATGACTGTATAAAATAATATTTTTACAGTCATTTGGCATCAACCCATGATCAACCCTCAGTATTGTAGAAATTAACAACTTATATTATTCAACAAACAGATTTCCAAACCTGTAATAAATTAAACATAACTATTATGTTATGCAAACTCTTATTATACCTGAACTTCTATAATACAAAATTATAATAAGAGAAAAAAGCATACATTATTCTTCTTTTAAGATTTCACCCTATCGTTTGACAGTTGTATTACTTTTACAGTGTTTATAAGTTTGAGAATCTTAATATATTCTTTGAATTCACAAAAAACAAAAACATTAGGGGTAACGTTTGTTATTTTGCATTTATGTATCTAAAATCATCAATTTCAATGTTATATTTCTCATGTTCTAAATGTAAAAGGACATTTGTATACTACATTTTGATATTTAAATTAGATTAGTTTTACACAATATATATAATGTTTAATTAAAGTTTTAAAAAAAAGTAAGCGAATATATACAATGGTGAAATAAATGTGTTAAAGATTCTGGTTCATCACTGGGTTTGCTTTTTTTATTTATTTATGTATATTTAATTAAAAAAATAAAAAATAAAAAATAAATATTATATATATATATATATATATATATATATATATATATATATATATATATATATATATATATATATATATATATATATATATATATATATATATATAAATAAATGTTGTACGTAATGACGCAGGGGATCGTCATGCGCGGCGTCCCCAGCGTAGCGTAACGCGTCATAACTTCCAACACAACCGCCGCTTCCTGGCCGGCCCAGGCAGGCGCCTCAGGCCCCGCTCCAACGCTGAACCGTTATCCGCACATTATTATCATTCACCGGTGAGAAACACACCGCCTCCTCCGCTCGGTCCGTGAGGAGCTGCCGCCGGTATGAGTGAATGAAACGGCTGAAACCTTTTTAAAGAAGTCCTGGGACTCGCTGCTCGGTGAGTATTTGTTTGAGTTTGGGAGTTTAAAGGGCTCCTTTACTGGAAACGTTGATTTGTTTTGTGTTCAGAATGAAATCATTGTCAGTTATTTGTTCGTCTGTCTCCATGGAGAATTCAAATTTAAACGTTTGAGTGCGTTTTCCTTTCATATAAAAGTAAATGTTAGCTTCGTACTGAGTGATTAGTGATACGCTGGACACTTAATGGGAACTGACTTGTGTTAAAAGCTTTGTTCATGTGGAGCTTGTGTTCGGACATCATGTGGACTGTCTGTTTTCTGTTTGTTAATCCGTGTCTCCTCCCTAAACACTGACTGACACCTCCACCGACATGGTACTGACCTGCTGCCATTCATTCACTCAACTGTAATCTCATTAAAGCAGCAGGAGTGTCTGACATCACCTCCATTTTCCTCCTCTTTCACACACCACCAGCAACAATGAGCAGTATCACTGGTGGAATGTAATCAAGTACATTTACTCAAGTACGAAATTTGAGGTATGTGTATTTGACTTGAGTATTAACATTTTATGTAACTTTACTTTAACTCCACTACATCACAGAGCTACATATTGTACTTTGTACTCCACTACATTTGTCTGACCGCTTTAGTTACTTTTCAGAGGACAGTTTTTCCATCCCATTCCTGCCCGGTGAAAACCAAGTATCTCCAGATGTGTTGATGTTGAATATTTGTGATAAACTGACGGATGAAGTGTTGCTTTATGTGTTGAGAAAGTTCTCCTACTTCTTAAGCTAAATAAAGTCTCTAAAAAGCCTCTTGGATCAGCTGAGAAAGCTGGAACCAGGGCTGTCTTTCTGACACCGTGAAGAGTTGACTTTTAGAGATACGTGGTTCTCACAGGACAGCGACGCTACAAACACATGATGATCTTAAAGACCATGATGCATTGCTGTAGATTAAACTACCCAACCCTAATTAAAAGCAGTTAAAATGAGCACATCTTTAAACATCTATGGCAGTAAAATGCAACACATTAATGCAGCAGTGATATTCATCCAGAAACATCCGACACATTAGCATGATTAGCATGAAAACATGACCCAGAGAACGGTCGACTTGGTACACATACGTTATTAACCCCTAGGTTCATTTTACGCCGTACTTGTCCTTTAAGTACATTTTGCTGATAATACATACTTTTACTTAAGTAAATGATCTGAATACTTCTTCCACGACTGGCAGTGAGTGGCTTCACAGCCATTTCCCTCCACCCTCAACAGTTAAACGCAGTTTACATGAATCCGTCTGTCCTGTCCACAGCGTTGGGGCCGGAGGAAAGGCTGAGGCGTGGTGATGGTGTTGGACTCAGGGGAAGTCTTCATGGATCAGGTTGAGGGTGAAAGTGTTGGGAGCAGCAGGGACCTGTTGGAGCCAGACGTCCGAGCAGATCCACCCAAAACCGCCACGACGTCCAAAAGGAGCAATGTTGCCAAGAAAGGTAAAGAGAGCGTGTCCCACAACGGACTTCCGGCCCAGACGAACAGCAGCCAGGTAGTGCGTAGGTGGACATCATCATCAAAAGGCGGGGCCACGCCCAGACCGCCGCTCTGCCGCCCCCTCAGCCTGGAGATGACGCCCCAGCGCCTGCGAGGGTCCCTGGAGCAGATGGCAGACAAGCGGATCATACAGCCTCCTTGGCGCGGTGGTTTGGCCGCCCCCTCGCCCCCGACTCGCAGCCTGACCAGCCCCAGCCTGGGCGCAGGCGGCTGGATGCGCCGCAGCGAGAGCACCTGCTCGGTCAATTATTCCGCAGGGCTCCGGGCTGGCAAGGGCCAAATGCGACCTGCCACCTCCCTGCCACACATAGCTAAGGGGGCGACGGGCAGGACGCTGACTACACCCTCCAGGCCCTGTCTGCTCGTCGCTCTCAGGCCTCTGAACCTGGAGCAGGAGAAGCAGACTTTCTTCCAGTCAGACTACAAGTACGAGCCTCAGTTTGAGTACGCACAGCCAGAGCCGAGGAGCGTGTTGGAGAAGTACCAAGAGGGCTCGGGCCTCTTTCTCGAACAGGTACAGTACCAAACATCTACGGCTCACCTGTGAGTTCACATGACGGCAGTCTCGCATTGCCAGCTCTATCTCCACAGCGCTGTGGAGTAAGGTCTGGCTACACCACACATACATACTGGGGTAGGAGAGGAAAAAAAAAAAAAAAATAAATCGCTCTGGGTTGTTCATTTCTTTAAACCAATCGCAATAGTCATGGGTGGCGCTAAGTTCCAGGCTCTGCAAAATAGTCTCGGGATGGAACTCGTTTCGGTCGAACATTTGTAGACTGCAAAAGAAAAAACTCACATAAAATATTAAATGACGTTAAAAGGTGCCGTAGGTAGGATTGTGAAGATCCAGGACTTAGCCAAAGAATTTGAACACCAACAACTTCTCAGTCCCTCTCCCCTTTCTGCTAAAGCCCAAAACGGTCTCCTAAGCCCCTCCCCCCACAAGGGAGAATGAATGCGTGTGCATGAGCAGTGATTGACACGCAGTTAGACACACCCCTCCCTCGGCCCTGATTGGTGCATCTGAACAGGGAGCGGTGGATTCTTTTTTAAATCGCACTACAGGCTGTAGGTGGTGCCAGAGGAGCCAGATTTTTTATTTTTTTTTTAAATGACCTGCTTCATGTAGTTCTACTTGAGCATAGGGTCAGTTTCAGCAAATATGACAGAAAGTTAGTTTTATAAGTCTTACCTACTGCACCTTTTAACTGTTGACACAATACAGTAACGTGAGCTATGTGAATTAGCTGATACATGGTTAAACCTCATTAGCTCTTACCAGTGTATCTCCGTGTGTACTTCCACAGCAATCCAACCAATCAGCCCCAAAACGTCCCAGTTAGAGTAAATGCCATAAATCTTCCCCAAAAATAACAAGCAGGCCTGACTTGCTGCACGATCCAAATTTTCTTCAAAACTTGCCATTTTCAGCGTGTAGCTTGCTATCTCGAAGTTTGTTGTTGTTTCTCGAAGGGATAATGAGAACGGCAACACACAGAGAGCGGAAGGTGAGGGACGTCACACGTGTGATGTCAGGCAATTATCCTGGAAATGTACTACCGTTGATCCAGACTAAGGTGATGTGTTTCTGTTTAACTGCAGGCGGTTGGAATCATGGAGTGCGTCCTGAAGAAGTTTGGCTCCTATGAGGACTTTGAGGAGGTGACAGGTGGCAGCGTCCTCCCTAAAAGTCAAGTTTGGGCGGCTGTACGCAAATATCTGCAGAAAGAAGGCTGCGTGGGAGAGGTGAGTGCGCCAATCAATCAAGTCCAATCAGATACACAACAACTCTCGCAAAAAGTATAAATACCTAACTCCAACAGCCTACCACTAAGCCAAACTGACTGGCACTAACAACCTGCAATTCCCCTCAAAATAACTGGTAAGTAACCGTAACATAGCCAACAGCATTACCAGTCTACTTTCCCACTAAACCAAACGATAGCTGCGGTCTGCCACAGGCAGTAGCAACAAACCTCCTCAGTATGGGCCAAATTACCAATTAGGCTAAATTAGGCTTAAACTGATTTACACCTACCACTTAGACGAGCTCCCACTTGTCACAAACCGACTCAAAGCATGTGCCAAAGAGGGGAGTCCAGACAGGTTCAAGTGCCAATGAAAGGATAACTATTTACAAAACACATGAGGTGTGGTGAGCAGTGTTGGTCAAGTTACTTGGAAATAGTAATTAGTTACTGATTACTTCTCCAAGAAAGTAATCCAGTTACTTTACTGATTACTTATTTTCAAAAGTAATTAGTTACTTTACTAGTTGAGTTACTTTTTAAAACTATGATGCACGACCTGAATAAAACAGTGGAAATGGCAGCATGTCCTCGACAACATAGCCAGCGACGAGCTCCTTCAGCTCAGCGGCACTACGTCCTGTCACTTTAAGTCTATTTCCACCTGTTTAGCAGGAGACGGGCCCTCGAGGTTCGCCCGGTGGAACTGGATGTAGCCGCAGCGGTCATGTCAGCTGGGGGTTCAGGGATTTTTTCAGTGAGTTTCACATTCCTGTGCCGGCTTGCTCGGTGCTTGCTCAGATTTGAGGTGGAATTTTTCGCTGTAGATAAGTTTTCTTCCCACGCAGAGCGTACAGCGGACGCTGATGTTTTTGTCACCTTTAACCGAGTCAAACTCAAAGTAATGTCAACTATTAACCCTCCTGTTGTCCTCGGGTCAAATTTGACCCGTTTACAAAAAAAAAGTGACCAAAAATATCGGAAAAGTGACCAAAAAAAAAAACACCATCAAAAACTTTTTTAAAAAAGTGAAGGAAAAACCATCGGAAAAGCAACAAAAACATTTGAAAAAAAAAATAAATAAAAGTGACAATTGGATTTTATTGGAATAAAATTGACAAAAATGTCAAAGTGTAGAAAAAGAACAACTAATTGTTGAAATTTCGACCCAGAAAAACACAAAGTTGCATGGTCGACGAGAAGACGACACCAGGGTTAAATTAATCGCCAACTATTTTGATAATTGATTAAACTGTTTAAAACTTTCTCTGATGTCAGCGTGTTAAATGTGAATATTTTCTAGTCTCTTCTCTCCTCTGGGACAGTAATCTGAATATCTTTGAGTTGTGGGCAAAACAAGACGTGAGGACGTCTTGACAATGATCCACATTTTTCACCATTTTCTAACATGTTACAGACCCAACAACTAATTGAGTAGTCGACAAAACTTGACTTGTTCTTTTGTAAGATCGGCATGTACAAAATGATGTCTCCAAACGTTTTCAGTGTGGGCAGTTTTAATCCTGCACAGTAACGTTGTTGGCATAGGAGCCACATATTGTATGTTGTTTATGGTCTCATTTATATTATTTATTGATTATTATATTGTGCCCTTATATTGTAGCTGGTGGGTGTTTTCATCGCGGTTTGAGCGGAAGTGATAACATATTTGTTTGCTTCACCTGTTGGTTTTTTGGGCTTTGACAGAGAAGTGGGGGAGCCTTGGAGCGAACACTTTCCGTTGACCGCCGCACTAACGCACTTATTTCGACTCGCACAGTAACTTTACATTTGGTAACTGCAGTGCTAGTTGTATTTTACGTGTGGAGGAATAAATCATTGCAATACAATCATCAAGCACGTCACGGTGTGCTTATGCATCTGTCAGTGTTTAGTCCCTCGCTGCAGCACTTTGTTGGACCGCTTACAGCCGCAACAGTTGGTATGTTGATACCAGTCGAGGGAAACCTTCCCCCCCGGGGCTGTGCAAACGCTGTCTTTCAGAGGCAGTTATTCATGTTTACCCTCTTTCTGCCTCGCCCTGTCCCCCAGGCGTCTGCTGTATTCACCCACTAACCTTCCTGTTTGTTTGATGCATGAAGCTGCACACATAACCATGAACGCACGAACACGGCCCAGCGAAGAACACATTTCAAAGTAGAGCTGAAACAATTTGTCGATTAACGAGCAAAAAATGCCAAAAAAATTGCAGTCGCAGCTTCTCAAATGAGAGAATGTAATCACAAACTAAATTAAGGCTGCAACTAGCGATTATTTTCCTTATCAATCAATCTGCCGATCGATTAATCGCTTGGTCTATAAAATGTCAGAAAATAGTGAAAAATGTCCATTCCAGTTTCTCAAAGTCCAAGTAATGTATTTAAATGTCTTGTCAGTTCAAAATCCAAAGACGTTCAGTTCAATATGATATAAAACCGAAAAGAGCAAGAAATCTCCAAATTTGAGTGATGCTATTTTTGCATGAAAAATGACTTCAGTTAATTATCAAAAAAGTTGCTGATTATTTTTCTATCTATCGATAAGTCGACTCATCGTTGCAGCTCTAAACTAAATACTTTTAAAGTTTTAGACTGTTGGTCGGACAAAATAAGCACTTTGAACTTCTGAGGAAGTTAAACCTATCAAGTGACACAGCAACGATCCCACGGTATGTAACCGTTAATATTGTCCTAAGGCGAGGAGCGTTTGTTCAGTCATTCAAGTGTAACTGGGTGAAAATCCAATCAGGAAGAGGATGAAGGAAATGTCTGATGGTGATGATGGGTGGGGTCTGAGTGACTTGGCTTTGGTGTCATGTCAGCAGTTTTGTATTACATTTTGTATTGTTTTTTATGTACTTTTTATTTATGCAACGTTGTACACAGTGGTGTAGTCTAATGTATTGTAGTGGGTATACTGTACTGTATATTGGCCAGAATCTGCATTTGGGTGGGGGAGGGAGGGAGGGAGGGAGGGAGGGAGGGGGGGGGGGGGGGGGGGGGGCATATCATAGTAGGGGGGTTCAGGCTGTCCTCCCCCAGGGAAGTTTGGACCATCAACGACTTCAATTCCTGTATTCGTGTACACTTTAATGCACCAATTTACGGGGGAAATCCCTTTATTTAGCCAACGTAAAGAAGAAAAACACAGATGACAATTCAAAATATATCAAATATAATGGAAAGTGTGTTGTTACGTGTCATTGGGCCTTTTTAAGTGGGTATATGGAAATCCTGGAGCTTTCTTAGTGGGTATACTGTGTATACCTGCTTATCACGTAGACTACACTGCTGGTTGTACGGTGTTTTCCCTCGGTTTGTGTAAGACTTGGGTGTTTATTGCAAGGGGGTTTTAGGGGTCCTCCCTCAAGAAAATGTTTTTCAATAAAAGAAAATATGCAATTTCACATCATTTTCAAGTACCTTGGGGTTTTGTTCGGGATCGAGGGGACAATGGAGCGGGAGAATCGGAGCAGCGGGGGCGGTATCACATTCACTTTATCGCACCGTTGTGACAAAAAGAGAGCTGAGTCAGGAGGCAAAGCTCTCGATCTTTCTTCCTACCCTCACCTATGGTCATGAAGGCTGGAGGTCATGACGGTAAGAACGAGATCCAGGGTACAATCGGCCGAAATGGGTTTCCTCAGGAGGGTGGCTGGCGTCTCCCTTAGAGATAGGGTGAGAGGCTCAGTCATCCGTGAGGAGCTCTGAGTAGAGCTGCTGCTCCTTCGCGTCGAAAGGAGCCAGTTGAGGTGGTTCGGGCATCTGGTAAGGATGCCCCCTGGGCACCTCCCTAGGGAGGTGTTCCAGGCACGTCCAGCTGGGAGGAGGCCTCGGGGAAGACCCAGGACTAGGTGGAGGGATTATATCTCTAACCTGGCCTGGGAACGCCTCGGGACCCCCCTGTCGGAGCTGGTTAATGTGGCTCTGGAAAGGGAAGTTTGGGGTCCCCTGCTGGATAAGCGGACAAAGATGGATGGGTGGGTGGGTGGGTGGATGGATGGATGGATATCATTTTGGACCGTTATTATCACCATATCTGTGTCTAAAACGTTGGAAAAGCTAGAGCAGATAATAAATAAATGACACTCAAATATCTTAAAGACAAAACTTGCTAAATAAGTCCACTGGGGACCAACTACAGTCATTAGAGCTTAGAAAAGTCTTTTTAGTTACATTCATTCAGCTAAGGTGGTGCCCAAAACGCCTCGGGTGCTGCACCTAAACCTCATAACGGCATAAATGCCTTGGTTGTAAAGCACTTTGTGTCAACTTATGTTGTATAAATAAAGTTTGCTTGGCTTGTGTGGTTTCAGGTGGTGGTGCGTCTGTCTGACGAGCTGCTGTCCCAGGCGGTGATGGTCGTGGAGAGCTGCCGTCCCACTCTGACCATCAACCTGGCCGGAGCTCGCCAGCACTGGCTGGAGGGGATGCTGCGGCACGAGATCGGTACGCCGACGTATGGAAGCAAATGAGAGACAAAAGTATTTACATTTTAACAGCCACAGAATACTTCATAATGACATTTTTTTTTTACTTAAAAAAAAAAAAAAAAAAAAAAAAAAAATGTATCTGAATTTATTTGTCCTGAATTCACCTCTTTGGAATTACAATATGAAATGTCTTGATTTGTAATTTCAAAAGCTGAATTTGAATATATATATATATATATATATATATATATATATATATATATATATATATATATATATATATATATATATATATATAAAAAAAGATCCAAAAATTCATGTTTCAGAATAAAGAAAAAGGATTCAGGCTGCTTAAATTTGATTTAAATACATCAAAAAAATTCAAGTACATCATCCGTCGAGGTCAGTTGGTCCTGTCCTGGGTAGCCCGGATGTTGCTATGTGAATTATTTCATCTTGAATTTTTTGGATCTGAATTTCACTAATTGAATTTGAGCAACCGAATACATTTTTTGTTTACGTTTTTGGACTAAATTTGTGACCATTGGAAAAAAAAAAAAAAAAAAAAATTAAAATTCAGCTTTTGAAATTTCAAATCAAGAAATGTCATAATCAGAACCAATAAATTCAGATTCATGGTTTTCGAAGTAAAATATTGCAATATTAAGGATTCAGTGGCTGTTAAAGTGCTCATGTTATGCTTTTTGGCTTTTCCCTTTCCTTTATTGTGTTATATATCTTTTTTTGTGCATGTTATGTTTACAAAGTGAAAAAGCCCAAAGTCCCCCCCAAAGGGACTTACCATCTCCAACAGAAAACACTGTTCACAAACTGCTCCAAACAGCTCTATTGTAGTCCAGCCTTTACTTCAGAGACAAACGTGGTCACTTTGGAACACACGTTATAATGCTCGCCTAGCTGCTAGCATGGCACGCCCTCATACTCTGCTTCTGACTGGCTAGTAGTCCTTACCTAGGTACTGTCAGGGCATGCCCTCATACTCTGCTTCTGACTGGCTAGTAGTCCTTACCTAGCTACTGTCAGGGCACGCCCTCATACTCTGCTTCTGACTGGCTAGTAGTCCTTACCTAGGTACTGTCAGGGCACGCCCTCATACTCTGCTTCTGACTGGCTAGTAGTCCTTACCTAGGTACTGTCAGGGCACGCCCTCATACTCTGCTTCTGACTGGCTAGTAGTCCTTACCTAGCTACTGTCAGGGCACGCCCTCATACTCTGCTTCTGACTGGCTAGTAGTCCTTACCTAGGTACTGTCAGGACACGCCCTCATACTCTGCTTCTGACTGGCTAGTAGTCCTTACCTAGCTACTGTCAGGGCACGCCCTCATACTCTGCTTCTGACTGGCTAGTAGTCCTTACCTAGGTACTATCAGGACACGCCCTCATACTCTGCTTCTGACTGGCTAGTAGTCCTTACCTAGCTACTGAGCATGTGCGACTCCCAACAAAGATGGAACAGAAGTGAGATGTCTCACTCTGTAGCTAAAACAGAGAGCTCAACACACAGGGTGAAAAGAGGAGCTGCAGCCATGTGCAGTACAACAAAAATATGGTGTTTTTTGAAAATTAAACCATGTAAACCTATTCTGATATAAGCTCTAAATACAATTATGAACCTGAAAATGAGACTAATATGAGCACTTTAAAATTCAAATACTTATGTCTCATATTTGCTTCCATACGGTCGCCTCACACATCAATAACAATCCGGCATAGACGGACAAACCGTGTTTTCCTCTGTGACTGTATCTGCAGAAGAGTTGAGGTTCAGCCGCATTTGATCAGATCTGAATCCATTTCGGGTTTTTCAGCCTTTGAAACTAGAGTTTTAAAAAATAACAAAGTGATTGCACTTCACAAACTACTTTTTACTTATAGATTAGTTGTAACCGGGGCCACACGGAATCTGCGGACGCAGGATTGCGCAAATGTTTTTCAAAGATTGTTAAACTAATTTAAAAAACAAATTGAATAAAACGCTTAACACATCTCCACCCCAAGCAAAATAAACGGTCATTCTGGATCACCGTTCAACTGTAAACAATAAATGACTCTGCTTATAATGTTAGCATGCTAATTTCAAGTCAAGTCAACTTTATTTTCAATTCTGCAATATAGACATATAGAGCAAGTTTCTCTCTGACCCACGGTGCAATAAGGACACGTACACCAAGTATAATGTAAAAGTAAAATTAAAATTTATTTTTGCCGTTTTAACGCAGTTTAGAGTAAGCGAGGTACAGAACATCGACACGTCTGACCTAAAACTTGATAAATGTTTAATTATGACTTAAATCTTTGAGATTTTAAATTATTCCACAAAAATAAACAACAAACTGATTTGATTGTTGAACGTCGGTGAATATTGGCGGCTCTCGAAAGTTTGATTCTGAGGGACAGACAACCTGTGTCTCGCAGCCGCCACTACAAATACTGTAAATACTGTAGACTCGGAGAACATGAATAATATATTATGTAAAATACAAACGAGGCTGAGCATCTGCAGCCACATAAACAGCTCTGTGAGGTTGTAATGCTCATCTAAAGGAAGCTGAACAATAAGACGGATCGCGGTCTGAGTGGCCCTTTTGTGCGCCTTCGTTGTTTGAGCGTGACATCACAGACTCCCAGGTCACATGATACTACAGCTTAGTTTCAAGCCGACTGACACACGATCCAGCTGTGCAGCCGGAAGCCACAACACCTTTGTGTGTTTCTCACTCTGTTTTTTGATGTTTTTTTGGGTCAATTTTTCCAATTACAGTGCAGTCTTCCTACACCTCCTGACGTTCACTGTAACATTGTGTTGTGCTCCAGCTATATTTTATATATATATATATATATATATATATATATATATATATATATATATACATATATATATACACATACATACATACATACATACATACACACACACATACTTGCCAGTTGATGGTTCATGAGATGCACCTTCGTTAGAGAAAGTTATGATTCACCTGGGAGCAATTCAGGACAGATTTAGAAAAAAAAAGTCTAATGGAAATGATTAGAAATAAGCTTGACGGGGCGGCCTCTGGCTCGCTCAGTGGGGGCGTTCGCCCCATGTTGGCTGGGTCCTGCAGCGGCGCAGGTTCGGGCCGACCTGCTGCCCTTTGCTGCGTGTCGTCCCCCATCTCTCTCCCCCTTTCATGTCTATCCACTGTCTCTATGTAATAAAGGGAAAAATCCTCAAAAAATAATCTTAAAAAAAAAAGAAAAGCTTGACATATTATGACAACTTGTTCAACCATTTTTCACGTAAAGACGTATGCTATGAACTAATGCCTAAATGTTGTGGGGGGTGAGACTATTCAACAGAGACCCATTATAATACATTGTGATCAACATGACATCAGCAAATGATAATGTAGGAAACAGCAGAGAATTGTACATAATCATTGCGTCGATGTACCAAAGCATTTGCAACTTGTTCAAAAATGAGAAACTGCTTTTTTTGATGTGCACAAGTGACCCAACGATGTGAAGATTGAACAGGGAGTTTTTGGAAATTGAGTTAATATACACAGTTTATGTATTGACTAGTAATATGCCATGCAGGTGTGCAAAATAGGCTAAAAACTAAACGTAAAATACACAAATAATTAACAAATATACTCCAAATAAATGAAAAATAATATAAAAACAAAACACGTCGAAAAAGTCATGAGAAATTTTAACTAATAATTAAAAGAAACAAATTAATGAAAGAAATATAATTGGATAAAATAGAAGGAAAATAAATCAATGAAAAATAATATAAAAATAAAACGTCCAAGTCATGAAAAATGTAAATGATCAAAATAAAATGAAGATAAAAGAAAATGGCTGAAAATAATAATGATCAGATAAAATATGAGATTGATGATTATATGGTTGTTAATCGTGTCCTCAGGCACACATTACCTGCGAGGGGTGAACAACAACCTGCAGCCGTGGTCCACCGCCGAGGGCAGGAAGCAGTTCGGCCTCAAACCGGCCAATCCCACAGAGGAGGGCCTGGCCAGCCTGCACAGCGTGTTGCTACGGAAACAGCCGTACCTGTGGCGCGCGGCCCTGCTGTACTACACTGTGTACCACGCCGCCAGCATGAGCTTCAGCCGCCTCTTCAGCCACATCGCCCGCTTCGTCCAGGACCCAGACGTCCGCTGGGAGTACTGTCTGAGAGCCAAGAGGGGACAGACGGACACCTCGCAGCCAGGTGGAGACAGACAGACACACACACACACACACACACACACACACACACACACACACACACACACACACACACACACACACACACACACACACACACACACACACACATACATACATGCGCACACACACAGAAACATATACACACACAAAAACACACACGCATGATTGCACATACACCCAAAAACATAAAAACACACACATACACGATCGCACATATACACAAACATACGCGCGCACGCGCACACGCACACGCACACACACACACACACACAATCCCATACAAGCTCCCTGCCATAAAATGTAAATTTATGACTTCATCAATCTGACAAATAAGACATTATTATGAAATTGTCCGGTTTTCCAAATGGAAAAATTAAAGCTCATCTGATAAAAAGGAGAGATTTTAGTGAGTAAGACAAACTGACAGTGTTCATGTCCTCTCGGCAGCGTTCTGATGCGTGTGGTGTGTTTGTGTCTCAGGCTGCTTCAGTAAAGACCAGGTGTATCTGGACGGGATCCTCCGAATACTCCGACATCGCAGGACCATCGACTTCAAGATGTTGACTTGTTTGGGCAAGGTCAGCGTCAATGCCTTTAAATAAAAGAGCCTTAATGACCAGTACAAAGCAGGCTGTAGGATTAGATGCAAAAAAAAAACCCACTGCATGCCTAATGCCTAACATTAAACCACTGCACTAATAGTTTAAGAAAAGTATATACAAAATAAGCAAATCTCAGACTCTGGTACAGATTAAAGCGGTCTCTGGTCAGCTTCTGCCCCCTGCAGGGCGTTTCAGGTAAAGAGCCAGGTTCCTCATGAGAGCTGGAACTTCCTGATCTGTCAGAAAACTCAGTGATGGAAAAGGTTTTTAATAAAAGAATAAACCGTGAAGCGGACAGATTCAACCTGCTGTCACTCATGTCTCCGTGAGGCAGAATAATAATAATATAATAATAAAAACAAAACAAAACATTTAAAAACAACCGCTGACAAAGTGCTTTAACAGAAGAAACAAAAGCATAAACAAAACATAAATATACACAGCACATCAGTACACATAACTATACATACACGACATGGGGCAGCTCTAAAGGACAGGAAGGAGAAAAAGAAAATTCACAAGTAGATCTAAGAGAAGAGGAAATAGTGAGTTATAGGAGAACAGTCAGTAAGTGGCGACGAATAGAGACGAGGCAAAAAGAATAAAAAGGATGAAAAGATAGACATGACTGAATGGACTGGATGAAAGAACAGTGACTATGTTTACATGCACATAATATTCCAGTTATCATTTTGGACCGTCGTTATCACCATATCTGTGTCTAAAATGTTGGAAAAGCTAGAGCAGATAATACATAAATGAATAACACTCAAAAGACTAAAGACAAAACTTGCTAAAGAAGTCCACTGGGCACCAATTACCAGGGATGCACCCAATCAAGGACATTAAAGTCCAGCTACATGTTCAATCTGCAATGCTGATTAGTCTGGTGGTGGCGAGGACCCTAAACAATACACAACATCACCGCTGTTACAACATCTGGTATCAAACATCTGGAAGAATACGAGTTGTGATGAAGGAATCTACAGACAGCAGCCAGAATGCAGTAACTTCAGGTACGGCAAAGGAAGGACAGTCCCTGCTGACTTCATTAATGTGTTGACTGAGTTCATGGACTGAGGATGGAGGAGGATTCAGAATCTCAACCAGTGGATTCAGTATTCGGCCGAACCCCAAAAATCTGGATTCGGTGCATCCCTACCAATTACCATCATATTACTTAACAATTAGATGTGAGGAAAGTCATTTACCGGTAGTTAGTCTTGATGCACGCATTGATTTTACATTCATTGGGTTTGGGTGGGAAAACCCTACACACACACACACACACACACACACACACACACACACACACACACACACACACACACACACACACACACACACACACACACACACACACACACACACACACACACACACACACACACACACACACACACACACACACACACACACACACACACACACACACACGCACAGTTTTGCATTTACACAAATAGTGTATTGGATTAACATCATTTACTAAACCTTTTAAAAGAGTAACTCTCGCCAAAATGCAACCTAGGGTCTTTTTGTG
This sequence comes from Zingel zingel, assembly GCA_023566125.1. Classification (NCBI taxonomy): domain Eukaryota; kingdom Metazoa; phylum Chordata; class Actinopteri; order Perciformes; family Percidae; genus Zingel; species Zingel zingel. Next base: position 4,488,883 of record CM042315.1, read on the forward strand.
AATGTACCCGAGTCAAACTTTCGTTTAAAAGCTTAACTAGGACTGAAACACCACTTTAAAGATGTACCGTATTTTCGTTTTTGGTCAAATGGCCTTTTGAATGGGAGTCCTAGGGGCACTACTATGATCACATCAAAATCACCATTTTTAAAACACTAAGAAGGCTCAACACAACATGAGACTTTACTCCAAGTATCACCAGGGGCTCTACACCTTAACTCCAGCATTGACAACATTGTTTGTGTACCCAGAGTTTACTAAAAAGAACGAGACTCACTTAAGCAGTTGGTGTTTCCGCTTACCGCCATCTAGCCAATCAAAAAGTGTCGACCTCTAAATGCAAGGTAACAGGGAGGAGAGTAAAGATGGAAAGCTCCTAAAGCTTAGTTCCATATAAATGCACGGATTATTTGTTTTTGTTGTCAGTGAAAAACAGTATTGACCTTGTAGTTGAAAAAGGAGCCTCATATAAGAATGACATTTCCTCCTATGTAGTCCGTTCATTTGCGTTCACATTCCCTCCATTGTTGAGCCTTCTTCTTCACCTCGTCAGGTGTCTTTTGAAGACGTGGAGAGGCTGCGTCATCTGGCAGTACTCCCCCGGACCAGAATCCCACACTTCATGCGAGAGCCGGAGCGTTACCTGCGCTACCTGGATCACATCGTCGCCGTCAACGAACTGGACGACTCAACGCTGCAACACCTGCTGCCCTGACCGCCCTCCTCCCGGAGAAACAGACTGTACCGTGGTGCGTTTAATGCCGTATAAAACCATCCAGTATTACCGAATGCTTTACTTGTTTGAGCAATTTTTGTTTTTGTAAAACTTTCAACGATATGAACAAAAAGGGACGTACACACTGAACACCTCTTTCTACATCTCCGCTCTTTGTTTTGGCCTCGTGCATGCCCCCCCCCCCCCCCCCCTACTATGAAGTTACCTCAATAATGCGAGTCCACGATGTAACCGACACTATCTATGTAGACTCACTCATAATCACTGCATCCAGCGCCTGTACAGGACACCGCTGACACGTCGCGTACAGAATCAAACATCTCATGCTTTATTTATGCAATTATTTAAGTTTAGTTTTTTTTTTTTCTTCCTTTTGAGAGAACAAACCGAATGTCTCTGGTATTAGCTTTATACCTTTTTTTATTTTAGACATTGTTTTTATTGCCTTAGATTGCATTTTATTTATTTATTTTTTTAAAAAAGGGACACCAAGGACACACACATTTCAAAAACTCCGGGGAAGTTGTAGCTGAGACCATGAATCTTAAAAAACAAATCAAGTGCCAGTGGACTCAGTCAAGTGTTCAAACGTTCCCCAGGGTGCAAATATATCAGTGTTATTACGGAGCTAATCAGCTGTGTTGTCTTAACCGTGTCCTTGGTGGTCTTTTAATATCAATATGCTACTGTGATGGTGACCCCGTCCCCCAGCCCCCCCCCCTGCAGAAGCCAAACCTTTCTCTCGCTACATCAACGGACATTTAGTGTTGCAGAAAGTTAAAGGACAATTCTGGCGTAAAATGAACCTAGGGGTTAATAACGTATGTGTACCGAGTCGACCGTTCTCTGGGACATGTTTTCATGCTAATCAAGTGCGTCGCTAGCTTTCAGGGCAGAGGGTAAATCACTATTTAATACCACTAACAAGGCTTGAAATAGCACCACACTTCCACGGTAGCATAATGAGGGTCCCTACATGTAAACCGAAGCATTGAGAACTTTGTAAGTGTACAGACAGTTTATTAAAAAGAGATTATAAAGACTGTAGTGTTTGTGTTTACATTCATCCGCTATCATGGGACAACAGTCATGAGCAGTCGAACGACGAACGCTGTGTTTAAGCTATGTTACTGGCTACTGGTTGCACGACGTTCGTGGTATAAAATAGTGATTTACCATCTTCCCCGAAAGCTAGCGTTAGCGGCTAACCACCGGTTTTGCGGTAGCATGTTAAAAGCCAGAGACGCATTCGATTAACATGAAAACATGACCCAGAGAACGGTCGTCTAGGTACACGTTATTAACCCCTAGGTTCATTTTACGCCAGAATTGTCCTTTAAGAGGAGAAGATAGTTATTGTCTCTGGTGCCGAAGATTGAATCAAAGTTCAGGCGCCTGCAGACAGACTAAAAGCCTTAGTGAGCAGCCAGTGATGACGTAAGCTATAACCCCTCTCACCACAGACAAACGATTCTTTAGAGTTAACGTAATGTGTCCAAAGTAGGGATCGACAGATTCTGTTTTTTAAAGGCCGATACCGATTATAAGTAGTCAATAAAACCGAGAGACGATATTTGGAACCGATATGCACTCAGTGAAAATGAAAATCTTTAAGTCAAAATGAAGATGTTTGAATCAGAGGGACAGACACAGAGCTGTAGCGGAGACGAAGTAGAACACTTTTTAATGACTCGACTTTGTCGGTCATCAGGTAAATAAAACGCCGATACAGATCATCTGCAAACTGAAAAAAGCGGCCCGATAATCGTCTAGGGCCGATAATCTGTCTATCACTAGTCCAAAGACTACGAAGTGGCCGATTTGCATGTCTTTGTGCTCAATATGTAGCGGAAGCATAGAGACTAGGAAGAGGGCTCGTCTGGCTCCGTCCGAAATCTAAAAAATGACAATGGACAGTTCGCCAAACCCCTCCCAGGGGAGAAAACGGCTAAATCAGCTGGGGCAGTGTGGGCGGAGCTTCTAGGCCACTATGGCCGCAGGGCATAGGCGTAATTTACCAAAAAGAAAAGAAAAAGAAAAAAAATCACCAGAATGCAGAAAATTAAGTGTTTGACGTTCAAATTTAAAATTATGCTCAGAATTGGAGATCTCAACCCCCCCCCCCCAATGTTGAACCCAAAGTCTTTCCCTTGCCGCAGGGCATATAATTTTTTGTGGGCCATAAGGCCAAACTGACCCACATTAAATTCCTGCCCTGGCGTACTCTCAATTTGCCACTTTACGGGCTTTGACAGCGCTAAGCTAGCCGTTTCCAGTCTTTATGCTAGGCTAAGCTAACCAGCTGCAGCTTCATATTGGCATCAATCTTCTCCTCTAACTCGCCTCTACAACAAAGCGATTTACCAAAACGTAGAACTATTCCTTTAAACATGTAGACAAAGTGCCAAAAAGGGGCATTTTTGAATTCACCGTTGGGCTTTTTTGAGAAGCAGCGAGTCGTCGTAGTTCCTAACCCAGACACGGGTCACTGGCTGAGGGGGAAGCTGAGGGGGAAGCGGGGGCGTTGTGGGCGTGCCTTCGATGGGCGTAGAGCTCATCTGCTGTAGCTATCTGTGTGTTTGTAGGCTGCTTCTTACCGTGTTTGACACTAAAACTTCAGATGTCAGTCAGGGCATTCATTTTGGGCCAAGCCGTCTGTGAGCAGAATTAAAACCAGGATGTGGGATCAGCAGCAGCAGTAGTTCCAGTTTTTAAACTTAGAAAAGAAAAACCACATGACCAAAATGTGAATTCTACTCCTGCGATGCATTTTAAAACACTTTGGATTTGAATATTAACATGTAATTGAAATGTACTCTGCTGTGTTTACAATTTCAGCCATTTGGTAAGCAGTTTTAAATTTGAACAGGTGGTGACCTCATCAAACCTTCGGCCTGGGTTCGCCTAAACGAATGCACCTATTTGTAACGCTCGAATGTTGCACACGTGTTTTATGTTCTGGACAACACCTTGAAGTTCCAGTTTATTTATTAAAAAGTGCACACACTTCATGACGTCTCTGGTCTGTTTCTTGAAGCATCAAAACAAACAGCTGACAAACTTAATTCACCTGGAAAATGTTTCTCATGAGATAAGACAAAAAGTAATCTTTCAGGACCTCGGGAGCTCCATAATTCACTCTGAACAGGACCATTATGCATAACGAGTACTTTAACTTAGTTATTTTAGAAAGGAACAAGCCGACTTATTGGGACTCTTATTCCCCGTATCCCCCAGAGTTAGATAAGTCAATACATACCCTTCTCATCTCCGTGCGTGTTGTAACTAGGTGAAAAGGGTATCCGTCACTCACCTTCAAATCACTCCGCCCACATATGTTGGCGGAGTAATTTGCTCGCAGCACCTGCAAATTACGGGGCACCTGAGAAGCCCCGTGGTGAGGAGCAGAGAGTAACAACGGGGCTTTTCAGGTGTTGCGCAAATCACTCCGCCCAAGTAGAAGTAGCAGTGCTTCGCCTTGTGAGAATATAGTTCCCAGTATGTATACAGTTCAGAGATGTTCACAAGTCATTTTTTGGAAGTCCAAGTCAAGTCTCAAGTCTTTGAGGGGAAGTTCAAGTCAAGTCTCAAGTCTTTGAGGGGAAGTTCAAGTCAAGTCTCAAGTCTTTTGCCATGAGTCCAAGTCAAGTCCAAGTCAAGTCTCAAGTCTGATCTGTCCCTAACACTGTATTGTTAAATCTTATGAATTCAAAGCATGTCCTGTAGCTACCATCCATACAGTACAGTATCAAAATCAGTTGTAGGATAACTTTATGGGGTCTACTGCAATGCAATCTGAAGAAACACAAATTAAGGACTCCGTTTCAATTTCATAACTGTATTTTTCAACATTTTGGTATTTGCACCAAATAATACATGTTTGTCTGTGTTACCAACTGGCTGTAAAGCCCAACCTCATCATGCATTACATCTTTCAGTGTTCTTCAACTTAGGACATCGTATAGTCTAATCTTCTGCTACTGGTGAAATATTAACCTAAGTCTGTCACATCATATGGATACAACTATAACAATACAATTTGCCTGTCCCCAGCATTAGCACAACACTTTGCGATGGTTAGCTTGCTACCTGTGGCGATATCTGCTAAATGTAACGTCTCTTTCACATTAGCGTGAGTGACTGACCTATCTGGGTGCTTTTTGAGATGTCTGATGAAGTTCGATGTTGTTGATCCAGCGTCATGTATCTTGGTGCCACTCCTTGCATGTAGCTGTTCGCTTACTGCCACTGTTTATGAAGTTATTGTAAGCAAAACTAATGACAAAAGGCACAACTGCAGGAGGACTTGGTGTCGCCATCGTCGCTGCATTTTTTGATGTGTGCGCGCGCCGCATAGCGCATGCGTACATCGCACATTACGGCAAAGGCCAAGGGACACGCAGCTCGTCATGCGTTTCCCCAACGTATAAGCGCCAATAAAAGAAAATAGAAATGCATAAATCAATTTAGATTTAAAAAGCAATAATTGCATGAAAATAGGTTGTTGACGAGTCTCGAAGCTCGAGTCTGAAGTCAGCTGTTTGTGTGACTTAAGTGCGACTCGAGTCAGAGTCTCAGACTCAAGTCCCCATCTCTGATACAGTTAGAAGATGGCTGTGTCTCATGTGACCTTGTTATTTGTACACACTGTGACTCTACAAATCACAACATGTAAATAGGAACATGTTGGTGTTATTTGTCACTTATTGGGAGCAGTAGGCTAGTTGGAGCCGGTTACCTCCAGGATCTGTGCTAAGCTAGGCTAGCGGTGGGGGCGTCAGACAGAGTTACAAACGCACAGGGAGATGAGAAGGGTATGTATGGACTTATCTAACTCTGGGGGATACGGGGAATAAGACAAAGACCCAATAAGTCAGTGTGCTCCTTTTAAAGGCAAGGTTGATTATGTTGAAAAGCTAGCGAGATTTTAAAGTAGCATCTCCTCGGGGCTCCGTCTAACCCCTCCCCCTGACCTCCGTATGTGGGGACGGCCATTTGATTTTTTTTTTCTTCGACTTGATAACAGAAGGAAGAATTTCACACTTTGAGTTAAAATGAAAATCAGACACACGCGTCTTTAAATAAAAATGGTTTATTCTCTTTCAATATAGCTTTTGTTCTATCCGTAGCAGAAAAGAGCCGCCATGCCACGCAGTGCTAAAACTGGATCTCGGGTCACCACAGCGTCGTAATGACGGACAAACGTCTTTACAGCACAACACCGGCTTGATACTGATCCAACGACAGTCACTTTGCTCATTTTAAAAACAGTTAGGGGGGGGTGTTGGAAGGCAGGAGGAGGAGTAAGACGAAAGGAGGGAGGAGGAGGAGGAGGGGGGGAGGGGCTCAGATCTGATTTCAGCAGCGTAGATTCCCGTTCCCCTCCCTCCCCCGGGCTTTGTTGGGAGAAGTTTAATCCGTGCGTGTTTGTGTATGCTGCAAAATTGACATCTTGCTCCAGTATGGCTGTTGATGTGGAGGCAGACGTTTCTGCCACGAAAAGGTCACAAGTTGAGGTAACAAAGATTCTTCCTGATTGGACAAAAGAGGAACAAAGAAAGAAAACAGACCAATCAGAGACTCAACACTGATCATCTGATTTTATTATCCTAGCAATGTTGGGAGTCTGTTGCATTATACAGATAGGGGTTTCTGTTTTTTAGTCCACCCTCATTAAAAAAATGGGGTGGACAAAATAATAGAAACACCCGTCTGTATAACGTAACACCATTCTAACAGCATCACAAACTGCAGCCTTCAAAACGATCAACACAAACTGAACACCGTGACCTTCATGAAGGAGTGTTGCATTAGTTTTAGCTTGTACCAAATTAGATGGCAACTGAGTGTATATACGTTAAACATATTCAGTTTAAAACAAACGTGCCGTGTGCGTTACCTGCTCTCTGGTTATCATGTCGCATTGGAGCCGCTTATGGCCTTTGTGCCGTCTGTGTTGGCGTTTGCCTGTTCCTTCACCACAGGATCTGAGGGACAAACGCACATTTTATCTGACAAACTCCACCCGGTCTCGGCTAAAAGAAGTAAATACAGGCATGTCTTTGTCCTTGGTGCCTGAAGTTAACTGGTAACGTGTGTTCAGTTGAAGTCTTTATACCGTTTGGTTTTAAGGTTTTATGCAGCACAATCGCGATTACAGAAGGCTTGTATCATGTGGATGCGCCAACCGTGTTGTTGTCATTACTTAGAATTCCTCATGGGGGCGCCAGAAACTACGCACTATAGCTTTAAGGGTGCTGCAATTCTTTTCACACCAAGAAGGTTTTAAAATTAAAAAGGAACACGCCGACTTATTGGGACTTTGTCTTATTCCCCGTATCCCCCAGAGTTAGATAAGTCCATACATACCCTTCTCATCCCTGTGCGTGTTGTAACTCTGTCCGACGGTTCCACTGCTAGCCTAGCTTAGCACAGATCCTGGAGGTAATCGGTTCCATCTAGCCTACTGCTCCCAATAAGTGACAAAATAACGCCAACATGTTCCTATTTACATGTTGTGATTTGTATAGTCACAGCGTGTACAAATAACAAGGTCACATGAGACACAGCCATCTTCTAACCGTATATAAACTGGGAACTATATTCTCAGAAGGCGAAGCACTGCTGATCTGCTCGGGGCTTCTCAGGGGCTGCAAAGCATATCACTCCGCCCAAGTAGCAGAAGTAGCCGTACTTCGCCTTCTGAGAATATAGTTCCCAGTTTATATACAGTTAGAAGATGGCTGTGTCTCATGTGACCTTGTTATTTGTACACGCTGTGACTATACAAATCACAACATGTAAATAGGAACATGTTGGTGTTATTTGTCACTTATTGGGAGCAGTAGGCTAGATGGAGCAGGTTACCTCCAGGATCTGTGCTAAGCTAGGCTAGCGGTGGGTGCATCAGACAGAGTTACAACACGCACAGAGATGAGAAGGGTATGTATGGACTTATCTAACTCTGGGGGATACGCTGAATAAGACAAAGTCCCAATAATTCGGCGTGTTCCTTTAAAGTAACCAGCTATTCTACTGAAATTCAGGCTCACAAAGTCTTTGATTCAATTTGACGAAATCACTATCTTGGCAGCTAAAAGGCAAAAACCTGCTATTATTTTATCTTTCGTGAACTATTTCTGAGGTCTTATAATAATCTGTAATAAACTGGTTACAGTAGTGAGAAAACAATTCAATATTTTTGACACATAACCCCTAGCTTTAGCAGTGGCTCTGCCAGCCAGACGTGTGTAGGTGTGTGTACTAACAGAAGTAGGGGTGCTGCATGGCCTCGGCTGCCGTCAGCCTCTGCTGGTGGTCGTAGCGCAGCAGCTTGTCCAGCATGTCCAGAGCCTCCGGACTCACCAGGTGCTGGTTCTCTGACTGGATGAACTGCTCCCAGCGCTTCCTCGTTTGCCTGGACACAGAAAAACATTTCACATGACTGAACTCACTCTCTCTTTACTGTGACAGCGGGCCTGGGCTTCAAGTAGAGCTGGGCGATGAGGAGAAAACCAAATATCCCGATTTCTTTTGACTAAATACCTCGATATCCTGGCGATATTGTAGGGTTGATAATTGGTGCTTTCACAAAATATGCCAATCCTTCCAGAAAAATGCAGATTTTTTTTGTGATTGTTGCGGGCAAAAATCCTTGATTATGCGGCACATTTTCTTAAAAAATGCGATGGAATATGCGGGATATTTATGAAATTGTATGCAATGAAATTGCGGGAACTTGCAAAAATTGCGGTTTCATCATGACTTCATCGTGCTCTTGTGTGAAGTAAACAACATTTTTCAACTTTCTGCTAAGATATATGTGTGACTTTTTTGCAACGAAAAGGCGGGGATTATGAAATCATGCAAGCCCCGCATATTTTGCGCGGAAATCTGCAATTTATGCAGCAAAAGTGCGGCGTATTTGAAAAAATGCGCCCCCCCCCCCCGCATAAATATGCAGACTTTGGCTGATTAGGCATTGAATTATGCAATCGCATATTCACGTTTTTCTGGAGGGACTGATATGCACACAATGAGATTTGTGAAAAATAATCATCAGTTATGTTGATATAATGACTAAGTGGGTAAAGGCAAATAATAGAACAGCGAGAACAGTCTGGTAAGTTCAGAAAATGACATCACTTTACTGTAATGCAGCCTTTAAAACCAGGAAAAGACAATGTGTCATATCAGATATACTATTATTTATATGTATATTACGATATCCAAAAATGAAGCCTCATATATCGATATTGCTATAATACTGATATCTTGCCCAGCCCTAGCTTCCAGTGGTTTTAATACATCCGAATGTTAAATTAATGGTTCTGCTGATGAACTACTGGGTGTGAACATCCTGGTACTCACTGTCCCAGCAGGTCTTTGAAGCGAGTGTCCAGTTCTATGTGATATTTGTGCAGGTAACCGAAGAGCTCATCTGTGCCGAGAACTTTAGCGATGCGGACCAGCTGGAAAACATCATACACGCACATTTAATATAACACATGTAGAGCTGCAAATATTAATCAATTAATTAACTATTAAATGAATGTCCAACTATTTTAATAATGGGCAGTGGTGGCCTAACGGTTAGAGAAGAGAGCTGGTGACCCAGAATCCTCAGACCGACAGGAGAAATCTGGGTGGGGGAAGTGAACGAGTGGCGCTTGCCCCTCCCTCATCGCCACCACTGACGTGCCCTTGAGCAAGGCCCCTTAGCCTCGTCCGCTCCAGGGGAGCTGCTCAGCAGATCAGACTGTGGTTGTACTAGGCAGCTTCCAGGTATGAATGTGTGACTGTGTGAATGTGTGACTGTGAATGTGTAACTATGCAACTGTGTGAATGTGACTGTAACTATGTGAATGTGTAACTGTGTGAATGTGTGAATTTGTAACTGTAATAAATGTGTGACTGTGTAACTGTAAATGCGTGACTGTGTGACTGTGTGAATGTGTGACTGTGTGAATGTGTCAATGTGTAACTGTGAATGTGTGACTGTAACTGTGTGAATGTGTAACTGTGTGAATGTAACTGTGTGAATTTGTAACTGTAATAAATGTGTGACTGTGTAACTGTAAATGCGTGACTGTGTGAATGTGTGACTGTGTGAATGTGTGACTGTGTGACTGTGTGAATGTGTCAATGTGTAACTGTGAATGTGTGACTGTAACTGAATGTGTAACTGTGTGAATGTGTAACTGTGTGAATGTGTAACTGTAACTGTGTGAATGTGTAACTGTGAATGTGTAACTGTGTGAATGTGTAACTGTAACTGTGTGAATGTGTAACTGTGTGAATGTGTAACTGTGAATGTGTAACTGTGAATGTGTAACTGTGTAACTGTGTGAATGTGTGACTGTGTGAATGTGTGAATGTGTAACTGTGAATGTGTGACTGTGTGAATGTGTGACTGTGTGACTGTGTGAATGTGTGAATGGGTAACTGTGAATGTGTGACTGTAACTGTGAATGTGTAACTGTGTGAATGTGTAACTGTGAATGTGTAACTGTGTGAATGTGTGACTGTGTGACTGTGTGAATGTGTGACTGTGTGAATGTGTAGCTATGTGAATGTGTAGCTATGTGAATGTGTAGCTATGTGAATGTGTAGCTATGTGAATGTGTGACTGTGTGAATGTGTGACTGTGTGAATGTGTAGCTATGTGAATGTGTAGCTGTGTGAATGTGTGACTGTGTGAATGTGTAGCTATGTGAATGTGTAGCTATGTGAATGTGTGACTGTGTGAATGTGTAGCTGTGTGACTGTGTGAATGTGTGAATGTGTAGCTATGTGAATGTGTGACTGTGTGAATGTGTAGCTGTGTGACTGTGTGAATGTGTGAATGTGTAGCTATGTGAATGTGTGACTGTGTGAATGTGTAGCTGTGTGACTGTGTGAATGTGTGAATGTGTAGCTATGTGAATGTGTGACTGTGTGAATGTGTAGCTATGTGAATGTGTGACTGTGTGAATGTGTAGCTATGTGAATGTGTGACTGTGTGAATGTGTAGCTATGTGAATGTGTGAATGTGTGACTATGTGACTGTGCGACTATGCGAATGTGTGACTGTGTGAATGTGTGACTGTGTGACTGTGTGACTGTGTGAATGTGTAGCTATGTGAATGTGTGAATGTGTGACTATGTGACTGTGCGACTATGCGAATGTGTGACTGTGTGACTGTGTGACTGTGTGAATGTGTGAATGTGTGGCTATGTGACTGTGTGAATGTGTGGCTATGTGACTGTGTGACTGTGTGAATGTGTGGCTATGTGACTGTGTGACTGTGTGAATGTGTGAATGTGTGGCTATGTGACTGTGTGACTGTGTGAATGTGTGAATGTGTGGCTATGTGACTGTGTGACTGTGTGAATGTGTGACTGTGTATGTGGCCGGTACGTCTCTGCAGCACCACGGTACTTAATTTAAAATGGTTTGACACATATTTTGCCTTTAACAAATATTGCGCTGCCCCTGAAATTTGCATATTGCACAAGTCCATGTTGCGATTTCGATAAAATTGCGATTAATTGTGCAGCCCTATTTCTTAGATGTGAATATGTTCTAGTTTCTTCTCTCCTCTGACAGTAAACTGAATATCTTTCAGTTGTGGACAAAAAAAGACGTTTGAGGACGTCTCCTTGTTCTTTGGGAAACACTGAACATTTATCACCATTTTCTGACATTTGATAGAATAAACTGATCCATTAATTGAGAAAATAGAGAAAATAATCATTAGTTGCAGCCCTAAATTCATCAGCTACATCCTGCCGATACATTTCATTAGAATTACAAAGTATAATATATGAAAACAAATACATTTCTGCCCCAATATGTGATTCTTGATTTCAGCTAGAGGTGACAATATGATTTAAAGAGCGAGAGCTTTGTTTGTGAGGGATCGGAATCTTTATCGGAGCCGTTACCTGGTCGTAGTTGTCCTGGCCGTGAAAAAACGGTTCCTTCAGAAAGATCATGCTGGCCAACATGCAGCCTAGACTCCACATGTCCAAACTATAGTCATACATCTGGAAAAGGAAATCACATCAGGAATTATTATGCAACATTTTGAAAGAATTGTTTATTTCCCCCCCTCCGAAATAAAATACCTGATAGTCCACTAGCAGCTCAGGGCCTTTGAAATATCGAGAGGCCACCCTGACGTTGTATTCCTGAGCGGGATGGTAAAATTCTGCCAAACCCCAATCTATAAGACGCAGCTGAGACACAGACAGGAAACACTCATCACTTCATCTGGTTTATGTTACAGGGTTATGCATTGCTATTTATTTTTAAGTGTTTGGAAGTCTGGTCAAACTTTAGGAACTTTCCCTAAAAAAATGAAAATATTTTTTATTTTATTTTTTTTTTTTTTAAAGTAATTTGTTCTTCCTTTTAATTCAAAACAAAGCACCTCAAACACAAACTGCTTCAAAGATAACGCAGACTTGTAGCTCTTAGGAAGTGTTAAATTATCAAAATGATGAACTGGCATTAGAACAACAACACACACGTTTGTTTCACTATCTTTGTGGGGACCCGTCTTTGACATAATGCATTCCCTAGCCCCTTACCCTAACCATCACAACTAAATGCCTAACCTTAACCCTTACCCTCACCATAACCTAATTCTAACCCTAAAACCAAGTCTTAACCCTCAAACAGACCTTTAACCTTGTGGGGTCCAGCATTTTGGCCCCACAAAGCTGTGCAGACCCCACAAGTATACTGTATTCCCCAGTTGTTGGACCCCATGAGTATAGTCTCACACACACACACACACACACACACACACACACACACACACACACACACACACACACACACACACACACACACACACACACTTTTAAATATTCAAGCATTTCCATTCTAAGATGGTGCCATGGTGTATTTGAAGGTTTTATGAATTGTGTGTATTATTTCATTATGAAAGCCTGTAAGTGCTCCTCTTGCTGCTCGGTACCTTTCTCATCTGGTGGTCGATCATCACGTTGTGGGGCTTCACGTCCCGGTGCATGATGCCCATACTGTGACAGTAGTCCAGAGCCTGAAGGAAGAGACAGACGCACAATATTCAACACTAAAGCCGGTCTACTTACATGCAATTGTCTTTTGAACAATGTCTGACTGTCTTCCAATCTGGTCTCTTACCTCTAAGGAAATTACTGAACCTGACAGCACGACTATGCAATCGAGCTCTCAAGATCCACAGTAATCTTCCAAAGTGGTCTCACCATCGCATTGCATCACACGCTCTGACATACCACAACTATATAAACAGCCACGCTATCGCATTTTATTTTCAGATTCAAGATAGCACTTCACCAACACTTGCTGAACTTCTCCCGACACACAATATGAGACCAGTATGCCTCACTAGGTCAGTCTCACAGGCACTCATTCCAGCCCCCCCCCCCGCCCCCATACAAAAACAACTATGGTCAGAAATCCTTTTTTCAGACATACACCAACATTTGGAACGACATTCCCCATCACATCAGAACACTACCATTCATCACATATTGCAAAAAGGCATACAAACTGTTCCTTCTCAACAGTTACACTTGCCCTCACTGATTGTTCATGTATTGTCTAAGTCTTGTTAGCACTGTCTGTTTGTCTGTATTGTTGTTTCTAAGTTGTCTGTATCTGTCTAGCCCGTGCTGATGTCCCGTACATGCGTTTTTGTCCTCATATGCCGTAACTGTGTTCTACGTTTCTGCAGATCAGGAACGTGCTGGAAACCAGTTTTTAAACTGAGTCAGGCCCGTTTTTAACTGTAACTTCATGTTACCTTTAATCCTTTCCTGTTTAATAAATGAAAAAATTAAAATGAAATGAAAATAAAGCCGGTCTGCAACCATCATCTGCTCTTTCACTGGGCCACTTTGCACTTCTTATTTTCTGCACAAAGTTCGGACTCATGAAGCCATGAAGGAAACAAACTCTGCAGATTATTGTCATTATCAATTAAACCCTTGATTGTTTTTTTACATTAATTTTTGATATTCTATAAAAACATTTTCAAAATTACTTTTTTTTGTGACCAACAGTCAAAAACTGAAAGATATTCAAGTTACAAAACAACAACAAAAAACAGCAAATCTTCACATTTCAGAGGCTGGAAACAGCAGACGTTTGGTTTGATAAATGAAATTATCAGAGTTGTTGTTGATTCATTTTCGGTCCATTTAATTGTTTCAGCACTAATTTAGTTAGAACAAACCTTCCATATATTTCCAATTTTCTCAGCATTACATTGCACTCTGCTTCCTTTCAATCACAGAAGATAACTCCTAAAATTCTCACCACACAAATTCAACTGTCACGTTCACATTTTTTATTTTAAAAGTGGCAAATAATAGGGGTGTCAGGATTCGATTTTAAGGTCACGATTCGATTTCAATTTAAACATTTTTCAGCAGTGACGGCGGCATTGACAGCCACTAGACGGCAGAAGGGTTCTTTACGATAATGTCAAGAGTTTTTTTAGTGGCATAGTTGTATGCACTATTAGTTTAACGACATGTACATGAACGCACCATGGAGTCCCATCGGATCCCACATGCTTTACCTTCGTTGTAAACGTGTGTGTGTGTGTGTGTGTGTGTGTGTGTGTGTGTGTGTGTGTGTGTGTGTGTGTGTGTGTGTGTGTGCTTGTTTTACTATATTCAAAAACCGTGGAGTCCAGTATACTTGTGGGGTCTGCACAGCCTTGTGGGGCCAAAATGCTGGACCCCACAAGGTTAAAGGTCTGTTTGAGGGTTAAGACTTGGTTTTAGGATTAGGGTTAGAATTAGGTTATGGTTAGGGTAAGGGTTAAGGTTAGGCATCTAGTGGTGATAGTGATAGTGATAGTGAAACAAACGTGTGTGTGTCTTCATGGTGACTTTAGGGAAGCAGGAGGATTTTTTGTTGTTTCTCCGTCATCTCCGAAGGTGTCTATAAAAGTGCAGCTTCACGCTACAGCTAAGCTAATGTTACCCTGTGTCTTTAGCTGCATGCTACCAGCCGGTAAGCTACACTGCATCTGTTGTTGTTTTTTAGGACGTGCACAAGCAGGGTTCGAAATTAACACTCGCCAAGCGCCAAATGGGGGTTAATCTTCCGTTTGGCGAGTAAATCTCAGAGGGCTATCCGCCACATGCACACACACAAACACACTAACACACACTGATGCAAACACGCATACACACCCCGGGTTTCTGCAGGGTTCACCAAGTCAAATGTAAGACTTTTTAAGACCATTATAAATTAGAGACCTATATCACGACATAAAAATCCCCCAAAAAACATCAGTCTGGAAACCTCGCTAAACTTGCTCTTCCCCATAGTTGAAGAATAAAATCTGTCTTCTTGTCTGGTGCTTGTAGGGTTGTATGTGTCTTGTATGGGTTTATACTTGCTGCACACCTAATCGACCTTCGGGGACACAAATAAAGTTGAAGTATGTTACAAACAAAATCGCAATTTAATATTTGGGCCGGTAAAAAAACATGCGTGGCCGATAGATTCTTTTCATCAACCCACTAACTTCGCCAGTGAGCCAAAACGTTTGGACTGTGTGCAAGTAGGCGTAGAAGAAAGTTTAGAAAAAAAGATATTGGGGGAATCGCTGATCCTACTTCTGATTTCGATATATACGATATTGAAAGCTAATTTTGATAGATTTTCTATTTCAAATTGAAATCGTAACACCCCTAGTAAATAACCGTGATTAAATGAATGATTGGTGATCTAAACAAGATGTTTTTACCTTGAGAAGCTCATACATGTAGTAACGGATATCATAGTCTGTCAGCTTCTGGTAAAGCTCCTGTGGAACAACATCAAGTAGAAAATGTTTAGAAAAATCGTCAATAACAAGACACCTGGCACAGCATTAACTGGAGGGTTATTATGCATGTTATTAATAATGGATATCAATGGCAGCTCCGCACGTATGATGTCGGCCAAACTTAAGTACCTTAAAATCTGTGTTATTGATGCACTCAAAGACAAGCGCTGGTGTTCTGGACTGCAAAGAGAGGACAAGACAAGGCTTAACTGAGGAGAGCAGCAGGTAGGTCACACACACACACACACACACACACACACACACACACACACACACACACACACACACACACACACACACACACACACACACACACACACACACACACACACACACACACACACACACACACACACACACACACACACACACACACACACACACACACACACACACACACACACACACACACACACACACACACACACACGGCAAGAATCAAACTCACCACCGGATCTTTGACCGTGTCCACCAGGCGGATGATGTTGGTTCCTCCGCGCAGGTTTTCAAGAATTTTGATCTCCCGTTTGATCTTCTTCTTCTTGACGGGCTGCGGAAGAAAACGAGTGGTTCCAAATAACACATATTTAATACGCATATTTAAGACTTGGCAGGGCAGTGAGCATGATCAGTCCGCGTACAGTAGAGATAAAAGATTACCTTATTTAAATCTATGCATTTACCCGTTATTTCTGACAAGTTGATATACAAAAATGTATATTATTCTTAAGTAAATTAAACCCCAATTAATATTTTCAGATCTTCAGTCAGCTTTAAGCTCTGACTTAATGTACGGCCCTATGGAATCGGTCTTATAGCTTTTTTAAATTCTCAATTTGACGATTCCATGCGTGTATGTGTGTGTGTGTGTGTGTGTGTGTGTGTATGTGTATGCATGCGTGCGTGTGTGTGTGTGTATGTGTGTGTGTATGCGTGTAGGTTTGTGTATATGTACGTGTGTATGTATGTGTATGTATGTATGTATGCGTGTGTGCGTATGCATGCGTGTATCTGTGTGTGTGTGTATGTGTGTGTGTATGTATGTGTATGTATGCATGTAGGTGAGTGTATGTATGCAGGCATGTGTGTGTGCGTATGCATGCATGTATCTGTGTGTGTGTGTGTGTGTGTGTGTATGTGTATGCATGCGTGTATGTATGTGCGTGTATGTGTATGCATGCGTGTGTGTGTGTGTGTGTATGTGTGTGTGTATGCGTGTAGGTTTGTGTATATGTACGTGTGTATGTATGTGTATGTATGTATGCGTGTGTGCGTATGCATGCGTGTATCTGTGTGTGTGTGTGTGTGTGTGTGTATGTATGCATGTAGGTGAGTGTATGTATGCAGGCATGTGTGTGTGCGTATGCATGCATGTATCTGTGTGTGTGTGTGTGTGTGTGTGTGTGTGTGTGTGTGTGTGTGTGTGTGTGTGTGTGTGTGTATGCATGTAGGTGTGTGTATGCGTGTGTATGTATGCGTGTATGTGTGTGTGCTTATGCATGCGTGTATCTGTGTGTGTGTGTGTGTGTATTTTTGTATTTGTGAAGCACTTTGGTGGAAAACTTGTTTGCTTTAAAAAAAAGAAGAAGACGTAAACGGCCCACCTTGAGGATTTTCACCACCACTTTCTCATTGTTGGTCACATTTATGGCCTCAAATACTTCGCTGTACTTCCCTCGACCCAGTTTACGCACCAGCTGATAGTTGTCTTGATTGCTGAGAAAGAGTGGAAACATTTATCAGAAATTAAACCAAGGACAAACCGATCACGACCACAAACAACTATCTCCTCAGTCAGAAGACTAAGTGCTGAAACAAGTCAAGTCATTGAAGACATTTATGGTGCAAAAAACACGAACGTTCGCTGGCTCCGGCTTCTCCGATACAAAGATTTGCTACTTTTCTCTGTTTTAAATGATTGTAAACTCAACATCTTTGTGTTTTAGACTGTTGACCAGACATTCAAAGACGTCACCTTGGGCTCTGGTAGATTATAACAGCCATGGTTTTTTTATTTATATCTTCTGACATTTTACAGACTAAATGATAAGTAATTGAATCATAAAAATAAATAAAAAGATTATTTGATAATGAAAATATTCCTTAGTTTCAACCTGAAAGAAAATTACTTCTGGGAACTAATGATGATTTGTGTTACCTATTAATTTCTTAATTATTTAATCAATCAATCAAATAATTGTTCAGTTGGTAAACACAATCACAGGATCCCAGAGCGCAAAGTGATTTCTTGAAATTGTTTGTTTTGTCTGACCGACAGCTGAACACTAATTATGACTCAATCTAATTGCGATTTTTCTGCCAGATATTGCGATTACGATTCGATTTGCAATTTCTCTTAGCTACATATTGCACCATATATTTAACATGAATTGTTAAAGTAGTAAAAAATAAAAGTAAGATCCACTGAGATAGAACATTTCTGTAAACAATCTGTGATATGTAACTTTATTCCAGCATTTATCTTATAAAAAAATAATAATAATTAGGAAAATAGAAATAAAAAATGTTAAACCAAACATTCAACTAAATATTTTACATTCGATTAACCGCGGTCTTCACGATTAACCAATCGCATTCTTTCAAATCTCGCTTTCGATTTGAAAACGATGAATCGTTCAGCCCTAACGCCGAACTAGGGGTGAATGATATATCGACTCAATATCGTTATCACGTTGCGCAATATTATATCGTAAGTGTCGGGATAAGTATGCAATATTTTGTTTATTTTGTGGAGCGCTGCGTCCCGCCTGTTGGCTGTGTGGCTTAGTGTTTGATTTAAATGTTAAATGCCCTTTTCCCATCTGGTGGTTGTTTTTGTCATTCAACAGCTGTTTACTAGTGACATAAGTTATTGTTATAGTGATTACAGTATTATTAAACATTTCATTTTGATGATATAGCCTTAGCCATAAACAAGCCGTTCTTTAATGTCGCCAACTGTTTAGTAACCTTCTTTTTTGTAACTTTCTTAAAAAGTATCGGTTCAGGCACCGTTAAGGCACCGGTACCGTTTTAAAATTACCGCTTTAGCACCGGTATCCAAACCAAACAATACCCAACCCTAATATTGACTCTAGATTCAAATGTGTGACTAGATTAAATATATAATAAACAAATACAAATCTTAAAATCAAGTTCATAAAGTCACTTTCTTTGCATTCATTTGATTCCCAGTCAAGATCCACTGGTAATAATTGCTTTCCATTGTTAATATGGACTTAAAAACAGTTCTGAAATGCAAAATAATAGAATTTTAATCATGTGATAAAACATGCGAATAACTATAGAAATTCTACGATTAATCGCGATTAAGAAAATGTAATCGTTTGACAGCCCTAACATGTTATACTGTCCAACCAGTAAAACATGTCCTGTTCTGTAGACATGGTCCTTATTTATTTATTCATGTTGGATCAGTCCAATATGACCGTCAGTTGAAATAAACCCTGCGTTGTATTTGTTATGAGTCTATTTTTATGCATTTTCCCATAACTTTTGTAATTTTACATGCATTTAAAAATATCGCTATTGATATCGCAATATTCACCATTGCGAGACACCGCCTACCAAGAGCCTGGGTCTGTCCGAGGTTTCTTCCAAAAAGGGAGTTTTTCCTCGCCACTGTTGCATTAGCCACTGCTAATGATCGCTCTTGGGGGGAATTACTGGAATTGTCGGGTCTTTGTAAATTATAGAGTGTGGTCTAGACCTACTCTATCTGTAAAGTGTCTCGAGATAACTCTTGTTATGATTTGATACTACAAATAAATTGAAATTGAATTCATAATCAATATCGCAATATCACATTTTGTCAATATTGTGCAACCCTACACCGAACATCTTTGAATCTAGAGCGCTGTAGCATTGTCACTGTACCTCCAGTTTGGCACATGCGCGTCATAGTCCCAGTACTCTCTGTTCTTCTGTGTGTTGACATCGGTGTACACCCGAGCCTTGCTGCTGGCCGGCGTGGATCCGGGCATCGCTAGCTTCGCGGCTCCGTGTCGAGGACCGTCCCCTCCCACTAAGTAGTTCTTGGCTCGATACTGGAAGGCGGCGCAGCGACTCTCCAGGAAATGAGGCTCTAAGAAGATCCTGGTGCTGTCCTTACCATCGGCTTTGGCTGCGTGCGCCCTCTGATGAAAGGAGTCAGGCCGGTCTGACGCAGCGGTGGTGCAGACTGACAGAGCTACGATCACCGAGTGTGTGAAGCCCCTGAGCAGGATGTTAGGCAGGATGGGATGAAGACCCGCCAGCTGCTGAAAGCCCAGGGAGAAGAGAGAGAGAAGAGGCTGAGGAAGAGCACAGACTTTCAACATGGAAAGTTTTACAATCCAAAAACACTTCATCATATCAGTAGTATAGTCAATTAAAACACAATTTAGAGTCATATACATACGCCACCAAAAAA
The DNA here is from genome assembly GCA_023566125.1 of Zingel zingel. Classification (NCBI taxonomy): domain Eukaryota; kingdom Metazoa; phylum Chordata; class Actinopteri; order Perciformes; family Percidae; genus Zingel; species Zingel zingel. Next base: position 4,508,891 of record CM042315.1, read on the forward strand.
GCGCTGCCATAACGCTGGCTCTTCCGTGTCCACCCTTCACAATAAAAGCCCAGCTTAAACGGTAGGCTAACTTTAGCTACTGTGTAACGTGTTATTAGTGTTTACTGTAGCTAATGGTAGGCTAACGTTAGCTGCTGTGTAACGTGTTATTAGCGTTTACTAGCATGACGTGCAGCGATGTTCCTGTTGCCTCTAACGTCTGTTTTGGATCATCAGAGCGCAACGCAGACATTTAAGTGGCACCGGAATCCGCGTTGCCATTTCGTACGGTAGATACCGGGCACCGGTGCCCTATTGGCACCGGATTTTAACATTAACATGAACAGTAAATTGCGTTGCCTGTATCTTTTGACGGCAAACGCACATGTTTGAAAAGCGGTCGCACAACAGCTGAAATGGCTCCTTCATAGTATCCTCCATCAAAGGAGGAATGTAGCACAATATGGATGTGAAAGCAGTTATAATTAGCCTATGTGACAATAACATTTGTTTTGGTTAAAATCAACAAATAATCGTGATAATTAATCATGATCAAAATAATCGTGATTATCATTTTGGCCATAATCGTGCAGCCCTACTTGCCTTCCTTCCTTTTTTCTACGGTCTTTTTTTTCATCCAAGTTTGTCGAAGTTTTTGTCGCTTTTTTCAAAAAACAATTCTGCCTTTTTCAAGGTTTTGTCTCCCTTCTTTCTACAAAAAGTCTTGGTCGCTGTTTTTGATACCATTTTCCACCTAATCTTGCCCTACTTCCTTCTTTCTACCGACTTTTTAAGTTGTTGTTGCCTTTTTCCATCAGCATTTAAAGGTTTTTCAGTTACATGGCTGTTTGGTCAGGGGGTACTTTGCTTAAAAACACAATTCAAATAGGGTACATTTTTGAAAAAGTTTGAGAACCACTGGTCTAGACCACACTACCATTTACAGAGACCCAACAATTACCCAGAGAGCAGGCATTTGGTGGGACAGTGACAGTGGTGGGAAAACCCTCCCGAACAGGTGTACAGACTAAAAACCCTGTCTTGGACTTGTTAAACTTGGACTAGATTGACACGGGGGACTCTACAGACTGAAAACCCGGTTTCAGATTTGTGGAACTGTTATCCTGTTTGAAAGAAAAGAGAGAATGTCGCTGCTTTTTCTCCATCAGGCCCACACGTGACAGTGTTTCCTCTCTGTTGATTTTGTAGTGGCGGCCCGCCATGGCAAAATATCTGCCGCCACGGTATCAGAAATAGGGCAGACGCACAATGTAGTCGCAGTTGCTCACATTGCAATTTAACAACGAGTAGAAGAACTATTCAGAGATATTGGGCCCGTCCAGTTTAACTCCACATACTGTTGTGTTGATGTAGTTTATTGTCAAAACGTTTGCTTTCTTCCGAGTCGACTATTAAACGAACAGCTTGTTGTTCGGACAGACGTGGCCCCACTGCTAAAAGAAATCCCAAAGGAAACACTGGGAGACGAAGACAACCTGAAAATACACTGTACCTAAACTAGATAAACACGGAGACCTGAAACACGGTCTAAAAATACCTTTGTGAGACAGAACAAACAGCCCGTTTTGTGACAGTGTCCTGAAAAATTGTGTATTCTGTGAGAACACAGCTTCCCGACGCCCACGGACCATTTTATCATAATCCCCTCATCAGATAACAGAAAAAGATGGAAATACCACTGCTTCCTCAGCACCCAGACCACACTGGACTTTAATTTAAAAAGCACCGACTGTCCTTAGACTTGTCACACCTAGACTTGATTCACACAGTTTCAGAATTTGTGATTTTTTTTCCCCTGTTTACTATTTGAGAAAACAGAAAAAGGGGCAATCTTTAACCAATATTTATTTACCTTTATTTAACCAGTAAGAGACTCATTGAGATTAAAAATCTCTTTTTCAAGAGTGTCCCGGCCGACAGGCAGCAGTACAACCACACAGACGTATAAACATACACAATACAACTGAAAATCCCTCAAAGTCAACCACAATCCTAAACACATCAGGCAAAACATCTGCAGCCAGATGTGCTGCCTCCAAGTCAATCAACATCCTCTTTAGGCCGGTTACACGCTGCCTGCGTGGCGTGAGCGTGGCGTTTCTGTTGCATGTCAGCTGTGTGGATTTTTCTGTCTTTACACACCAGAAACGTGTCTGACGTGTCTGCTGCTGCCAGCCTTGTCTGGACACATGTATGTTTCCCATTTGATGAAATGAAATACCATGTTAAACATAAATATATACTGATTTGATTACAGCAAAGACAACGTCGGCAGTATTGATGGTAAAATAGGCTACAGAATATTTCGTTCTGTATTGACAGGTGCGATATTAGAAAATCTATATTTTTTTTTAATTACATTTACATCAGCATTTATATAAAACCTAGAGACTTTCAAACATCAACATAGAAATTAATTAATGGATTTGTGTCTAAATGACATATAAACATCTTTTCCTATTCTATTTTGCCTGGAAACGCTTCCAACACGATTGCGTGTCAAGTGAAAAATAGGTGTCGGTCCTATTTCTATGCTGCACGCGTTTACGCCGGGCCTGAGACGTGTGTGTCACTAGGGCTGGGCGATATGGAGAAAATCAAATATCACGATATTTTTGACCAAATACCTCGATATAGATACCACAACGATATTGTAGGGTTGACTATTGGTGCTTTCACAAAATATTTACACAATGAGATTTTTGATAAATAATCATCAGTAATGTGGATATAATGACTAAGTGGGTAAAGGCAAATAATAGAACAGTTACAACAGTCAGTCAGTAAGTTCAGAAAATGACATCACTTTACTGTAATCCAGCCTTTAAAACCAGGAAAAGACACTTATGCCATATTACGATATCCAAAATCTAAGACAATATCTAGTCTTATATCACGATATCGATATATATTGCCCAGCTCTACGTGCCACACAGTGTGCAAGCTCTAACCTGTTAACATGGGAGCCAAAATATAAACGGACACGCCACGCAGCCAGTGTGTAACCAATGAGACCAGCTCGTTAAGTTTCATGGATTTCTGTAACTTGTTCCATGTAGAGGGAGCAGTATATATCAATAGCAATATAAATCTGAAAACAACTGTACTTTAAATGTCAAACCTGAACTGGATGAAAGTGGAGACTTTAAAAGAAAAAAATCTGTAGGAAACTGCACTTAATAATGTAACTGTCTTTTTTTATTTTTTATTTAAGTGGTGCCTTTTATATTCAATTCAACGTTCAATTTGTTTAGTAAAAGAACATCGGAAATTATTTCCTTTTGTTTGTTTTAAATTCAAGAAGCAATTTGTTGTATTTTAGCAGAATAGTGAAAGCAGCAGAACCGAGTACACTTTAATATCCGTTTATTTATCGCAAGAAATATCGTTATCGCGACATTCAGCAACGTTATCGCATACCTTCCTCATATCGTGCAGTCCTACTAAAGACTGTTGACACCACAGTTTCAGGTTTGTGATATTTGACAAAAAGGACAACTCTGGACAAGGTGAACAATTAGTGTTTAAAAATAATCACCTTTTCAGGCCATTTCGCTGCATTTTCTCCATCCAAACCACAGCAGACCAGATGTGGACCAAATACCACTGTCTCTGAGTGAGTGAGTGTGTGTGTCTCTGTGTGTCTCTGTGTGTGTGTGTGTGTCTCTCTGTGTGTGTGTGTGTGTGTGTGTGTGTGTGTGTGTGTGTGTGTGTGTGTGTGTGTGTGTGCGAGTGTGTGTCTGTGTGTATGTCTGTGTGTGCTTTTTCTGTGTGTGTGTGTGTGTGTGTATCTGTGTATCTGTGTGTGTGCGCGCGTGTGTGCATCTCTCTGTGTGTGTGCATCTGTGTGTGTGTGTGTGTGTGTGTGTGTGTGTGTATCTCTGTGTGTGTGCGTGCATCTCTCTGTGTGTGTGCGTGCATCTCTCTGTGTGTGTATCTGTATGTGTTTTCTGTGCGTGTGTGTGTGCGCGTGTATCTGTGTGCGTGCGTGTATGTATGTGTTTTCTGTGTGTGTGTGTGTGTGTGTGTATGTGTGTGTGTGTATTTAGAGTTGTCAAACCTGAACCAGATTAACATGGACACTCTCCTCAAAGCTATTTACCCAAAAAACATTAAATATATTCCCCCAAAAAGTGTGCGGGGCATTTTCACCAGCCACAAAGCTCCTATATAAACTACAGGTGAATAGTGTAAATATTAACTCATATCAAATATCACCATGACACTTATAACAAAAAAAATATCTTTTGTATTCAACGTTTTCTGACATTATTTTGAAATATACAGACACAAATAGGAAAACTGTAGTAAAATAAACGCCTACATCTGTAAGAAGACATGTTATTGAAGCAAAATAGCCCCAAATCTCAAAATGGAAAAAAAAAAACATACGTTTTTGCCTGTAACGTTAGAGATTGCGCTAACATTAATGTTGCTGGTTAGTGCCAAGTTATCTCAACATTTAACCGAATCTGTGAGGACCAGCCTCATGTAACGCTAACTAGCTAACGTTAGTTAACGTTACGTTACGTTAGTTAACGTTACGTGACCTAGCTTACTTAGCAAAAAATAAAATCACAAAATGTAGCTAAACCTTGAAAGCAGCAATACAGATTCACATACATCGCAAGTCGTGTAGGTACTCATTCTACACACATGTATGGACTATAAACTTATTTATTAGTGTCGACATTTGTGCGAATGTGAAATCAATAACGGGGCTAAAGTTAGCCGCTAACCTCGTCGTAGAAATATCCGAGCTCAGGGGAAGTCCGCCCGACATGTACGTGTACTCGTTAGCACCTCGTTAGCGGTCCGTTGCTCTCCGTGCAGCTGATGTAGCGCCTCCAGGGTTAGTTATTGATAATGTATATCAGCAGTATCGGTGATATATTAATTTCATCGGATGGGTGGTGGAGGTACATCTAGCAGCGGTTCGTTAGCAGAACCAGGATGCTCTTCCCTTTTGCAGTAAACATCACCCGGAAGTGAATCGAGAGGCTGCTGTTCACTGAAGCGATATGTCAACGCGGCGGCCATGTTGGGACGGAGTAGCCGCATGTGTCTATCAAAGCATTCAAATAAAAATCATAATTTCTCGCTGAATTTCCAATCGATTTTCAAGCGGATTGCTGTGCTACAAACGCCAGACATGATCTTATGATAGGTGATACTTGGTTAAATTAAATGTGGGTTTCATACCAAAAAATACCTTATCTTGTGTAGATAGTAACAGTGCGCGGCTTTAGAGTTAGGCTATATAAAAAATCACCAGCGTACAACTGTCATGAAGGGGAAGGGGAAAATGAGCTATAGAGACGAAAACCGTTTTGTTATACTAGGTTGTAAACATGTTTATTTCTGCTGTAAAGTGGCCATTTGAGGAACTACAGTTCAGCCCGGAGTTGCCACTTCAATATCACACAAGACAAATGCAATTTTCAGCATCTTACTGATATATTTGTAATTACTTAAATAAAAAAAAAAAACTTTATTTACTTAACTTTATTATACCTTACATACAAGCTAGCATTAGTGTAATTACGTATAAGGAAAGACACTGAACTTCATGTTGGCTTTACAGAATAATCAGTTACCTCTTGTGATATTAAATTCAACACGTTCATAACAGTACAATATTCTAACACATTTTCATCAGTGAAATGTTATTTCACGTTTCTTAGGTTTAGCAATTAATTCGCAGGAACATCCAAAAGCAGCACAAGAAAGTCTTTTTCTATGAGTCTCTACGGTCAGAACGGGTCTTACTCCGTCTCAATATGGCGGCGGCAGAGACGCATCTCACAACGTATCAGCTTGCATCCTTAATGTTGCACCACTGCCATCTTCTGTTTTTACAGTTTCCTGCATGTCAGATTTTCCTCATCAGCCCTTCAGAAAGCTGACCAAGCATCTTCCCCCAGTATGTTCTTTACTCCTGCTTCTGTTATCCCAAATCGTTTCATTTCTTCCACCATGTCCTTTCTCTCGGATACATATTTCCTGCAATTAACCAGCACTAGGAACTCAGTGATCCCAAAAACCAGTTGGATGCTTCCCTATAATGTGATGTGTGTTGTTAGGTTGCTGTGTCCAATATCAGCCTGCTTATTGTTATCAACAATTGTTTTTTCCGACTGCCTCTTTTTCTAACCTGCCCGCTCTCTCATTTCCGAGGATACCTGAACGTGCTGGGGCCTTGAACATGTCCCCTAGTTTTATAGCATTTGATATATCACATCCCTGATGCTGATGAAAAACAAGAAAGCCCCAAAATACCGAAATTATCTGTATCTCTCTATATTATCATAATGGCCTTTTTGGATTCCACAATTTTCACAAACCTAAAGATAAACAACTTTACCTTGTTGATTTTAATGTTATTACATATTAGTACATACATGTTTGTCTGGTGCCTCTCTACTGTTTTCTTAAAGTGCTCATATTATGCTAATTTTCAGGTTCATAATTGTATTTAGAGGTTATATCAGAATAGGTTTACATGGTTTAATTTTCAAAAAACACCATATTGTTGTTGTACTGCACATTGCTGCAGCTCCTCTTTTCACCCTGTGTGTTGAGCTCTCTGTTTTAGCTAAAGAGTGAGACCTCTCACTGCTGTAACATCTTTGTTGGGAGTTTGTGAACAGTGGTTTCTGTTGGAGATGGTAAGTCCATTTGGGGTGGACTTTATTTTTGTTCACTTTGTAAACATATAACGTGCACAAAAAAAGAAATATGACACAATAAAGGAAAGAGAAAAAAAACAAAAAGCATTATATGAGTACAAAAAAGTGAAGTTAATCTTTCAATTTAAACAAGAAAAAGGGCTGTTAAAACCATCTCTGCGAAGAGTAATGCTGGTAATCTTATTTTGTGGAGAATTTTTCTACACTGCCAGTTTTAAAATTTTGGAACATTTCATCTTTAGCAAGAATGTGTGACTGAATTGAGATGACGTATTGAAAAATATAATTAGAAATTGATAAACAGCTTAATAAACTTCATCACTTTTGTCAAAGACAACGTCCGCTTTCAACTGAAGACAAATGCAGCGCATACAGCAAGGACACTGTCTGCTGCGAGTACTTAAAGTGATCAACATCTGGGCCCTTTCAAGTATTCACACAAACCTACTTTTAATATTTATTCATTTTACAGTATTTACAATTAATCTACATGTGCGTATCAACCAAGGCAGTGGCAGTTGAGTTAATCTGAAACTATTTTGATAATCAATTGTTAGATTTATTCATTTTTCAACCAAAACCCCCAACCACTTGCCAATTCCAGGTTCTTCCATATAACAATTTGCTGCTTTTGTCTGACTTATATGATTGTAAACTGAATATTTTTGGATTATTGGGTCGGACAAAACAAATATGTCACTTTGAAAAATCTGGGAAATAATAACAGGCATTTCTTACTATTTTATGACATTTTACACATTCATAAATAATGAGAATAAGCATCCATTTGAACAAATGAGTAGACTTAGCTATGATGAAAACAATGTACATCTTTGTTTTCATAAGGGTGGTTTATTTTAATTGTCTGTATACAGTATGAACAGGAGTCTATATTGATATCCATGTGTAAATAATACAACGCTTCATTACACTTGTTCACCTCCAACGGGAGGTTTGGAAGCAGACTTACCAGGACTTAAACCATGGCACAACCACACAGTCCCATCCCGCCCGCTCTCATTCCCTTTGCCCATGATTTCTAAACTCCAAAAACCTTCTTTTCAATATACTGCAAATATTGTGAATATAGAAATCCACACAGTAAACTAAAATACAAAACCGTTTCACTTAACGTGCTGGCATAAACCAACACATAAACCGCAACTTTGAGGCTGCTCGGATTACTCTACTGAAGGTCCGGTCTAGACCGGGATGAGACTAGGATCCCGAGAGGATGTTACAAGGCCAATTATCTTCCAAAACAAGAAAAAAAAACATATTAACTTTTGTTAAATCTATCGCACAGTAACTAATGCAGCTAGGTTGTGGCAAGTGAGCAATATAATGCTTTGAAGTCTTGTCGGGTTAAAACTTGTGATAATCCACCTGGAACTGCAACTAAAAGTACTTGCAAAATACTGCAAGCTCATTCATAGTGAATACAAAAGCAGGTAACATATGCACTATACAGTTTTCAATGTTTACATAAGCGTATACACACAATCTATATATAACAGAGAAGACTATGCCATGAATCAGTAGTCATAAATACAGTATTACATTGTGCATGTTCTATTATTGCACATGTCAAGTGTTTGTATGACATGATAGGTATGGGTTAGTTACCTAGATGTCATTTGTTTTAATACAAAGATGCAACAACACAGATTTCATAGGACACGGGCTATACATTTTCACAAATCCACTTTTTTCTTCTTCTTAGGATGTTTTCCTAAATAAACCAAAGCTATAATACAACAGTGATATTAAAGTGTGATAAATATTCATGCACAAACAGATGATACTACCTAAGATCTAGTATGTGAAAAGATACTGCTGCACAAGCCAGCCGCTGTATACGATGGGAGGAGGTGTTTTCGGCTAAACTGGACATGAAATTAACGAAAGCACAAAATTAAGTGATCGGTAAAAAAGGCACACGGATTTTTATGAGGAGCTTACACATGAGCGCACACACACATCTGCCAACTGTCTGGAAGTTCTGTCCAATCTTTCTCAACAACATAATCAACAGTTACAAAAACAGACCATCACATGCAACCACAGAAAAAGGTCCCACGCTCAGCACTAAACTAAACCAAGATCCTCACACATTTCATGCCTTTTTCATTCTGTTCAAGATTTTTTCCATGTGTTCCAAAATAAGACGAGGGATCCTAAATCACCCCTACTGATTTAGGGTGTTTGTGATTTTATTGAGTCTTGAAACTAAGAATCGTTGAACATAATTAATGGGTGCAAGTTCTAAACTACAAATGGGAGAGCGGAGGCTGGCACACGTTGCTTTTGAAGGTGAATGTCATGTTTGCTGCCCAGGATTTAAGAGCAGTTCGATTCATGGGATGCATTGAGCTTCAGGGAAACTCTCCCCCTCGGCAGTGTGCTGGACTGTGTGCTCCTGCAGAGCTGTGAGGTCAACAAAACGCTCGCCGCACCACACACACTTAAACTGCGTCTCCCGCGAGTGCACGCTCTGGTGCTTGGCCAGGTGCTCGCGTTGCTTGAAGCTCTTGTCGCAGCTGGCGCACTTGAAAGGCTTCTCCCCGGTGTGAACTCGGCGATGGCGCTGCAGCTCGGACGAGTACCTGAATCGCTTTTCACAGTCGGGACATTTCAGCGGCTTCTCGCGGGTTGGGTCGCAGCGGTGCTGCACGAACTCGGAGGACGACACAAAGCGCTTGTCGCACAGGGAGCATTTCAGTGGCTTCTCTGTGCAGTGAGAGTTTTGGTGGCGCTGCAGCGTCGAATTCTTTTTGTAACCTTTTCCGCACACGTCGCACTTGTAGGGCTTCTCCACCTCGCCGCCACATTTGTGCCTCAGCAGTTCTCCTGATTGGCTGAAAGACTTCTGGCAGGACGCGCACTTAAACAGACTCTCCATACCGTGAACCTGCTGGTGGTACAGCAGGTGGGATGGCTGAAGGAACCCCTTATCGCAGAGGTTACACTTGAAAGGGCGATCGGCTGGATTTTTGTGGGTGCGACGGTGGCGTACGAGAGCGTACTGCTGTTTGAAGCTCATCTGGCACTCCTCGCACTGGAAAGGTCGCTCCTCTGAGTGAGTGCGTTCGTGCTGCCGCAGGTCAGACGGGCGCTTGAAGCTCTTTCCACAAGAACCGCAGCGGAAAGGTCTCTCCCCTTCCGGCTGGCATTGGTGGTGCAGGAGCTCAGATGACTCCTTGAAGTGCATCTCACATAAATTGCACTTAAAGAGGTGCTCGCCGGAGTGAGCGTACATGTGCCGCACAAGGTGAGAGCGGTGCTTAAAGCTCTTCTCGCACACGGCACATTTATACGGCCGCTCAGAGCTGTGCGTACGCTGGTGGTGCGCCAGATGTGAAGACTGGCTGAAGCTTTTATCACAAGTGTCACATTTGTAGGGCTTTTCACCGGTGTGTACTCTCTCGTGACGGGTCAGCTCTGACAAATGCCGGAAGGACTTATGGCACACGGAGCACTTATATGGCCGGTCTGGTGCAGAGGCCTCAAACGCAGGAGGAGATGAGGCACTGATCGCTGCACCGCCACTGGACGTCTCACCAGTGGAGGGCTGCTGGGGGTTGGCAGCTGATGAGGTTGGGGTGACGTTTCCAGAACCCGGCCGGTATGTTTTCTCACAGATGGAGCACTTCATTGGGTTGTTTCCATTGCCATGCGAGTTGTGATGCTGGGCCAAAGACGTGAGCAGAGAGAAGCCCATCTTACACACACCACAGACAAATGGCTTCTGCTCCACCTGTACACACTGATGCTCCAGCAGGTCCGTCGCCTGGCTGAATATCTTCATACACTGGGTACACTGGAAGGATCTGTCTTGGTTCACCATGCACTGGTGCTCATGAGGGTTGGCCAGGTGAGATATGTCATGGCCACAGGCTCCACACTTGTGCCCTCTCTCGCCCCCTACCTGTAAAGAGGGCTGCTGGGCTTGAACAGAGTGCTGCTGGCCATGCTGGGCTACCTGCAGGGAAGTATCTGGCTGCAGGACAACACCATACACAGTGCAGCCCAGAGGGTTGTCAGTTCCCTGGGGCAGCGTGTGTACAACAGAGGGTGGAGCCACTGCATGTTGCTGCTGCTGCTGCCACGCCTCTGTCATTCTTCCACTTCGCATGAAGGGATTCAGCTCTCAGCAGATGGGGAGGGGGGTTTCAGTGCTGAACTGAAGAGAGTGATGTGGTTTTAGAAATGGTAACCAGCACACAGAGTAGCTGTGTTTATGCACGTCCTTTGAGATAGGTGAGACAACCTAACAATGGAAAGAACATACACAACAAAATATTAAGTTTAATTCATAAAATAGAGTTGCAATGTGAGTAAATACAATGCAGGGTGGTTGTACAAAAGTGCAGGGCGGATGAGCTGTCAGTTTCCAACATGATCCATTATAAATAACAATGTAAGAGACAAAGAAAGTTATGTTTACTATTTCTTTCTTTTATTTATATCAAGGGAAGGTCCGGTATCCAGTGTCAGAATAATGTGTGTGATTGGTGTAAATCAAGTCTTGTTTGTGGTAAGAATAAAACTGACACAAACCACCTATGCCAGCTTGAGAGCCCTAAAACTTGCTAGCATTATCTAATGCTAAGTTTTGGTGAATTTAGGGGAAATTTACAGACACAAATAGACACGGTGTAGTAAAATAAAACACCTTAATGTGAATGTTTTTTTTTTTTTTTTTTTCAATTAGTCTGTTAGATAAAAATGTTAAAGAAGCAAAATATCCCAAAACCTCAAAATGATGTTTCTTGCCTGTGGTGTCTGCTTAAACGGAAACCCGCAAAAAATAACAGTTAGAAAATTACGCTAAACCAGCATTGGGCTCGGTCTATTTCCTGAAAAGCGAATCAGGCACGCAATAGTGCCATTTCTTAGTTAACTGTGTATTTTAAACGTTAGCTACACAGTGTAAATATCTTTATTATATCCATATTATTTAGCTGGAGATATTAGTTTTTTCATACATGGTTATTTAATGGTACGGTTACTGTTTCAGGATGTGGCTACCAAACGTTAGCCGTTAGCTGTTAGCTAACAGCTAACGGCTAACCGTTACTAAACAACTGGACTTCCTTCGAGATTATCTCCTGCTATTTCACATCATAAAACATTAATATCCGGTGTTGTCGGGCTATAAACATCACATTATAGCGTAACTACAATAGGCAAACGCGACCGAAGCGACGCAGCCTGTGAGCGACCATCGCTTCGCTGAAAGGCCACAATAACTTGTCTTCGAGCCTTCGCTGCAAACGGACCCCAAATCAGACTAGGCCTCCCCGGAGCTGCGGGGGGAAACCTTCAGCGGAGCCTCGCACATCCGCCAAAACACACCATTTACAACAAAAAAATGCATGATGACTTACTGGAGCCGCTTATCGATGGTTTTCACTGACGTCTTCAGCCTGAGTTCGACAACCTTAGGTATATTTTGAACTCGGAGGACCGGCGGTGGAGGGGATGCGGTTGAAGCCGGACGCCATCCTCCTGCAGACGGACGGACACCGGAAACCGCCACGCAGTGAGCTGTCGCCGCGGAGCTGCTGCCTCTACAGCCGGTCCCTGCTGGAGGTACACGCAAGAGCCCCCAAAACAAGCCGAGGTGGAGATAAACTGCTCTCTGACTTAGTTTGAAGAGCATTCAAACAAATACAATACGAGCCGAAAAGATATTAGCAAATATATTTCTTCAATATGACAGTAGGGGGGAGTGTTTCTCTCCTTCAGTCTAATGCTGGAAAGTCTCGCCTGTCATTTTCACCGATTTACAGATACTTCCACACCATTACCAAATCAACCAACAACAAAAAAAGCGTAATGTATCATCTCGAGCCTTATATTTCTGGAGCTACAACAGGTATTTTCTTTTTAAAATCTATTCTCGTTATTTTTTGCTGTGGACGTTTTCACACACCTTAAAGTAAAAGTTGACCTCTTCACTATAATTAAATCAACCTATAATGAGAAAATATACAACAAATAATAGTTTTTCAGTACCTTAAACTACCCAACAGTAAAATAGGCAACTTGCACCTGGTGCAACATTAAAATTCCTCTTACACATGAATGCATCAGTGATGATAATCTAATCGAATATAAAATAATATTACTTACAGGTCATAATGTGTATTTTAACTTCTAACTTTAAGTGCATTACGCTGATAGTACCTAAAAGCAGGATGTTTACATGTAATGTATTTAAATGTGTGATATACTTTTACTAGAGTAAAGGCTCTGAATACTTCTTCCACTACTTTATAAAAGTGATTGATTAGTCACTGCCAAAAGTGAAGTGGTTCTAATATATATAACCTATCTATAACCTAATTACCAAACAATAAGGGGGCAGTTTCACTTCAGTTTGATGTAAATTGGTATTTAGTCTGAGGGTGGAGTGATAATCGTGTTTGTCTGACAAATCTCTGTAATGAATGATTTTCAAAGTAAGTCTTCACATTTTTCTGCATAATGGATATTTTTAATTTTCCTGCTTTAAAAACATTTGTTATCATATATTAAACAGTCACATATGGGTGTAATGTTTGGGTTTGCCAATATATAGTCTCGCATTGCCAGACCAACCACACGCTGCAGTTCCCTGGTTATAGATTCAGTTTAAAATGTTAAGATACATTCTGACTTGACGTATTGAAGAAGTGTCAGTCGATTTTAAAACATTTTTCCAAAATTCAGAAAACGTGACATTTTGGAAAGTTAGATTATGGCCGGCTGCAGTATTGTAAACAATATCTCTGTTGTTAAAGATCAGTGGTTTGAATAATGTGGCCGTGCTGCCTTCACTTACCTTGTTAAGGGTTCTGATTTTATTTTATTTCAGTGTAGATGCTGTAAAAGTACAGCTCTTGAATATATTCCTGTGAACCGTGCATGGATAACAGATCTGAGCTTACTTGATTTATTTCAGCTCATCTGGACAGAGTGCACTTGTCCCAGCACGTCCCACAATGCTCTGCAGCATTTTGACATATTTTGTACAGAGCCCCTAAAGGGGACATGGGGATTTTTTTCTTTCTGAAGTGCTTGAGAAACTTTCTGGTGCGCATGAGCAAAGTGTAAACTTTGTTTCAAAACTTTATGTAGGCTATATTACGGATCCCCTAAAGGGACATGGGTACTTTTTTTTTCTTCTTATCATGAGCACCCGAAAGTAGGCCTATCTTGTGCGCATTAAAAACCAATCTGAGTAGCAGTCAGAATGGCTGCCGAGGAGGTTTTCATCTTCCTGAAAACGCAATGAAATGTACCTGATGGTGTCATCAACAAACTTAAAGATGATACTGTTAACCAATTTCATGCTGTGAATGTGAAATATTAAAGTGCTCATATTCTGCTCATTTTCAGGTTCATAGTTGTATTTAGAGCTTATATCAGAATAGGTTTACATGGTTTAATTTTCAAAAAACACCATATTTTTGTTGTACTGCACATTGCTGCAGCTCCTCTTTTCACCCTGTGTGTTGAGCTCTCTGTTTTAGCTACAGAGTGAGACATCTCACTGCTGTAACATCTTTGTTGAGAGTTGCACATGCTCAGTAGCTAGGTAATCATCTTGCTAGCTGTTTGTTTCTACAACTTCAGTAGTACAAGGCAGGATTAGCCGGGAGACTTCTTCTAAACGAGGGCGCACTTCCAACTTTGCGTGGAATACCTACAGAATATTGACATGTAAGTAGTTCTTTTGTAGATTATGGTGAACTAGTGTGTGTTGTAGCAGTGTTTTGCCATTCAGAACGAGCTAGCATGCTAGCGCTAGCTTGCTACGGTTAGCCACCTCGTTTCGGCTAGTGACGTAGAAAGCCCTGCCGATTTTGACCAGCTCACCCGGAGACTGAAGGCAGGACACATTCAGAAACCGTATCTCACTCTAAACAGCATGGATGGTTTTTTTCAAAGTTTGTATGCGTGTGGAAGCACCAGAGACACAAAATAACAACCTAAATCCTAGAAAAAGTGATTTTTTTTCATAATATGGACACTTTAAAGCTTTAGTGCGTAACTTTTTGATAACGTCTGTTACATTCGAGCCATTGCCAAATGAGTTGCTACAAAGCTAATTAAGACTATCAGCTCCACACAACTCTCTCTGTATTTCTCAGTATGACTATGTTCAGAAGATTGTGGCGTCCGGGGACTTTCCCGTGCAGAAACTCGAGTGAAGAGAATGACCTCTTCTGAAGAGTCCATCATGTTCTTTTTAATCCTTTGTATCCTCCTTGGCTACTAGCTACTGCGTGGAGGAGGGCGGTGCGCGGTCACATTATATTTTAGTTTTAGACTGCCGGGGGACTTCCTTTGACACACTGATCTCCTCTCTATTTCCATCTGTGTGCATTAATGCCCCAGTAATGCTTGTTACTAACCGGCGCCCTGCTACGTGCTGCAGAGCCCTGCTACGCCATGAACTACTACAACTACTATTTCTAGTCATAGTTCCATTATCTTTATTGTAACTATTATTGCCACTAATCATCACACCGCCAACCGGCACCGTCAGACACCGCCTACCAAGAGCCTGGGTCTGTCTGAGGTTTCTGCCTAAAAGGGAGTTTTTCCTCACCACTGTTGCACTAAATGATCGCTCTTGGGGGAATTACTAGAATTGTTGGGTCTTTGTAAATTATAGAGTGTGGTCTAGACCTACTCTAGCTGTAAAGTGTCTTGAGATAACTATTGTTATGATTTGATACTATAAATAAAATGGGATTGAATTGAATTAATTTGTCAACATTTAAATAACTTACCACTCTGAAACGTCTTGCTCCAGTCTGGTTGTGAAGCTGGTTCGGGTTGTTCCTGTGTTTCGGGATCAGACTGGGGTCTGAACAGGTACGACTGAGCCTAGGTAGATGCTAGATCGGATCCGCTAGATGTGCCGACATCACAGGACGTGCCTCGTGGCCAGCCTCATTCTGCCTCTGATTGGCTTACCCTGGTATTCTTACCCTAACCCTAACCAATCCCCACTCCCCATGCGCAGAGGTGGAAAAAGTACTAAAATATTGTACTCAAGTAAAAGTACCAATACTTTGATGAAATATTACTCAAGTGAAATTACCTATCTGAAAAACAAGTAATAAGTAGTTCATTTAAAATGTACTTTAAGTAAAAGTTATTTAGTTACATTAAAAAAACTGTAAAACGGGATGGGGGGATTTAGCAATGCCAGGAAACATGTTGTTTTGCTAATTGGCAATTTGCTATTAGTCATGAAAACTTCATTTGAAGTACCAATACACAAATACTTACTAAAACATGCTTCTGCAGATTAGATGTGGAGTTATTGAATGCTGCCAGTTCAGTCACCTTTGGCAGGCACATCTGGCATTGCATGATGATACTATTGGCGAATTCAAATGAAAAACAGTCTTTCAAATGTGGCCGAGGATTTTCGTCGTTTTGGGCAGCAGAATTCAATGTTTCAGCATTTCTACTGAAACAGTCTCTGAACCGTCGTCGCTCGCCTGATCCTCCTCCTTCTCCTTCTCAATCTCCTACAGAAAGACTTGGCGCCTGTAGGCAGCCTAGATGCTGGTCATTCGTCACTGTAGTGGTTCCGGGCGCGATTTTTTTCCTTCCTTTCGGTTTTCGTTAGTCAAAGTTTTTTTTAATTTTTTTTACTCAGCAACGGATGGGATTTGTAATGTAGCGAAATACAATACTTCACTCAAAGCGTAATCAAGTACATTTTAAATTACAGATTTTAAAAACGACTTGAAAAATACAAAATACACAACAAAACTACTCAATACGATAACGTGAGTAAATGTATTTTGTTACTTTCCACCTCTGCCCATGCCTAAACCTAACTACGTCAACACGTCTAGCACCTATAGCACCTTATCACGGTCATTGCATTTCTGTGAGTCATTTTTATTTTTATTTTTATTCTTATGTATGTGTGATATGTGTGTTTGTTGTGTTATGGTTGTGTAAGCTACTGGATACCTAAAATTTCCTTCGGGATGAATAAAGTATCTATCTATCTATCTATCTATCTATCTATCTATCTATCTATCTATCTATCTATCTATCTATCTATCTATCTATCTATCTATCTATCTATCTACCTACCCTGAGCCGAAGCCATGGTTACAGGCTGAAGCGGGTTTGTTTTGGATCACACTAGCTTGCTTGTCAGGGCAAGCTGTCCTCATGAAGCCTCATACTCTTCTGACTGGCTAGTAGTCCTTACCTAGGTACTGTCAGGGCATGCCCTCATACTCTGCTTCTGACTGGCTAGTAGTCCTTACCTAGGTACTGTCAGGGCACGCCCTCATACTCTGCTTCTGACTGGCTAGTAGTCCTTACCTAGGTACTGTCAGGGCACGCCCTCATACTCTGCTTCTGACTGGCTAGTAGTCCTTACCTAGGTACTGTCAGGGCACGCCCTCATACTCTGCTTCTGACTGGCTAGTAGTCCTTACCTAGGTACTGTCAGGGCACGCCCTCATACTCTGCTTCTGACTGGCTAGTAGTCCTTACCTAGGTACTGTCAGGGCACGCCCTCATACTCTGCTTCTGACTGGCTAGTAGTCCTTACCTAGGTACTGTCAGGGCTCGCCCTCATACTCTGCTTCTGACTGGCTAATAGTCCTACAAATATGGTGTTTTTTGAAAATTAAACCATGTAAACCTATTCTGATATAACCTCTAAATACAATTATGAACCTGAAAATGAGCATAATATGAACCTTTCTTAATGTTGAAAACTCTTAGCCTGAATGTTTTATTATCTCTGTTCATTTTTTTTTACCGTCTGAGGTCTAAGGGCATTTTCACATATCTTCTTAAATTTACCTTTTTAGGGTATTTGCATATAACTAATCCCCATGTGTTTAATAACAAAATGTTCAAAACAAACTCAGCTTTCTGTATAGCCATTTTCCAGAGCAATGTGTAAAGAGATCATTTGGCGCCAAAGCTGAAATGTTGATGTTCGCTTTTTGAAATTCCTCAAATCTCTTTTGAAAACAAACCTTAACTTATGATGTGTTGTACAAATTGTTTCGGTGCTTGAAATGAGTTTACCAAAGTCTTATAGGTTACATATCATTGAATAGTATTTAAAATTTACTGTGATGGTTTTCCTGCACGTCTTCCTCCCTCTCTCTCCCCTTTCATATCTCAGCTTTCCTATCAAATAAAGGCAGAAATGGCCAAAAAGTAATTAAATATCTGAAATGAAATTTTGTGATACCACTTTTTGAGGAGTAGCTTTGTCAAACATCGCTTGGACGTAAATTAGAGACGGAAAATGAATAAATACGAGGCACTCAGCATTCTCGCTGTCTTGCGAATTGCAAAAAAGGAACAAACTTGAATAATAATGACACATATATAGTAGAATTAGTGGTTATACATAACACCTGGTGCATTATAACACATATTTGAGGGTTGTTTCTTGCTTGTACAATCTACAGCATAGGTTCTCTAAGACTCTCTTTTATATCCAAGAAAAATTGGTATTGTTACTGACATTTCCCTAACCTAGATGATGTTGAATTAGAAATGTAATCGATTCGGGAAATCAATGGTGATACCCAGCCCTAATGATAATGATAAATATTGTGATATAGTCAATTTTCTGCTAAATCAATTGAAAAACGGTTTATAGATTTTAAAAAGAAAATAAAAAAAGATTGGAATGTTTTTGTTTTGGTTATTAAGAAATAACGTGGATGGTTCCGTACAACGCTCTTTACAAGTAAATTAAATGATCAGCTCACTACTTTCATTGAATTTTGGTGTTTTTAGTCAATTTTATAGCAATTGAAAAAGAATTGATAAAAGAACGTCAGAAAAAGCGCTGAAAAAATCGGCAAAAACATCAGAAAAAGTGACAAAAAAGTGATTAAAACGTCAAAACATTTCCAAAACATCGGGAAAAGCGACAAAAGTGTCAAAAAAGACGACCAAAACACTGAAATTTTTTTACATTTTTACACAGAAAAGCAAAGTTGCACGGTCGACGGGAAGGCAACACAAGGGTTAAAGTAAAAGTACTTATACAACCATACATCCTTATTCATGTGTTCATCTGTGATGTTCTTCGCCACCTTCATGAAACGGAATCATTAAATTGGAAAGGCGAGACAATGAACCACACCAAAGTCATTCATTTCAAACATTTCATTATTTTCTCCACATTAACTTCGAAACAACCTCATAAACCAAAGAGTAAGAAAGAGCATGCTCGGGCATGCAATGATGTCACAACATGATGATGCCACTGGGTGCGAAGTATAAAACATACAGTAGCAGAGAGTTTCTTTTTAATATCATTCATAAACTCGGGGATGTTTTCGGTAATCCGCTGAGAGTTTAAAAGCTAGCGTTTTATTTTACACTGCTCTCCGTGTCTCACGTAGCCTTGTGTTGCTGGAATAGAAGAGAGACGAGAGGGAGAAACTCACAAACTGACACCAGATTGAGCAGGCTGAACAAACATGCTGAAAAAAAATCACATCCGGCCCAAAACGTGTCTGGAAATGACACCGTAGAAACCCCATTTTCCCTTTTTGACTGGTCCAAAAGGGGGACGACTGGGAGAGAGACAAAACAGTGCATGCCATTTCAGGGTGAAAGGGAGTGTGTGTGTGTGTGTGTGTGTGTGTGTGTGTGTGTGTGTGTGTGTGTGTGTGTGTGTGTGTGTGTGTGTGTGTGTGTGTGTGTGTGTGTGTGTGTGTGTGTGTGTGTGTGTGTGTGTGTGTGTGTGTGTGTGTGTGTGTGTGTGTGTGTGTGTGTGTGTGTGTGTGTGTGTGTGTGTGCAGTTTTCCACCCAAACCCAATGCATCAAAACTAACTAAAAGACTTTTCTAAGATCTAATGATGGTAATTGGTGCCCAGTGGACTTCTTTAGCAAGTTCTGTCTTTAGTCTTTTTGAGTGTTATTTATTTATTACCTGCTCTAGCTTTTCCAATGTTTTAAACACAGATATGGTGATAACGACGGTCCAAAATGATGTGAAATTGGTGCTGTTTTTCAATTGAAAAGCAACTAATTTTCTCGAGAGACCACCCCTAAACCGCAAACTATGTTCATTAGTTGCAAAGATTAAATGATTAGTTGTCAACTATTAAATTAATCGCCAACTACTTTGATAATCAAATAATCGGTTTGAGTCTTTTTTCTTATAAAAAAGTAAAAATTCTCTGATTCCAGCTTGTTAAATGTGAATATGTTCTAGCTTCTTCTCTCCTCTGTGACAGTAAACTGAACACCTTTGTGTTGGGTTTTGCTTGTTTTATGCTTGTGTGTGTGTGTGTGTGTGTGTGTGTGTGTGTGTGTGTGTGTGTGTGTGTGTGTGTGTGTGTGTGTGTGTGTGTGTGTGTGTGTGTGTGTTGGGTGGGAAGGGGAGGGGAGGAGGAGGAGGGGGTCACCTTTCTTAATGTTGAAGGTTTTTCGTCTCCTCATAGCCTGGGTGTTTTATTATCTCTGGTCAGGTTTTTTTTTTTTAAATAAATTTGAGACGGAAAATGAATAAATACGAGGCACTCAGCATTCTCTCTGTCTTGCAAATTGCAAAAAAGTAACAAACTTGAATAATAATGACACATACACATATATAGTAGAATTAGTGGTTATAACTTAACAGTCTCAAGGCTGTACAAAGGGGCAAGGCCAAACCCTCCCCAGTATGTCAGCAGTTAAATGTGTATGTGTTGGGGTTTTTTTTGCGTGCGAATGTGTTTCACTTAATAAATTCAGGAAGTTCCTCGAGGCTTTTTAGACTCATGGGTCTTGGAGTGTGTTGTTGGTCGCTGATGAATCCGATTCGGTCAGATTCTGTGATTTCGACTGGACACGTGAGCTGGCGTGGCGGCTGATTTCTTTCCAAAAAAAAATCTCTGGAAGTGACAACCAGGGGATGGAGAGCGTAGAAATGGGGACAGGACAGTGATGTTAAAGGGATATAAAATGCACTTTTTAAAACCCCCACACAGCCTCATGCAATGGTTGTGTGTGTAGTTTTGTAGTGAAAAAAAAAAAAGAAAAGAATAATGACGGAGCCCTTTAAAATGGATCTACTGTTGCAGCATAGTTCTGTATGTAGCGCATAGTGCGAATAGGTGGGTAGTAGAGATTTATGGATGGCGGGGGCAACAGGGGGGAAAGGGTTAAAAGGCAAAAAGGGTAATTGTCTGTGGGGTTTTAGGACGGAGTGTGTGTCATGATCTTGGTTTGCATGTTTCTCATGATAACCAGGAAACAACGGTTGCTATATTCTTGTCTTAAGTGATGGAAAAATGGGCAAAACTGCCTGTGCCATCTCCAGTTCATTGAACATTAACCGATGGACACCCATGCACGTGTGTCCCGATACACCACGCTAGTTTAAAGCTGCACTCTTTTTTTTTTTACTTTCTTACTTTCTTTTCTATGGTTTGCAAGCTCAAAATAAGCATTTGAAAAGTAAACGGTGCTTTCAGAGAAAACTGAAACGGGCTTCAACAGAGGTGAAAAAACCAGAAGCAACAATAGAAAGGCTCTGCTGTGTCCGTCACTCGAGCTGCAGGCTCCAGTCGAGTTGGCAGAATGTCCGTCTCAGTAAGTAATAATATAATATACCGTAGTTATCAATAAGTCTTAGTAGATCATACCTGTATAAGCTTAAATAAAGAAGTGAATGAAAAGAATGGCTACTCCAATATTGAGTAAAATGACCATAACCACCAGGATAGAGCTGGAGCCCTAAAAGAGAGAAGAAAAAAGATATTAGTTCAGTTAATGCACAAATTCTCCAATTCAAACTCAACTGAAGGCTGGGAAATAGAAAACAGACAAAGACTCCACCGTTGCAAATTGATTAAAACCATATTAAAAGAATTGGAAGTTAAAAAAAAGTGATCAATTATTGGTTGTAATAAATCCTTAATCCTTTTTTAATAAGCAACATTTAATCTGCACGCAAACACAGAGACGTAAAGATGATTCCTTTGATGATTATTGATGATTCAATTGTTATAATTATCTAGAGCTGCAACGATTGGTTGTCAACTATTAAATTAATCGGCAACTATTTTGATAATCGATTAATCGGTTTGGGTAATTCTTTATGAAAAAAAAAGTTAAAATTCTCTGATTCCAGCTTGTTAAATGTGAATATGTTCTAGTTTCTTCTCTTCTCTGTGACAGTAAACTGAATATCTTTGAGTTGTGGAGAAAACAAGACATTTGAGGACGTTGTCTTGGGCTTTTTGGGAAACACTGATCCACATTTTAACAAACAAGTAATTGATTAATCGGGAAAATAATCGACAGATTAATCGACTATGAAAACAACCATTTGTTGCAGCCCTCGCAAAGAATATAAGTTGTGGAAGTATCCGACTTTTGGCATTAAGGTAAATTTGCGTATTTCCAAGTACTCCTTTAATGATTATTTATAATTCAATTGTTATATTTAACCTTCAGAAGTTAAAGGAATTGTAAAAATGTGGATCTGTACTAAACAATCAGACAGACAGACAGTAACTGTGATGTCTCACTGAGTTTGATTTGAGAATGAGATGCTCTCCTTCCTGCTCCAGAGTGATGGGCTGAGACTTGAGGGGTGGGGAGAGGGTGAGGTCTCTGTGCAGCGGCCACTCCTCCAGCTCTGCCCCCACATTCAGGTTGTCCAGCATCTGTACAGAGTCCATGGATCCCTCTCTGACCGGCCGAAGGCCTCGGGATCGCAGCCGGTTGTTTTTGGGGGCCGGGGACTCCGGGCCCAGCCCCCGAGACGTCTGCAAGTCCGGACACTGAAGCCTCATATCAACTGTATAGTCATTCATCCTCTCCTCGTCCTGCTCCGTGAGGCGCGAGTGGGCAGGGCTCCACCTAAGGGTGCTTTCAGCTGTCCAGCCCCCGCCGGTGACGGCGTCTAGCCTTTGGTCGATTACAGCATGCTCGTTTAGCCTGTGGTTGGAGGGGTTGTGCTGCTTTGGATGGTGGTTGGAGTAGACATGCTCTCGAGGGTTGTAACTAGAAGAGACGTGGTCCTTTGAATTGTGATTGGAGGGGATATAATCTTGGGGCTTGTGATTGGAAGAAGCATGCTCATAAGTCTTGTGATTGGACATGTTATGTTCCAAGGCCTTGTGATTGGATAAAATGTGCACCTGCGGCTTGTAGTTGGAAGAGGCGTGCTCGCAGGCCTTGTGATTGGTGGAAGAATGATCCCATGTCTTGTGATTGGAGGACGAGTACTCCCTCGACTTGTGATTGGAAGAGGCTTGCTTGGAGGGCTTTTGGTTGGATGAGGAGTGCTCCCACGCTCTGTAGGAGGAGGCGTGCTCCCGGGACTTGTGATTGGACGACGATTTCTCCCGCGGTTTGTGGTTGGACAAAGGGGCTTGTTCGTGGCCGTTCACTTGGCCCTCCGTCTCCTCCAGAAGGGAGGGTGTGGTGGAGCGGCTGCTGCCTCCGCGGTCCGGATACATGTCATCAGTCCAATTGTTAGCCCCTCCCCTCGGCAGATCCATGCCCCGCCCCTCCACCAGCACCTGGATTTCGGCCCCGCCCTGATCATCCACGGCGCTCTGGCGCATGAAGCAAGCATTTCTGGGGCGATGGCCGTGTTTGGGCGGGCTGTGGGGGGTCGAGGTGGGAACGCTCAGCACGGGGCTGAGATCAGGTGTTATCACAGGCGGCGTGGTGTCCGGCGTGCACAGCTCCGGACTGTCTGTTCCTGTCGAGATCACCTCGTGGTCTTTGTCCTTGGCGTCCTGGTGCTTAGGCCTCTGACATTCGAGCCCTACAAAAACAGTTGGAGAATAACAGCAGTGAAGTGATTTGGCACCAATCCACAGCGAGTCCATCAGACCTACACTGTGTGTGTGTGTGTGTGTGTGTGTGTGTGTGTGTGTGTGTGTGTGTGTGTGTGTGTGTGTGTGTCAGTGTTATTAGCATGTATGGTAACAAAAGGAGAGAAAAGCTGCATACAAACTGGACCTGGCAGTCACTGTTGGCTGAGAGAGGATTAACTGAGTGAATACACTTGATTTAGTCTGAATTCTCAGAGGTTTTAATACTCTGTTTCTGGATCAAAATATTTGACGTAAACACTTTAATCCCCATGTCTGATATATTTTTTAAATAAATCTTTAAAGGATCCGGTACTTCTAAATGTTTTAATGTAGATTTTAAATGAAGATAATGAAGGTGACTCCATCATTTCCACAATTTGCTGCCTTTTTTAGTCACGACTTATGACTAATTGTTAGGGGTGGGGGGGGGGGGGGGGGGGGGGCAACATAAAAGTGGGCAGAGATTTGGCAATAAAACCTAAAGGGGATTAAAAAAGCCAAAAGAAAAAGTAACACTGTATATTTTGAGAATCATATTTCTAAATGTAAGTGAAACAAAAAGCATTGTAATTGCATAAAGCATAAATTACTTTTGTATAGGAAAGAGTTTTACTATTATTCACTTCTTCATTTTCACATATATATGTGACTAAACTGTAAAATACACTATAGAGGTGGATACATTTAAACCTGCACTAATCAATATTTTTATGTTAACAATGACTCAAATGTTGTTTGTTCCGTAAAGTAAAAAAAACCAAAACTTTGTTTACTCCTAAAACGGTCGCAGTTTGGTTATGTTTAGGCACAAAAACGACGTACTTATGTTTAGAAAAAGATCGTGGTTTGGGTTTAAATTAGGGCTGTCAACATTAACGCGTTAATCGCGATGCGATTAAGGGCCGAGCATAACGCGTTCATTTTTTTTAATCGCATGCCGGTATTTCTTAATTTATTTTACACTTCACTCGGCTTTGCGTCGTGCCTAACAGGCTACTATTTTGACCCTTTGCAGCACCGTTACTTATCATCAAGCTGCCACTTCCTCGTAACACATCCTGCTGCTGCAGGCTGCAGCATGATGGAGAAAGACAGCAGCAATGAAATCCTGAATGGAGCTTTTTATTTTCCACAACTCCCGGACGGCTTGTAGACAAGTCGAAAGCCATATGCACATTGTGTAAAATATCACTGAAGTACGTCAAGCTGGAACTACCACCTACTGAGCTAAGCACAGTAGTACAGTTAACGTGATGCTACCTGCTAGCATGCTACAGAGTGCTACTTGCCGACCTGTGGATGAAACCAAATCCCCAAAAATTACTACAGCTCTTGCGAAACGGGTGGCAACTAACTGCAGACCTGTCAGCATCGTAGAGGACTCGGGTCTTAAAGACGTACTACGGTTGGCATGTTCTGACCTGTCTCGTTGCCGTCGAGATGGACAGTAGAAGCCTGTATGACACGGAGAAAGAAGCCACACTGGAACTGCTGCAAGGTGCTGCAAACGCTGTCTCATTAACCGGTGATCACTGGACGTCAGTGAGTTATCAACATTATTTAGGAGTTACTAAACATTAGATTGACTCTAGTAAGGATAGGGATTTTTAGTTTTTTAGTTAGGTACTTAGAGGAATTGTGCAATAATGACAGATTCACACATTTTTCTTTTGTTTACACAGTAAATAAATAATTACAAATGTTAAAGTCAAGTTCATAAAGTAACTTTCTTTGCATTCATTTGATTCCCAATCAAGATACACTGGTAAAAATTGCTTTCAATTGTTAATATGTACTTAAAAACAGTTCTGAAATGCAAAATAATAGAATTTTAATCATGTGATAAAATAGGCGATTAATCGCGATTAACTACAGAAATTCAGTGATTAATCGCGATTTAAAAAAAAAAAATTAATCATTTGACAGCCCTAGTTTAAATCAGACGTTACTTCCCTTCCGGTTACACACGCGACGCAGAATGTGACGTGGCTCTGTTTGTGCTCTAAAAGTAAAAAAATAAAAAACCTTGCCGTTTACTTTTAATTTCAAACGTTACACAAACCCCGGTCTCCTGGGTGAAAGTCCTGTGTTTGTTTGACACATCCACCCCCCCAACCTGCCGCTCTTAAGGCTGTTTTATGGTTCTGTGCAGGCTCCACGCAGAGCTTTGGCCGTAGCCTACGTAAGCGGCCAGAAGTTTATACTGGTGCGTTGGTGTGTGCGTCGAGCCGGCATGTGTGTGTGGGGAGTGGGTGATAGAGCGAGGGAGAAGTGAGAGAGTGAAGGTGAGTAGCGATTAGTGAGAGAAACAAAGTGTCTCCCCTGTTCTTTCTGACCACGGTGGGAAATCTGGAGCAGGAGAAGTTAACCCTCTCCTTGATTTCATGTTGTTGTTGGAGAAGGAGAACCAGGAAATGATTCGGGGGGAAGGCAACGCTACCAAGCCACGGCCCAGAGACGTGCGTCGCCGTGACGTGTAGTTACATTTTTTTGAAAGGTGCATGCCAGGCTACGGCGTAGGGTCCTGCGTAGACGCAGAGGGGTCTGCGGGGGTACGCCGTTAATTTGACGCAGAAGCATAATTACTACGGCTGCTAGAGGGTGCCAACACTGTAAAACTAAATATGAGTCGTAATTGCTGCTCGAACAAACAACTTATGTGGGAGTTTTTCAGGAGAGAACAGTCTCTAAATAATGTCCATTAAATACAAACGAATCTGTCTGCTTACACAGTAATAAGACAGTGTTTACAATAAAACAAAGACTCCGTTAAATGTTAATGTAATTCTGCATTGTGAACATAAAAATTAAATAACTGAGATAAGTCAGAGCAGGAGGTGAAAGCTGTGAATTTACTGGACCTAAAATTGGACACACTTCTGTGTTTGTCGTCCACTCACCGTTGCCGTAGATGTGAAAGGAGGGAGAGAGCTCTTTGGCAGCGATCCGGGCCAGTCGACACTCCTCCATGGCCTTCTGCGCCACGCCTTCAGCTGCCTCCGCCTTCCCACGAGCGTGGCTCATCCTGAACAGCACAGGGGGAAACACTGCAGTCACACAGGATAGACAACAAGTCCTCCAAAACCATACGATGATAAGGGCCCTTTGTTCCTAACCTCTAATACACATGGGTCAAACTTAAGGCCCCCGGGCCAACTCCGGCCTCTCTCTAATTTTGATCCGGTACTAATATCAATTTAGGTTCACAATAAATATTGACCCGCCTAGTTGTGCGCCTAACCAAAAAGACAGGAAACTAGTTTTTCAAACTGCAATAATGTAAAAACTCAAAGCAGAATTTGGCAGATTTGCTGATTTTGAAACTGAGTCTGCATATTCAGGATGTGAAACAGGTTGTTGTAAGTCGGGTAGCCTGCTTTTAAAAAAAGTATTCATTGTTGTGCTTGATTTGCAAATTTCTATGATGGCTAAGGAACTATTTCCTTGTCTTTTGTAGGGCTTTATGCAGATTTACACCCCTAGACAGGGAACATTTTACTGCACAGTCAATACTTTTACTTTAAGTAGCCTACATTTAGCTGATAATACTTAACTTTTACTTAAGTTTTTTGCAGGACTTTTACTTGGAGTATTTTTCACAGTATGTGTTAATGACTTTTCCTGAAGTAAAAGATCTGAATACTTCTTCCACCGCTGCTGAAAAGTAAAAGCTATAGTGCGTAGTTTCTGTCTCCCCTATGAGGAATTCTAAGTAATGACAACAACACTGTCGGTGCGTCCGCATGATATAAGCCACACCCACCCTCCACGCAGTTGCTAGTAGCCAAGGAGGACACGGAGGATTAAACAAAACATGATGGACTCTTCAGAAGAGGTAATTATCTTCACTTGAATTTCTGCGCGGAGAGTTGTGTGGAGCTGATAGTCTTAATTAGCTTTGTAGCAACTCATTTGGCAACGGCTTGAATGTAATGGACGTTCATTAATATCAAAAAGTTACGCACTAAAGCTTTAAGTACATTTAGCTGATAATACTTCAAATGTTTACTTAAGTAAAGTTTTTTTGCAGGACTTTTACTTGTAGTGGAGTATTTTTCACAGTGTGTATTAGTACTTTTCCTGAAGTAAAGGATCTGAATACGTCTTCCACCGCGGTTAAAATGTGAACCTGTTACCTTGACATGGCAATCTCTGCTTTCTGCTTGGAGATGTCTGCAGCCTTCTCCGCAGCTTCCACAGCTCGATCCACCTTCTCTCTGATCTTACTTGCCCTCAGTGGGATCAGGTTCTTGCGTTTTCCGCTCACCAACGTGTTCTGCTTGTACTTCCCCTCCTCCTTGGTGCCGTCAGGGAAGGTGGTGCATCCATACCCGTGCCTCTTGTTCCCCACCCATTCCCCTTCATAATGCAGGCCGTCCGAGCGCCGGCTTATACCCCAGCCGGCCCTCTGGTCGCTCCGCCACTCGCCAGCGTACATTTCAGTGACGGTGGCGTCCACAGGGGCGCCCTGTTCACTCTCGCTGGCGTTGGAGTGGATGTCAGATGCAGCAGAGCTGACGGTGCTCATGCCAGCCTCGCTGCAGAAGGAGCTCTGCTTGCTGAGCTGACTGGCCAGCGAGCTTTTGGACTCGGAGCGCCGCAGCTTCAGGCCGCTCAGGATGGACTGCCGGAAGCGGCCTTTCCTCTTCCTCTGGCGCTCAGCTTCACTGGGAGCCGTCAGAGCGAACCCACCCCGCCCCACAGGGCTCCCAGCCAGCCCGGCCGCCACTCCGTCCGTGGGCGTGGTGAGAGAGCCGTCCTCCAGCACAGCCGGAGGGCCGTGGCTGTGCTCGGAGCGGAGGGAGTTTATGGATGTTCGCAGAGGGAAGAGGATGACCGCAGCCATGCCGTACGGTACACTCTGCCGCACACCATAGCCATGACGCATCCCGGCCAGCCACTGGCCTTGGTAAGTTCCTGAGACAAACAGAGACACACAGACAGTCAGAGTTATGTCCTTGTTTTATGAGACTGTCCTCCCCTTGAAAAACAACCCAATGAGTCATTTGTTCAAGCAGCAATTACGACTCATATTTACATTTCTAGTGGCGGTGCACTTTAGTGGCCACAGTAATTATGACAGGAGCAAAGCAGGAAGTAAGGTGACAAAGTATAAAGGCTTACTCACAGTGTCCGGTTCATTTGACTAGTGTGATCCCTTCGTACGCTAAACCGTACCCTGGCACGGTTGAAAGATGTGGCCAGGGTACGGTTCGGTTGGACTCGGGCCCGTTAAACATCAGTGGGATCGTTAAACGTGCCCGAGGACGGAACTAACGTACGCTGCGTAAGCAAGGCTAACGAGAGGGCTGTGTGTCGTCGCGCACCGAACATCTCCAAATAAGCCACAAAGTGAGCATTACAGTAGTCTTTATCCACGACGTTCCACTTCCTGGATAGCTCCGGTGCCGCCAGAAATTCTGCCAGATGTCACTCTTTTTGGCCGGATGTCCATTACCTTCCTCTTTCTTTGTGTTGGCGTTCTAACCTCTGGTGGATTTGTGAGGACTATGGTTAACTGCTCCTCAGATCTCTGCAGGGTAAATCCAGACAGCTAGCTAGACTATCTGTCCAATCTGAGTTTTCTGTTGCACGACTAAAACAACTTTTGAACGCCCACACATTCCACCAAAACAAGTTCCTTCCCGAGGCTATTTTGCAGAGGCACCAGGGCTCCGTCCGGAGCTTAGCTCCGCGATACATTACAGTGATGGACTCTGTGCTGTACAAGAGCGCTTCCCTTTCGGTTTTCGCATTGAAATAAAAAAAGTCGCATTGTAATGACGGAACTTTACTTTACGGAACAAACGGCGATATGTCACGTTCTGCGTCATGAGCGTAACCTTCAGGAAGTGAAGTAACGTCTGATTTTAACCCAAAGTAGTTTTTGTGTCTAAACATAACCAAACTGCGACTGTTTTCACACTGTTAACATGTTTAACACTGCGACCGTTACGTTCTCTGGTTTAGATATGAGGTTGTATTTTCCTGCCACCGCTAGGGGGCGCTAATTTATTAAATGCACCTGTTGGTCGTTTGAGAGGGTAGGAATAAAACAACCTATGATGGTTTGGAGGACATATTGAACAATTCTCTGAGATTGTTACTATGAGCGTTTTATTTCATCACATTTTAGAATCTTCATTAAAGGATTTGCTATAAGTTGATTTTAACATTAGAATAATCAATTATCTTTTCCTAAGAAATGAGCCTCACTCGGCTTCTTGGTGGCTCTTTAAAAAAAAATTAAACTCAGGCAAGACGATTGATTGTGACAAAACATGACAGTTTATTAAAGGTCCCATGGCATGAAAATGTCACTTTATGAGTTTTTTTTAACATTAATATGCGTTCCCCCAGCCTGCCTATGGTCCCCCAGTGGCTAGAAATGGTGATAGGTGTAAACCGAGCCCTGGGTATCCTGCTCTGCCTTTGAGAAAATGAAAGCTCAGATGGGCCGATCTGGAATCTTCCCTTTATGACGTCATAAGGGGAAAGGTTACCTCCCCTTTCTCTGCTTTGCCCACCCAGAGAATTTGGCCCACCCATGAGAGAGACAGTATTAGGGGACCACTAAGGCCTATATAAAAGAGACTTCAGATACAGTATTAGGGGACCACTAAGGCCTATATAAAAGAGACTTCAGATACAGTATTAGGGGACCACTAAGGCCTATATAAAAGAGACTTCAGATACAGTATTAGGGGACCACTAAGGCCTATATAAAAGAGACTTCAGATACAGTATTAGGGGACCACTAAGGCCTATATAAAAGAGACTTCAGATACAGTATTAGGGGACCACTAAGGTCTATACTGTATAAAAGCATCCAAAGAGCACCATGTCATGGGACCTTTAATGATAGATATTTCATGCTCTTTACTTCAGCATGAAGTCACCGTGAGAGGCATCTCCTGCTGATTTGTAATGCTTCACATGTGGTTAAATGGCAGTGACATTACTGATGTTTACATCTGTTCTGTTGGTGGGAACTCACTCACCCACTCTCCTCCATTTACAACAGACTATTTACAACAGAGACGCCCCAACTCAGAGTTACTTCCTGTGTCTGTCACATGGGTTTCTCCACCGCCACGCCCCTTTAGGAGACTAGTGGCAGGTCTTGTGTGAATTTATTCTAATGGGAGAAGCGGACGTGAACACAGATTATGAGTGATATTTTCCCCCCATAGTCACAAAAGTAAATCGTGGACCCACTTTTCACTAGCCACATATCTCCAGAACATTCTGACGCTAAAATGGCATTTTTCAGACGGACACATCAAAACAATTAACTTTGTTTGAGACCTGTTTCTGTCTCAGGACCAAACTCTCGCGAGATCTGGCAACACAGAGAAGCTAACGTCAAAAACAAGTTTAAAAACGCCGTGTCAAAACGAATGTTCGTAATGCTAAATGTCTTTTAGCTGTGTAAATATCTAATATTAGCAAAAGAAAATATTAATAAATTATGCAAATATAACTTTTCATCCATCCACACAACGTTCCCTACACTTTTAAATGAGGCCGCGCCCCTTTAGGAGACAGGAAGTATTGACCGTTTAATACCAAAGGTGCAGCGTGTAATGCGCTATCTTTAGTTATAGAGAATCTTTGTACGAAATGACCGATACTACAGTCTCATTGTTTGTTTCATAGTGTGCTGTTATTCACACAAGATTCAGACAAGTAGCTTACAACTCAGTTGTATAATATACAGCGAGCAGAAAACAATAAATAAGAATTACATCTTTGGGAAATCATTTTTTAAAATGGCAATAGTTTTCTAAATTTGCATTTTTGTTGACATTGAAGGTGCTGTAGGTAGGATTGTGAAGATCCAGGACTTAGCCAAAAAATGTGAACATCGACAACTTCTCAGTCCCTCCCCCCTTTCTGCTAAAGCCCAAAACGGTCTCCTAAGCCCCTCCCCCCACAAGGGAGAATGAATGCGTGTGCATGAGCAGTGATTGAAACGCAGTTAGACACCCCCCCCCCCCCTGGCCCTGATTGGTGCATCTGAACAGGGAGCGGTGGATTTTTGCAAATCACACTACAGGCTGTAGGTGGTGCCAGAGGAGCCAGATTTTCTTTTTTTAAATGACCTGCTTCATGTAGTTCTACTGGAACATAGGGTCAGTTTCAGCAAATATGACAAAGTTATTTTTATAAGTCTTACCTACTGCATCTTTAAGTCTTGCATAATTTCCTGTAAGTTCAGAATAGTGAAACCGAGTACTTTTAACACTTTAATAACTGATGCTGTGTTGTGTAGTGTGGGAATGGAGCTGTCTATGGTGCTGAAATAAAACCCTAAAAGATACATGGAGGTACATTTTTCCAGGCTATAAACTGTTTATAATAATACATAATTACTATGCTGTGTGGAATTGTGACACATCTGTTGTTAGGTGAATCCTGTGGATACTGACGAACCAAACTCAAGCCTCAAGTTATTTATTTTTTTGCAGGTAATTCTTTGTATTTTCCTGTTGCCTTTGCATCTTATTTACCAACATTTTTTTTCTTTTTTTAAAGCTTTTTAAGGCTCCACAAACTAAAACCATTGATCAGTCAGTGTCGGTCGGGAGCTGTCCGCGGTGCTGAAACCAAAACTGGACTCTCTCGCGCTCGGCGGACCTTCTCTGTAGGTGCACAAAGCTTGAATGAATAAAATCTCTATAGTGAACAATTTAAAAAAACAAACATGAAATGAATAAAAGAATTACAAAAAGAATTGAAAAAAAATGAATACCAACAAAAGAATTCAACATAACACCCTCTGGACTGGTTGAAAAAGAGACAAGAAGAAGCCCAGGCTTGTCAAGTCCTACCTCCAGTCTTTACCAAAGACAAGTTCACAATCCAATACAAATAAACTAAACAGATCATTTTAAAATACAACATAAATACTACTCCAGTTTACATACTACTCCATCGAGCTCAGAGAATAAAAGCACGAAAGGAACAAAAAAAAGAACTTCATGTGACTTATATGTTTTTATTATGATTTTTAATAAGCGCTGTGTGTGTGTGTGTGTGTGTGTGTGTGTGTGTGTGTGTGTGTGTGTGTGTGTGTGTGTGTGTGTGTGTGTGTGTGTGTAAAACAGCGTTTATTGGGTTGTGGAAAATGTGTCAGCTCGTGCGTGCTATATTCATCTGTCGGCGGTCTTCCACGTGATCGGAAGAGAGAAGCAGAGCTGTCGCGTGACGCAGTCTTTTTTTTATGTTTTCCTCTCTTCACCATCTTATATATATATATATATATATATATATATATATATATATATATATATATATATATATATATATATATATATATATATATATTATATTTTACAGTATCGTGTTAAAACAGCAGGTGTGTGAGCATTAGTGCACCTCCTGGTAAAAACAACCTCCACCTTCAATGCAGCACTGACACACACACACACACGTGCGCACACACGTGCGCACACACACACGCACACATACACACACACACACACACACACACACACACACACACACACACACACTGTGTGTTCCTTCCACCTGCATCACTCATTGACCTGGCTTCCATCATCCGGGTCCCGCGCAGCATCAGTTATCAAACGGCCTAGATTTACACGCGAGACTGACGGAGGCCGAGAGCCAATCAGAGAGGCAGTAGCGCAGGCAAGTTCTGGTCTCTAGTGACACGCTGACCTGCTGTCTGCGCGTTACCATGGCGACAGAGGGTGTGATGCAGAGGGGAGAGGGGTGAAGGTGTGTTTTTATAAATCGCTCTAAACACAAGAAGTGACGAGATCTCAACATGGTTTAATGTATAATATTAGAAACACACAGCCTGATTTCTAATGGTATTAGCAATAATAATAATCAGTGGTCAGTCGGCCAGAGGCAGCAGACCCCCTTATGTATTCATGTGGACGACATGGACAGATTATATGAGGCAGTGGGCTCCTGGACACCGACATGTCAGATGGTCCCAACTCTGCTACACCGGAGCAACACGCCCAGACTCAAAGAGACGCGGCTGCGTTGTTAATCAGTAGTCACTTTTTGTCTCTTTGTAGTCACTTTGCTTCTCTCTTTTAAGTCATTTTGCATCTCTTTTAAGTCATTTTGCATCTCTTGGTAGTCGTTTGTGTCTCTTTGTAGCAACTTTTATTCTCTCTGTCGTCATTTTGTGTCTCTTTGTGGTTGTTTTGTGTCTCTTTCAGTTTAGTTCTGCAGGTTCAGTCAAACTCTCAGGTGCTTTTGGGTGAAAAACTGCAGATGAACTCTATGTACTTATATAATCCTGAATATTTAATTCATGCTGGAGATAAGTAGAGGCTGTCTGACTCCTGTCTAACGCTTCCTGCCACAGCAGATCCACACCGTCACTCTTCTGCACAGATACTAAATACTACAGCACACTGTATAAAACGTGGGCCCCCTGAACCCTCGGGCCCCCAGGCTTGGGCCCGGTAGGTCTGCTCAGGAATCCATCCACGCATGTGGATGTGACCTACATGTTATTTATGTAGCCGACATCGGAGATGTGTTACAGTGGGTTTTAGCAGCAGGCTAAGTTAGCGAGTCGCTCCACTTTCAGCCTGAAAATCCATCTGTGGAACGGAAGTAGTGATGTTTTATTTGGAGAAGTCCAACGGGACTAAATCTGATCTCTAAACTGGATATTGTGAGAAGATACAGGGAGGGCAAATTGGCTCTGACAGAAAATGAGTTTTAGAAGCCTTACCTCCATCGGAGTAGGTTTCAGTGCCGTATCCATCCTGCAGCCCGTTGCTCCACGTCCCCTCGTACCGGGCCCCGCTCGCCGTGCTCTCCAGCTGCCCGTAGCGACCTTTGAACCCCTGCGTCCACTCCCCTCTGTACTCCCAGCGGCCCTTGCTCTCCACTCCGATGCCATGCCGCTTGCCCTGTGCCCAGGTGCCCTGGTAGTTGTTCCCGCTGGGCCACGTGTACACGCCCAGGACCTCGAAGCCATGGCTCCAGGCGCCCGCGTACTCGCCCTGACCCTGGGGCCCCGTGCAGACCCCTCGTCCATGGGCCTTACCCTGCTCCCACCCCCCGCAGTACGACCCCCCGTCATCAAAGTCAAACCTGCCTCCAGTGGACATGCATGAAACAGGTTTAGGCAAATCCTTAGAATGTCAAGAAAAAGAAAAAAACAAAGGCCTAGTTCACTCAGGAGGAGCGAAAAGGGAGGAGGCCTCGTTTGAATCCGGTAGCATGGAGGTGCAGGGCCTCGACTCTCCCTTTCCTGTTAGTTCAGGACCTAAAACACCAGCTCCTCGTTTCGAAAGCAACAGGACGCGGCCCGGGGAGCATCGCCTTCCGATGAAGAAGCAGTCCAAGCCTCAGCGACGGGTCTGGAGTGACGAACGCAGCAGCTGTTGTGCATGCTGCTTCCCATGGGCATGCAGGCTCAGAGTGCTTCTCATCCTCCGCCTCCTCCACTTCCTCCTCCACCTTCCTGCTCCAATCAGCCTCGCAGCCGGCCTGTCGCCTCAGCCGGTGCAGCGGGGCGCTCCAGACAAGCGAGGCCTAGGCTTTTTTCCAGAGGCCCACAGAGCGGCGGAGGCGATGGCAGCAGCAGCAGCGACCGAGCTCAGCTCAATCAGACATTACAGCATCAACACATCCCTGCCGCACCAGCACACTGAGAGGGAGACAGGACGGGGATGCTGCTGCACTGGTACGCCATGAAAAAAAGAGAAGAAGTTGGAGCTCTATAGCATGGCCTGGAAACAAGGTTCAGAGACACACATCCAATAACCACACACAGCCTCAGCCTCGCACACACACCTTGGCAGACATAACGGAGAGGGAATATCTCCCCTCTGCTCCGCTGTGATCTGAAGACGAGCCTGTCCTTGGAGATGAGGATGCGAAGGAGAAAAAAAATAAATTATTCCTCTCCCTTTCCCTTTGTCCTCTCCGTTTTCAGCGCTCGCCTAAAACCTGGATTCTTGTTGTTTCCCAATTCCACCAAGTCATCTGTCCTCTCTTGTTTTTTTGGCCTCTCTCTCTTGCTCTCTCTCTCTCTCTCTTTAAAATCTGCTCATTACAGGACTGTTCCACCCCAGCCAATACCCCTCCCCCACATACACTCACACACACTCCTTCCCTCGGCTCTTAAAGAGATAGAGATGGAGGGATGGTGCGAATAGCTGCATGCACGGAGAGCTGGCTCTCCTCTTTCCCTTTGGGGATACAGCCTGCTTCTCCTAATTATCCAGCCCCGTTTCACTCTCTCTTCTTCCTCCCAGACTGAGATCTGGTCAGTCAGCAGTCTGTTTTCCTGATAACTGGAGTTTTGTAAGCTCATTGACTGATATTTCTTTCACTGTCATCTCGTAGGCAAACCAATAGACCGTAGCTGTCACTTGAGTAAGCTTTATTACACCCAGACTGACTTTTGCACGCACAAATTGTTGTGAATAACGTTGCCGTCAGGTAAAAACCGTGTATGTCCAAAACTGTTGTTTTTCAGGAAGTGAAAACTAGCTGTAAAACCCACTAACAGACATAAAGGGTGACCGGTAATATTGATTAATGAAAGAAAATTGAAAGGACAAAATATGGAGACGATATATTACACTACATTCTGCAAAAACTCTGAAAAAAAAGTCCTGTTTTAATTTGTATCATAAATTGTTGCACTGTTTTCCTTCCTGAAGATGTATCTGCGTGAACCTACCTCGAACCGATCCTCCTTTCCTTATCTATCTTCTCTCACGTCATCAGAAATGATATCTATATCCGTGTGTGTCTCATTAAACCTTCACAACATTGTGAACTGAACTCACAATCCAGTAGACGATCGGACACAAACCACAAAAAAATCGTGATTGGATGGTCTCCCATCTAGGGACGTAACGATGCGACGTGAATCGGGTTAAACATCGACATAGATGTGTTCAAAAGTTGACACATGGTTGGGATAAAAAAAAATTATGAATGATGAATCAATTTAACCGTCCCAGATGGTAATCTACTTTTGATTTCACTCTTCACTTCTTAGTTGGTTTATTTGAAGAGATTTTTTTCCTATTTATTTAGTTGTTTTTTAAGGGGGATTTGTTTTAAAAACTTAGAATTCTTTTTTATTCAGTTTTTGTTATTTAAGATAACATACAATTTGTGAGCAAGTTAAATGAAAGACTGTCGGGTTTTTTTTTTTGTCGATATTGCGCCAGAATAACAGTTAAATGACAAAATGTTCGGAAGAGCTCCACAAAACACAGCTACTCCATTGCTCGCTCACTAGCAAAATTTCATTTCAGACATTTATTTCATATTTTAATCATATACATAACCTAAAGACTTTGTTAAACTCATTTAAAGCACCGAAACAATTCGACAACACATAATAAGTTAAGGTTTGTTTTCAAAAGAGATTTGAGGACTGGACTGAAAAGCGAACATCAACGTTTCAGCTTTAGCGCCAAATTATCTCTTCACACATTGCTCACTTTACAGAAAGCTGAGTTTGTAGTGAACATTGTTATATGAAACACATGGGAATTAGTTATATGCATGTAAATTTAAGAAGATGTGTGAAAATGCCCTTAGATGGTTAAAAATACTTCTATTTTAGGTATATTATATATCGTCTCTAGGTGAAGTAGCATTGATCACTTTGAGGAGGTGGATACATTTTGTCCAGCCTGGCTCTGCCCTGCTCTACGTACTTCCGCTCAATTTCCATATTCCTTCAATACGTCGTCTGGGTTTGCGGTATATTCGTGGGTTTTCTCCGGTCAACAGAGGGAGTGGCTGAGAGCGATGACGTTGAGGTTGTGCGCTAGTTTGAGTTGTAGTTCCGTAATGGCGGCGGAGAAAGATGCGAGCAAAGCCATTTGGTCCGTTGTGGCAACGCTGCCGAATATCCAGAAGTTAAAGCCCGAGCAAGAACAATCTTTGCTGAGTTGTGTTGGGGGGCCATGATGTTGTGGCCCTCCTCCCCACGGGGTTCGGGAACAATTTGATTTTCCAGCTCGCTCCGTTAGTGGTGAAGGAGTTGGCTAAGGCTAACGCTAGCGATGCTAAACCGACGTCACGACCAAACGTTAGCGATTGGTTATGGCAGATCCAGAGTGGCTCTGGGCAGATCCAATAGTTTTAAACTTCAACAGAGTACCCGCCTTCAAGGAAGTTGAAGGCAATGGAGAGTGGCCAGACTCTCTGGACAAATGAAATGTACCAGAGTCTGGTAGGACCAGGCTAATGTACCAGAGTCTGGTAGGACCAGGCTAATGGACCAGAGTCTGGTAGGACCAGGCTAATGTACCAGAGTAGGACTAGGCTAGTGTACCAGAGTCTGGTAGGACCAGGCTAATGTACCAGAGTCTGGTAGGACCAGGCTAATGGACCAGAGTCTGGTAGGACCAGGCTAATGGACCAGAGTCTGGTAGGACCAGGCTAATGTACCAGAGTCTGGTAGTACCAGGCTAGTGTACCAGAGTCTGGTAGTACCAGGCTAGTGTACCAGAGTCTGGTAGGACCAGGCTAATGGACCAGAGTCTGGTAGGACCAGGCTAATGGACCAGAGTCTGGTAGGACCAGGCTAATGGACCAGAGTCTGGTAGGACCAGGCTACATTTTGTCCCCACCGGGGATAAAAATAATTCAGCAGAGATATATAGACCAGAAAGGGAGAATCCCACGCATCTCTACCCCGGCAAATCGCACCCTGAGTGTATATATTTGTGTGTCTCAATAAACCTTTAGAACATTGTGAACCGAACGCTGCCTCGTGTCGCTTTGTCTTCAGAGCTCGTATCTGCTTTCAGAATCAACTCGCAGAGGACGGTAGGCCTGGATATCGTCGGGGATTTCCCGAATCGATTTGATTCCAATTTGCAAGGTTCCGATTATATTACTTTTTGATTCAATATCAATTAGGTTAGGGACATTTCAGTTACAAAACCAGCTTTGCTTGGATGTAAAAGAGATTCTCAGAGAACGTCTGCTGTAAATTGTACAAGTAAGAAGCAACCTGTCAAATGTTTTTTATAATGTCCCAAAAAGGGGTCAAACTCACCACATCCATGGTGAAAAGGCACACATTAAAAGATAAATTCTGGGGTTTTATTAAATCTATATCAGATCCCTCAAACAAATATAGATTTAGTTGGAAAACCGATAATTTGAACCCAGCCCAGAGGTCAAGCCATGAGCTACTTGCATCACATCGCTTACATTTATTTACATAATACACATAAGCTGAATGAAGCTACTGTTTGCTGAAATTGCAATACCCAAAGCTTATGAAAAATCTTAACTTCACGTCAAGGTTCATGACTATTTTACACTTCTTTAGCCCACAAAGTTATAGCTACATCACTGAAAATATTCCCTTCAGGTTCATCACAGTCTGACAGCCAAACACAGTCGTCTTCACTGGCCGAGCGGCCCCATGGTAAATTGGTTTCTAATCAATAACTAGAGCTTGATGGTATTGGAAATCTATCCGTCATTGAGCACACCATCTGCTGGATCGTATGACCAGAAAATAGTGTCAAAGACGGACTGGCCCCGGCTGTGTCAGGTTGAACTGGTTAAACAGGTTCAGATCTGCTGATTCTTCTTAGTTTTGTAAAGCAAATATTTCCTCAATGAATGTCAAAGTCCGACCTCTTTTAAACAGGTGAGTTGAGTCCGGTGAACATAATTAGAACAAATCAAGCATATATCTGATTACAAGGAAAAGTTAAAGTGCTCATATTATGCTCATTTTCAGGTTCATAATTGTATTTAGAGGTTATATCAGAATAAGTTTACATGGTTTAATTTTCAAAAAACACCATATGTTTGTTGTACTGCACATTGTTGCAGCTCCTCTTTTCACCCTGTGTGTTGAGCTCTCTGTTTTAGCTACAGAGTGAGACATCTCACTTCTGTTCCATCTTTGTTGGGAGTCGCACATGCTCAGTAGCTAGGTAAGGACTACTAGCCAGTCAGAAGCAGAGTATGAGGGCGTGCCCTGACACTACCTAGGTAAGGACTACTAGCCAGTCAGAAGCAGAGTATGAGGGCGTGCCCTGACAGTACCTAGGTAAGGACTACTAGCCAGTCAGAAGCAGAGTATGAGGGCGTGCCCTGACAGTAGCTAGGTAAGGACTACTAGCCAGTCAGAAGCAGAGTATGAGGGCGTGCCCTGACAGTACCTAGGTAAGGACTACTAGCCAGTCAGAAGCAGAGTATGAGGGCGTGCCCTGACAGTACCTAGGTAAGGACTACTTGCCAGTCAGAAGCAGAGTATGAGGGCGTGCCCTGACAGTACCTAGGTAAGGACTACTAGCCAGTCAGAAGCAGAGTATGAGGGCGTGCCCTGACAGTACCTAGGTAAGGACTACTAGCCAGTCAGAAGCAGAGTATGAGGGCGTGCTCTGACAGTAGCTAGGTAAGGACTACTAGCCAGTCAGAAGCAGAGTATGAGGGCGTGCCCTGACAGTACCTAGGTAAGGACTACTAGCCAGTCAGAAGCAGAGTATGAGGGCGTGTCCTGACAGTACCTAGGTAAGGACTACTAGCCAGTCAGAAGCAGAGTATGAGGGCGTGCCATGCTAGCAGATAGGCGAGCATTATAACGTGTGTTCCAAAGTGACCACGTTTGTCTCTGAAGTAAAGGCTGGACTACAATAGAGCTGTTTGTGAACAGTGTTTTCTGTTGGAGATGGTAAGTCCCTTTGGGGTGGACATGCACAAAAAAGATATATAACACAATAAAGGAAAGGGAAAAGCCAAAAAGCATAATATAAGCACTTTAAGTTAGAGATATGTATTGGGGCTGTCAAAATTATCGCAATAATGAGAACGCCAACTCCTTTTAACGGCGCTGATCTTTTGACGCGCGATTAACACGTGTGTCTGAGATTTGGGCCTCAGGTAGCCACACATTGCCAGACCTTCCTCCACAGCGCTGCAAGGGATGGTCTGGTTAGTCCACACAGCATTCTGGATGGGAGAAAAACCTGCTCTGGTTTATTGCTTTATTTCTTTAAACCAATCACAATCGTCTTGGGCGGCGCTACGGAGCAACAGTGCCTCTGCAAAATAGCCTCGGGAAGGAACTTGTTTCGGTGGAACATGTGCACGTTAGATAGTCTAACTAGCTATCTGGATTTATCCTGCAGACACACAGAAGGTGTCCACCTTCTGCTTTCTTTGTGTTGGTATTTTAAACTCTGGCCAATTTATAAAGACTATGATTAACTGCTCCTCAGATCTCTGCATCTAGGTAGGACTGGAGTGTTTTTTTTAAGCTAATGTGGTGTTAACATTGTCTCATGTAGCTACATGCTAACGGCAGTAAAAGATGTCATCTTGGCTGCCAATGTTGTTAAATAATAAATCTCCCCAATTCCAGGTCCCATTACTCCTGAAACATTTCCGGTTGTGTAGTATTTTGTTTAGAAGCCTTAATTGGTGATTTTTCACGGTAAAGAATTCCTGCTTTATTTTATTAAGGCCCTATTTCAACGATCTAAGCTCACAGCTTGTGTTTAGAGCGTGTAGGAATCCACTTTTGCTAGTTTAACGGCGGAAAAAAGGGTCCGTGCGCCAGGCATGCGATTCAAAAGGGTTGTAATTAGTGTCTTAACTAATCATAGGTGTGTTTTGGGCGTAACATGCAATGAACCAATCGGAGTGTCATCTCCCATTCTCTGGGGAATGGGACGTTTGGACCTTGGTGCATTGCTATTATGATGGCGGATTTGCTAAGCAGGTAGGAGAGAAGAAACTGATCTGTTTGTGTGTGAAGTGAAAGCGCGCGAGCAGATCATATCATAATACTATTTTACATTGTAATATTTTTCTGCATGTGTGTGCTGCTGCGCGTCCCTGTGCGTAACAAGCATAGTGTGCGTGCGCTGTGCACGAGCAAAGGCGCATTTTACTAATGTGCTGTTAAAATAACAATGAAATGCTGCGTTATTGACTTTGGTTGGTCAATGGTGCGATCACTTTCTGCTGCCTCAGAAAGATCGACCTCATTAGAAATCCTTTCCATAATGTAGTCATACAAACTGTCCTATTAACTTACATTGTAGCTTGTTTTGCCGCTACTGACTACAGCGATCTCGCTTAATACTGGACCAATGTCAAAGATTGTTGTTCCCATCAGTCACTTAGACACAAAACCATAGGAAAATAGGGTCCAAGTTGTAAAAAACAGTAGTTACCCTTTAAACATTCTGGGATAGATCCATCACAGGAGCTCATTAAGTATGAGACGGTGAGCAGCAGGTCTGTCATGGTATCGACTTTCAAAATATCAATATGTTCGTCTTGCTTCTTCTAACAACAGATCGTTTAGAGCTGAAACAGTTAGTCAATAAATGGATTAGTCGAGCGACAGAAAGTTAATCTTATTGAAACTACAGCTTTAAAATGTAAATATGTGCTGGTGTGCTTAGTTTTTTATGATAGTAAAATAAATATTTTTGGATTTTGGATTACAAGTGGATTAAAACAGGAAATAAAAGCAATGGCTCTGTGGGCATTTCCCCCAAATTTAAGAATTTAAAAAAAAAACCAAATGCTTGATCGATAAGTCAAGAAAATAATCACCAGATTAATCGATAATAAAAACTAATTGTTAGTTGCAGACTGAACATAATTTGTGGGAACTTTTTGCTTAAAGGGTAACTTCGGTATTTTCAACCTGGAAGAGTAAGATCCTTTTTGTTTAACCAGAAACCGGCATCACCAAACCCACCAGAAAAAAATACTTTTAGCCAGTATATTTTTATTTTCTTAAAGAATATTTATTACACAGGACAGCTGAAGATGTGAAAGGAGAGAGAGAGAGAGAGAGGGGGAATGACATGCAGCAAAGGGCTGCAGGACGGAATTGAACCTGTGGCCGCTGCGGCAAGGACCGGGGCTTTACACATGAGGCACACGTTCAACCAAGTGAGCTACTGAGGTGCAATAGAGC
Source organism: Zingel zingel (assembly GCA_023566125.1). Taxonomy (NCBI): domain Eukaryota; kingdom Metazoa; phylum Chordata; class Actinopteri; order Perciformes; family Percidae; genus Zingel; species Zingel zingel. The sequence continues at coordinate 4,551,359 of CM042315.1, forward strand.
CAGTATACTGTATGTTCCCATGTAAATGGGTGAATTAACCAAACCAGAGTGGTGATTGTTGGAACAGTGGAAAGACGAACCAAGACCACGTGTGTTTCATGATGATAAAATTACTGTTTATTTAAATGGAGTCTGGTGGGTTTGGTGATGGCAATTTGGGAGCTCTTTCGTGTTTAAACAAAAAGACCAAACAAAAATTCCTATTTCTGTAGGGATCCTTTCCATAATGTTGTCAGACATTTAGAATAATAATCTGAGCCTGTCAGTGGTAAAACAGCACTTTTAGTGGACGATAATTGAAGGTGTACGACTGCCCATTAATGTTACATCGCAGCTTGTATCTTCTTTAAAGCTATAGTGTGTAGTTTCTGTCTCCCCCATGAGGAATTCTAAGTAATGACAACAAGTTTCACTGGTAGCCAAGGAGGACACGGAGGATTAAAAAAACATGATGGACTCTTCAGAAGAGGTAATTATCTTCACTTGAGTTTCTGCGCACAAAAGTCGCCGTACGCCACAATCTTCTGAACATAGTCATACTGAGAAATTGTGTGGAGCTGATGGTCTTAATTAGCTTTGTAGCAACTGATTTGGCGATGCCTTGAATGTAACGGACGTTCATTAATATAAACAAGTTACGCACTAAAGCTTTAATACTGGAGCAATTCCAAATATTGTTGCTCCCATCAGTCACTTAAGACACAAACAGGTTGTTTTTTGACAATGCCACGCAGACGCAGACACGTTGCTCACCCTGTTCGTAGACGTAGGAGGACTCGCAGGTCCTCTCAATGTCTCACAGAAATCAACAGCACTTGATTTATGTTAGTACTTTGTGATTCATTAGTTTTAGATCAGTTTGGTGTCAGAGATTTGAGACATAGGACAGAGCAAATGTCAGGAAGTCATGACAATGAGATTAAACTAATTGCAAAAAAAACAATGTTTGTAATCTAATCTAATTTGCCTGGTAATTTCACCTGTTCCTAGTTTCATCCATCCAGCCTACAGCGATGACTCCACAATGATGATGATTGGTGTCTGGAATCTCAATGTACTGCTCACTATTGAAGAAACTATTGATCTGTTACATAGGAAGTAGTGAATAAGTGAACACAGAGTGATTTCGGTCCTAACCACCTTTAAAAAATGTTTTCCTGGATAATATTTTTATATATATATATATATATATATATATATATATATATATATATATATATATATATATATATATATATATATTTAACTAACCTGGTGATGTCACCTGTTTGTGGTTCCATCCAGCCAGCTGTTTTCGGTGCTTCTCCACGTCGTGATGGCAGCTGACTCAATCTGGAAAAACGTATGTGTGATCATTATACTAGATAGGGCCCTAAGAATGCATGTTTATTAGCGTTGCCTAGCGTCTGCGCCGGACAACTCTCCTACGTCTGTGGACATGGGAGGAGCCTGTTCTTGCTCATTATTCTTTTTATTTATTGTAACTCTGTCATTTTATATCTGATTGACCCGAGGTTCAGTGCTGTGCGATACCAGTCACCCTTATGGGATTACTGGTATAGATGTCTTGTTTAATTGGTGTCTGTCCTTTTTTTTAATTGTGTTGTTGTTGCTGTTGTTTTTTCTAAATGGACCGTGAGTCTAATAATAAAGGCTATCTATTCAGAATGAACATGCTAGAGTTATTAAAATTGGATTATTACTAGTTAGAACTACATTATTAGACATCTACAATCCAACTGTTACTGGTCATAATTTAAATTTCAGATATTCAAAATGAAAAACATATACCAACAATACATTTGTGGATATCTGCAATTGCATTGTTTCTAGTCATAATTGTAGATATCTCAACCTAAGTTTTACAGTCTATGGTAACAGCTCGTGAACTCTGAGCTTTCAGACACTTACTAATCCTCATCATTATGAGTCATCACTGACGGCCGGATGGATGGAACAAGTGACATTACCAGGTAAATTAGATCAACAGTGAGAAATAGAGACATATTCTAGGACGTTTGGTTAATCTGTCAAGACTTCCTGACATTTGCATTTTCCTATGTCTCAAATCTTTGACAAATCTTTGTGAGACATAGGACACTGCAAATGTCAGAAGTCTTGAGAATCAGTGTAATAAGGAAATTGTATTGATGATGAGAGGCATGATCAGACAACAGATGAGATGGACTCTCTCTCTCTCTCTCTCTCTCTCTCTCTCTCTCTCTCTCAGCAGCAAGATAAAAATGTCTTATATGTGGTCTGAACAAAGAAGGCAAGGCAGCTGTATTTGTATAGCACATTTACATAAAAACAGATAAAAAAAATTAAAAACAGATAAAATATGAGAATAAAAGTTACAGTGCAGTATAAAAAATTAAACATTAAAGAGCAGTTAAAAACTGTTACATATAAACGCAGATAAAATAGGAGACTTTAGGCTGCTAGTAAGGGACAATGTATAAGCCGTTGCTCTATATACGTAATCCACCCGCAGTCCTTGCCGTTCCCAAAAACGGGCCGGTCCCACCGGTCTTACTTTTTAATTTCTCTTTTATATGCTTATATAAGTATAGAACAATGCGACGTCAGTATAAGAAATGAATAGTTATTTAAAGAAAGGCAACATCAAAAAGAAAGGTCTTCAGCCTTGATTTAAAAGAACTGAGAGTTGCAGCAGACCTGCAGTTTTCTGGGAGTTTGTTCCAGATATGTGGAGCATAGAAACTGAACGCTGCTTCCCCCTGTTTAGTTCTGACTCTGGGGACAACAAGCAGACCTGTCCCAGACCACCTGAGAGGTCTGGGTGGGTCACAGTGTAGCAGACCTGTCCCAGACCACCTGAGAGGTCTGGGTGGGTCATAGTGTAGCAGACCTGTCCCAGACCACCTGAGAGGTCTGGGGGGGTCATAGTGTAGCAGACCTGTCCCAGACCACCTGAGAGGTCTGGATGGGTCATAGTGTAGCAGACCTGTCCCAGACCACCTGAGAGGTCTGGATGGGTCATAGTGTAGCAGACCTGTCCCAGACCACCTGAGAGGTCTGGATGGGTCATAGTGTAGCAGACCTGTCCCAGACCACCTGAGAGGTCTGGGTGGGTCATAGTGTATTAGACCTGTCCCAGACCACCTGAGAGGTCTGGGTGGGTCATAGTGTAGCAGACCTGTCCCAGACCACCTGAGAGGTCTGGGTGGGTCATAGTGTATTAGACCTGTCCCAGACCACCTGAGAGGTCTGGGTGGGTCATAGTGTAGTAGCAGATCAGAAATGTATTTTGGCCCTAAACCGTTTAGTGATTTATAAACCAGCAAAAGTATTTTGAAATCAATTCTTTGAGACACAGGAAGCCAGTGTAGAGACTTCAGAACTGGAGTGATGTGATCCACTTTCTTGGTCTTAGTGAGGACTCGAGCAGCAGCGTTCTGAATCAGCTGCAGTGATTTTTTAGGGAGACCTGTAAAGACACCGTTACAGTACTCAAGTCTACTGAAGATAAAAGCATGGACAAGTTTTTCTAAATCCTGCTGATACATAAGTCCTTTAACCCTTGATATATTCTTAAGGTGCTAATAGACTGACTTTGTTATTGTCTTAATGTGGCTGTTGAAATTCAGGTCTGAGTCCATAAATACACCAAGGTTTCTGGTTTTGTCTTGTTTTTAACATTGTCGTTTGAAGCTGAGCGCTGACTTTTAATTGTTCCTCTTTTGCTCCAAAAACAACTACCTCAGTTTTTTCTTAATTTAATTTAAGAAAGGTAATTTAATTTGTTCAATGCACTTCAGTTTTTGTATTGGACTATAGTCCCCTGGTGATAAGGTTATGTAAATTTGTGTGTCATCCGCTTAACTATGGTAACTTATTTTGTTGTTTTCCATAATCTGAGCCAGTGGAAGCATGTAGATATTAAACAGAAGAGGCCCCAGAACGGAGCCTTGGGGAACTCCGTACGTCATATTTGTATGCTCAGATGTATAATTACCTATAGACACAAAGTAGTCCCTATTCTTTAAATAGGATTCAAACCACTTTAGTACTGAGCCAGGAAGTCCAACCCAGTTTTCCAATCGGTCTAGTAATATGTCATGGTCGACCGTATCAAATGCAGCACTGAGATCAAGTAATACTAAGACTGAAGATTTGCCACTATCTGTGTTTAAGTAGATGTCATTAAAGACTTTAACAAGAGCCGTCTCAGTGCCGTGGTCGAAAACCCGACTGGAAGGCATCAAAACTGTTGTTTAGTGACAAGAAAAGGTTGAGTTGTTGAAAGACCGCTTTTTCAATGATTTTACTTAAAAATGGAAGGTTTGATACCAGCCCATAGTTGCTCATTAGTGACGTGTCTAGATTGTTCTTTTTTAAGAGTGGTTTAATGACTGCAGTTTTTAGGGCCTGTGGGAAGATACCAGAGAGAAGAGACGTGTTTACAATCTGTAGAAGATCAGAAGACAAACAATTTGAAACATTTTTGAAAACACCCGTTGGTAGAATATCAAGGCAACAGGAGGAGGTTTTCAGATGTTGTATAATGTCCTCCAGGTTTTTATGGTTGATCGTATGAAATTGTGTCATATTGGAATTAGTTTTGCCTAAACACTGTGACAACACATATCCTGTACTTGATATGGAGGCACTGACTGCTTGTCTAATTTTCTGAATTTACAACACAAACAGATATGCATGACATCCCTTGAACATAACTTTGTGCTCATATTGTGAAGACAATTACGCTGCCACAGCCTGCTTCTAACACAGCCAGGGTGGCGTCCATCTCAGCTATCTTACTGTAGTCTGAAGTCAGAGGTGAACTGATGAATTTGAAACAGTATTGGCGCCTCAGTCTCATACACAAATGTCCAGCTGTCATCCTTTCTCACTAGTCTTCACTTACACATACAGCACATTACCATGAATCCAGAATAGCAACTATTATCATATAAGACAGAAAAGAATATGCATAGGAAATAATTTCCCACTATCAATGTCACCACTTCCCATGATGTCCCACACACCTTTAAAAAAGAATGAGATCATTACACTTGATAGGGCCCTAAGAATGCACGTTTATTAGCGTTGCCTAGCGTCTGCGTCGGCCAGCTCTCCTGCGTCTGTGGGTGTGAGAGGACCTGCGAGTCCTCCTACGTCTACGAATGGGGCGAGCGGCGTGTCTGCGTCTGCGTGGCATTGTCAAAAAACAACCTGATGGGAGTAACGGGTCCTATTTATAAACTCTGAAGACAGTGTTCTGTGATGTCACTGATGATGTCACATCATCATTTATGATCTCACAATGCCAACATTGATGATGGTAGTGCTGCTTTCAGAGGGGGTCGTGTTTAGCATGTTCACAACAAGAGTCCATAAGAACTCTATACCCCCTCTCATGGTATTCACGAACTCGGAGGTGGAAATCTTCTGAAAGCTCAGAGTTCACGAGTTGTTACCATAGACTGTAAAAATTAGGTTGAGATATCTACAATTATGACTAGAAACAATGCAATTGCAGATATCCACAAATGTAATGTGGGTATATGTTGTTCATTTTGAATATCTGAAAATTAAATTATGACCAGTAACAGTTGGATTGTAGATGTCTAATAGCTGAGCTTTAACTAGTAAAAATTACATTGCATAAATCTAGTATGTTCATTCTGGATCAGAAGAATAACGTTGTATATATCTGAAAATGAAAGCTCCACATAATTGACAAAAGTGACATAATCTGTCCTAGGAAGAATGAAGTTGTGGATATCTGAAATCACAATGTTGTGAGACAAATCATTGACTCCATCAGAGGTCAGGGATCATAAATGATGTCACATAAACTGTGACCTCATCAGTGACATCACAGAACATAGACTTGAGAGATTATGAATAGGACCTGTTACACACAAGAAATAGTATATTACTAATCTCACTTTATCTTTTACCAGATTGGGTCAGCTGACTTTCCGACCTGAAGAAATACCCAAAACAGCTGGATAGATTTCAGAACATCACCAGGTAAGTTACATTATTATTCAGAATTTTTTATTTTTTTTAAACATACGCAACATCATTTGCGTGTTCACTCTTTCCACTAATAACAATTTTTTTTTTTTGATTTTTTTAATCTTTTTTTAAAAATGTCTTCATGGATTTTTCATTACACTTAGAATATAATGTGATAATGTTATTGTGTAGCACATTGCATTACATTACAACTTTTCTTAAACAAGTCTCAAACTAATTAATCCCAAAGTACTCACAATATAAAACTACTGCTGTTGATTGAGTCTGTCGTTGACTTCATCAGAGGAACTACACGATGACACTGATGTCATGATGGCTCGCTGTTCTTGCTCAGTCCAAGTTCTGGTTTCTTTCTTCTTCTTTTTTAAACCTAAAATGATGTTGATGTTAATTAAACAATTAATAAATGAAGTATAACTTTGTTTACTATTCTATGACTTAAAAGAACTGAGGGTACCATCATTTCATGCTTGTGCTACATGTTTATTAGCGTTGCCTAGCGTCTGCGTCGGCCAGCTCTCCTGCGTCTGTGGGTGTGAGAGGACCTGCGAGTCCTCCTACGTCTACGAACGGGGCGAGCGGCGTGTCTGCGTCTGCGTGGCATTGTCAAAAAACAACCTGATGGGAGTAACGGGTCCTATTTATAAACTCTGAAGACAGTGTTCTGTGATGTCACTGATGATGTCACATCATCATTTATGATCTCACAATGCCAACATTGATGATGGTAGTGCTGCTTTCAGAGGGGGTCGTGTTTAGCATGTTCACAACAAGAGTCCATAAGAACTTCCCCCTCTCGTGGTATTCACGAACTCGGAGGTGGAAATCTTCTGAAAGCTCAGAGTTCACGAGTTGTTACCATAGACTGTAAAAATTAGGTTGAGATATCTACAATTATGACTAGAAACATATATGGAAGTAACAGTTGGATTGTAAAGGTCTAAAAATGGAGTTCTAACTAGTAAGAATCCTATTGCATGAATCTAGTTAAGTATGTTCATTCTGGATCAGAAGAATAACGTATATATCTGAATTTGAAAGCTCCACATAAATGGCTAAAGTGACGTAATCTGTCCTAGGATGAATGAAGTTGTGGATATCTGAAATCACAATGTTGTGAGACAAATCATTGACTCCATCAGAGACAGAGTCTGTGCAACACATGAGCGAACTAGGCGCCTGCTTAGGGCCCCCAGTGGCCACCAGAGGGCCCCCGAGGGATTTGAAATGTCCCACAAAAGAGCTTAAATTCAGGAACTGATGTCGAAGGGTTCAGTTCTGTCAATGATTAAATTCATTTCCTGTTCAACAAATGCAGGCTCAATAAACGTTTCAATTATATCGTGACATTGAGGTGATATCATCAATGACATCATGGAATGCTGCCTCTGTGAGCTCATGAATGATGATGTCACATAAACTGAGCTTTCAGAAGATTTCCACCTCCGAGTTCGTGAATACCACGAGAGGGGGAAGTTCTTATGGACTCTTGTTGTGAACATGCTAAACACGACCCCATCTGAAAGCAGCACTATTATCATCAATGTTGGCATTGTGAGATCATAAATGATGATGTGACATCATCAGTGACATCACAGAACACTGTCTTGAGAGTTTATAAATAGGACCAGCATGAGCACAAGCATGAAATGACAGTACCTCAGTTTCTTTAAGCTTAGTATATTTAAAAAAGTTATACTTTTTTTTTTTTATTTCATTTTAAATTAACGTAAACATCATATTAGGTAAGAAAATACAAAAAAAGAAGAAAGAAAGAAACCAGATTTGGACTTGAGCAAGAACATGACATCGGTGTCATCATGTAGTTCCTCTGATGAAGTCAATGATTTCTCACAGAGATCAACAGCAGTAGTTCTATATTTTAAGTACTTTGTGATTAATTAGTTCCAGCTGATCCAGAATGCTGCAGCGCGTGTTCTGACAAGAACTAAGAAAAGAGATCATATTTCTCCTGCATTAGCTTCTCTGCATTGTCTTCCTGTGGAATCCAGGATTGAATTTAAAATCCTTCTCCTGACCTACAAAGCTCTAAATGGTCAAGCACCATCATATCTTGAAGAGTTCATAGTACCTTATTGTCCCACTAGAGCACTACGCTCCCAGAATGCAGAGTTACTTGTGGTTCCCAGAGTCTCTAAAAGTAGAATGGGAGCCAGAGCCTTCAGCTACCAGGCTCCTCTCCTGTGGAACCAGCTCCCAGTCTGGGTTCGGGAGGCAGACACCATCACCACATTTAAGAGTAAACCTAAAACTCTCCTCTTCGATAAAGCTTATAGTTAGGGAGTGAGGAGTTGCAGCGTCCGCCTAGCCCGGCCCACCTGCTTCTCGTCATAGTCGTCAGATTAATTTACCATATAATCAATAATCTAATCAGAGTAGAGGGAGGCAGGCCAGTACAGCCCGATCCGGTTGGGGAGAGTTCTAGCCCAACCAGGCTCCTCTCATTAACCTGTCTCTCTTAGTTATGCTGTTATAGTTTTAGACTGCCGGGGGACTTCCTTTGACACACTGAGCTCCTCTCTCCTCTCCCTTTCCATTTGTGTGCATCCATGTCCCAGAAATGCTTGTTACTAACCTAGCTCTGGGGAGCTTATTCCCCAGAGTCCTTATGTTTTTTTCATTTATGTTTCCTTGGATTTAGGTGGCACCAAAATCATGGTTGCAGCTGTCGCGGTGGTCCTGCTGCACACTCTGCTATGCCCTGTTACACCCTGCTACGCTCTGCGGTGCCCTGCTACGTCCTGGTACACCCTGTAACACCCTGCTACGCTCTGCGGTGCCCTGCTACGTCCTGATACACCCTGTAACACCCTGCTACGCTCTGCCGTGCCCTGCAGTGCTCTGCTACGTCCTGGTACACCCTGTAACACTCTGCTACGCTCTGCGGTGCCCTGCAGTGTCCTGCTACGCTCTGCGGTGCCCTGCAGTGTCCTGTTACACCCTGCTACGCTCTGCGGTGCCCTGCAGTGTCCTGCTATGCTCTGCTGTGCCCTGCAGTGTCCTGCTACGTCCTGGTACACCCTATTACACCCTGCTACGCTCTGCTACACTCTGCGGTGCCCTGCAGTGTCCTGTAACGCCCTGCAGAGCCCTGCTATGCCATAAACTACTACGACTACTATTTCTAGTCACTGATCCATTATCTTTATTATGACTATTATTGCCACTATTCATCACACCCCTAACCAGCACCTTCAGACACCGCCTACCAAGAGCCTGGGTCTGTCCGAGGTTCTTGGGGGAATTACTAGAATTGTTGGGTCCTTGTGTATTATAGAGTGTGGTCTAGACCTACTATCTGTAAAATCTGTAAAGTGTCTTGAGATAACCCTTGTTATGATTTGATACTATAAATAAAATTGAATTGAATTGAGATCAGTTTGGTGACATAGATTAGACACAATGCAAATGTCTTGACAATCAGATTAAACTAACAATGTAATGTATGTACCACACAATAACATTATTATAAGTGCAATGAAAAATCAATAAAGACATTGTTTAAAAAAGAAAAGGCAAGTAAGGGATCCTATTCATAAAATCTCATGTCTATATTTTGTGATGTCACTGATGACGTCACAGTTGACACATGTGACATCAGCATTTATGATCCCACAGAGGCAACATTCCATTTGACAAATTGACCTTTTGAACAGGACACATCGAGGTCTGTTAACTGTCTGAATTATACAGTGCATGCGTCACACTGAGGGAGGATATAACTAGCACACATTAACTTCACGTTTACGTCAGAGTATCTAACACTACACACCATGTGCATCATTTCTTGCTTAACTGTTGCTTGTTCGTTCTTTTTTTGTTTAATTTTCTTTATCTTCTTTTACTATTTCTTCATATGTTGTTACGTTCTTTTTCTTTTTATCTCGAGAGAATAGTCTTACCCTTGCTGTCTCTTTCTTTCCTTCTTTCTCTCTTGATATCTGAGAAGTGGCTATTTGAGATCTTTCCTTCCTCCTGCCCAGCCCTAGGTGTGTTCGGGAACCAGACTAAACTGGATGTACTTCCTAAGATAATGTCAGTGAGTGTCCCATGTAAATTGTGATATCATAGAACATTGCCTGACATGCTATATAAATATAAACCCATCACACCCCGAGGTTGTTTTATGATAATGCCACGCAGACGCAGACAGGCCGCTCGCCCCGTTCGCAGACGTAGAAGACCTCGCAGGTCCCCTGCTGCTTGCAGACATAGGAGAGTTGTCCGACGCAGACGCTAAGTAACCTCAATAAACATGTAGCCCAAGCATCAAAATGATTGTTTACCTATTATTACATTATATTAATGCATTTTCGGGAAAAAAACACTCATATAAGGATGTACCTTGTCAACAATTCAGTTTTCATGTAGTCTCGCATTGCCAGACCTTCATCCACAGCGCTGCGGAGGAGGGTCTGGCTAGTTCACACAGCATTCTGGGATGGGAGAAAAACGTGCCCTGGTTTATAGGCATATCTTTAAACCAATCACAGTCGTCTTGAGCGGTGCTAAGCGCCAGACGGAGCCCCGGTGCCGCTGCAAAATAGCCTCGGGAAGGAACTTGTTTTGGTGTAAGTTTTTTTCTCGAAACACGGCATTTCCTTTTGTTGACAATCCCGTCGATGAAGAAGCTGTATTACTTCGCAGAGAGTTAAACATAAGTCGGGAGATGATATTGAGGCCTCGACTATAGATGCATTTTCATTTCCATATAACTACCTGTTTGAGCGGTATCATTGTTCTTCCCAGTCGATCAGTTATGTAGCCTACATAACCTTATCCGTCCTCATATCACCAACGTCACCCATCGTGGACATGCTCTACATCCCAGCACATTCTTTGTGTCGCATTATATTTGCAAACGGCAGTTTTCTTTACAACATTGGTGATGAGGAGCATTTTAGTAAAGCCACTGTATAGCAAAGCGCCGTCAGAAGAGTGACTCGCTCTGAAACGTATTTTAAACATTTTTGTAGTGTTCCCTGGACACAAACCAGTATTAAAAAGGAGTTCCACAGGATTGCAGATGAATGATGTTAACCCCCTTGAAATAAAAGATTATGAATTATAATTCTGTTAATGATGGGGCTGCAGCCTCAGAATGGGATCAGTAGGCCTAGGACTTCTTCGCCCGCAGTATTGCACCTAAATGAAATAGATTATAGCTTTAATACCAGTTTACCAGTAATATTAGGCTATACTTATGATTAAAAATGTTAATACACTATATTGGAATTCACGCATTTACTCTAACAGCAATTTTCTCCCGCGCAGATTCTCTTTTGCAGCAGACGCTGTGTTGCTTTTTTAACGAAATACATGTTCAAACTCGCTGTATGTGCACGAGTGTTTCCGCCGACTAGTTTGTTTGTGGTTGTTACCATGGTGAATCGTAGCATCATGGCTCCATTCATGCTGCCTGAGTCAACCTACTCCGAGTTGATTGAACCAACTCATATCAGCTGTTCTGGAACCGAAAACTCAGTTTCTCATCTCAGGGTAAATCAACTAAGATCAGGGTTAGACTCCGTTTGTTAAACCTCCTTCCTGAAACGGGCCCGGGTTAAGAAAAACCCTTAAAGTTACCCTTAAATATAATTTGTGGGCATTATTTGCTTTATAAATAATGTAGTTATCACTGTATATATTAATTTGCACTACAGTGATGCCTAGTATATACAAATTCTAACAGTGAGTGATGAGGTCTTCAGTTGTAACTTTACTTAAGTGAAAGTACTAATACCACATTGAAACTGTTACAGTAAAAATTTAACATCTTAATTTACAATCCAAAGCTGGACAGACTTTAACCAATAAAAGAAATAAAAACATACAATACTTGTACAGAACTGACTTTTGAGGTCTTTTTTTATTCATGTTTTAGACAATATTGTCAGATGAGGAGGATAATGATGTTACAACCAGCTGTTTATTTGTAAAATACCACAGTGTACTTTTACAGGTTGGTGATCAACGGTGACGAAAGAAAAACAATACAAAAAGAGAGAAACGGTCGTGAAGAGGTTTCCCTCTGCAGACTAGGTGAGGATGTCGTGGGCTTGTTGCTCCACCAGCATGGCCATGTTCTTAACGTCTCCACACCAGAAGTCCAGACGCTCCTTCATACCTTTGATCTGAAACAGAAAGCAACACGTTGCGTCGACTTGGCACTTTGTCAGGCGCACCGAACATTGTAAACAAATCTCTCACGGTTGGAGCGCTCGCTTGTTAATCCAACAGAATAGTCGAGTCAAACTTTTTGACACTTCTCTCAGAAATAATGGAGTAATATTTTAGAAGAAGGCGAACAATGTGAGCAGCTTAGACAGAGAGAGATAGATCTATAATCTATCTAGATCTATACATACAGTATATCTATATATATTTTTATTCACACACACACACACACACACACACACACACACACACACACACACACACACACACACACACACACACACACACACACACACACACACACACACACACACACACACACACACACACACACACACACACACACACACACACAGAATGAATGAGGCCTCACCTGCTGCAGGTCCAGCACTCTGGGCTGCACCCAGGTCATCTGCACCTTCTGGTCCACCTCATCAATGTTACCTTTGATCAGCCCCACGGACAGAGCCTTCATCACCAGCAGCTCCACCTGCAGCACACGCTCCATCAGTTCTCACAAATCAACACACTCATGTTCAAAAACAGATGTCAAAACTACTGGAGGAAGTGCTCTGTGCAGGCGTTAAGACTAGGAGTGGGAATCTTCACTGGTCTCACGACTCGATGTGTTTACGATTATCCTGTCGACGACTCAAATCCATTCAACATCACGATGCGTCGCCTCCTCAATTTTATTTAATATTGCTACATGTTTTTCATCATCAAAGTCAAGCAGTCATATATATGAACTCCCCTTTTTACGGCATCTGCTCTTAAAATATAAGACACTTCCTGAATGTAGCGGAGTCTGAACACAGCTGGTCTCGCTTTGCCAGACCTTCCTCCACAGCGCTGCGGAGGAGGGTCTGTCTAGTCCACACAGAATTCTGGGATGGGAGACAAACGTGCTCTGGTTTATTGGCAGTTCTTAAACCAATCACAATCGTCTTGGGCTGCACAATAGTCTCGGGAAGGAACTTGTTTTGGTGGAACGTGTACGTTCAGAAGTTGTTTTAGTCATGCAACAGAAAACTCAGATTGGACAGATAGTCTAGCTAGCTGTCTGGATTTACCCTGCAGAGATCTGAGGAGCAGTTAACCATAGTCCTCACAAATCCACCGGGGTTTAAAATTCCAACACAGAGAAAGCGGAAGGTGACGGAGATCGGTGAAAAGACATGCATCCGGCGGAATTTCCTGCGGCACCGGAGCAACCCCACGTCACGGATATAGACTATGACACAGCAGACAAAGGCAAAAACTAAAAAAGCAACATCAGTAGGCAACGACCGTTTATGGTCTGCTGTAGAGCGGTCAGTCTTCCTCTATAATACCATTCGAATTTCATTTGTTAATTTTTATATTTAGTTAAGAAACCAGAACGAGCTAAAAGCACGGGGCGATCATGCTAAAAGGTTTTTTATTGACGAGCTGATTAAATGTGCTCGTCATCCAACTGACCTCGTTAACGGGGATTTTGGCACTCTTAGCGATCTCGGTGAAGGTGAGCTGTCGGTTGTTTGCTGGACGAGTGAAAGTCATCTGGAAGAGAAAATAGACACTTTAAGTGATTTAATAATCAAGTTTGTAAACCTTCAGGGTGACATCATCTCGGTCACATACAAAGTGGGAGAAAATTATCAACGTCAGACTCATTTTGAACAAACTACACATTTGTTCGAGTGTTTGAAGAAGTCGTTACTCCTCGTCAGACCATAAAGTGGTGCTGCAAGATATACATACAAGCTGAGGGCTGTCCTTGTTTAAAGAAATTCTTAGTCGACTTACACTTTAATGACTTTGTCGACTAATCAATTAGCTGATTTAATCGACAGAGCTGTGCGCTTTGAGTTGCCTTAAAAAGGAACACGCTGACTTATTGGGACTTTCTTATTCCCCGTATCCCCCAGAGTTAGATAAGTCCATACATACCCTTCTCATCTCTGTGCGTGTTGTAACTCTGTCTGACTCACCCACTGCTAGCCTAGCTTAGCACAGATCCTGGAGGTAACCAGCTCCATCTAGCCTACTGCTCCCAATAAGTGACAAAATAACACCAACATGTTCCTATTTACATGTTGTGATTTGTATAGTCACAGCGTGTACAAATAAGAAGGTCACATGAGACACAGCCATCTTCTAACTGTATACAAACTGGTAACTATATTCTCAGAAGGCGAAGCACTGCTACTTCTGCTACTTGGGCGGAGTGATATGCTCGCAGCACCTGAGAAGCCCCGTGGTGAGGAGCAGAGAGTAACAATGGTGCTTTTCAGGTGTTATGCTAATCACTCCGCCTGAGTAGCAGAAGTAGCAGTGCTTCGCCTTCTGAGAATATAGTTCCCAGTTTATATACGGTTAGAAGACGGCTGTGTCTCATGTGACCTTGTTATTTGTACACGCTGTGACTATACAAATCACAACATGTAAATTGGAACATGTTAGTGTTATTTTGTCACTTATTGGGAGCAGTAGGGTAGATGGATACGGTGAATAAGATAAAGTCACAATAAGTCGTCGGCGTGTTCCTTTAAGACAAGAGAAGCGCAATATCAGTGCAGTCCATTGACCATCTGTAAAACGGAGTTTCTCCACAGAGAATAATGCCAAAGCACCACTTTAAATCTTGTGTTTATCAGAAATGTGCTCACCAGTTTCTTGGAAATGAGTCACTCAGCATGAAAAGGAATAAAAACAACAACTAATTGACTGAAGAAGGTGGGGTCCTCACCTCCATCACGCAGAGCAGCTGGATCTTCTGCATCAGTTTGGATTCATTTGTTGCGAGGTCGGGCTACAACCAAGAGAGAAAAATAAATAAATCAGACGGTTGCCAAATATCAGCGATGATGTTCAAGTGTAAAATCCTGTGACCCGGTTCCAGATGTCTGTTGGCACGGCAACAGCTCAGATCAAAAGGTTGCGCAACACATCCTCTCTGTTACCGAGGTTTAAACTCTGCTATCACCAGCGGTATAAGTATTATTCAGATCCTTTAGTACAGTAAAAGCACTAATACCACACTGTAGAAGTACTCTGTTACAAGTCAAAGTCCTGCAGTGAAAATGTTACTTCAGTAAAAGTATGCAAGTATCATCAGGAAAATGTATTTAAAGTATTAAAAGTTAAAGTACTCAATGCATAAAAATCCTCATATTTAGGAAACTGGAAACAATCCAAACAGTTGTGTGTTTAAGGGTCTGATCATCTCAGCTGGACTTGAAGGCCGTTATATTGTTGGCTAGTTTACTTTAGAATCAAACATCAGATTTTATAAACTACATGCGTTTTGTGAGCAATGACCTTAATTTGTAAAGTAACTAAAGCTGTCAGATGAATGTAGTGGAGTATAAAGTACAATATTTCTCTCTGAAATGTAGCGGAGTAGAAGTAGAAAGTGGCATGAAAATGAACTACTCAAGTAAAGTACAAGCACCTCAACATTTGGACTTAAGAGTAAATGTACTTAGTTACATTCCACCGCTGAGTATCACTGAACTGTGTCAGGCACACGCGTGAAGATAGAGTAGATTTTTAACATCTTATTTCTCCGTTTATCATAACTGGGGCTGATTAAGGGCAGTGATGAATTGCTGTAGAGGTTTAAAGGTGTAATAGTCTGTCGGGGTCGTTGATAAAACTGAGTTCCTCCACAGAGAATCACGCAAAAGTAGGGCAGTGCAATTAATCAATTTAATCATGCTTATGATTTCGACTCCCAATGATCACAAAAACAGAATAATCGAGAAAAACTATTTAGCTCATTACGTTTTGCAGGTAAACTTATTTTCTCTTGTGTTCTGATTGAAAAAAAAAAAAAATCAGAGCTCCTCATGCCTTACATATCCAGTAACGGAGCTAAAGCAGGCTAAAAGAAAGCTAAATTAATTAGTGTAAAAAAAAGACAAATGAAGACGAAAAAAAATCACAAGTCACAAGATCTCAACCCAACAACATACCTTTACATCTCTTTCTTCAAAGTATTTTCAACTTCTACATCCATGATTTTCAACCGCAGAGTAACGTCAGACAACCTGCTTCCTGTTTACACCGACACGCACATGCCCAGTGTGTGAGAAAGGTCACGTGATGCGTGTTGTCAGACGTGTTAATATAGTGGAGATTAGTTCTGCTACTGGAGCTAAAACTCTTGTGCGGACGGAGATCGTTTTTGTCTCAAAGCGCAGCTTAGAAAAGGAAAGGGGAGCAGTGTAGACGCAGCCTGTGTTGAGCGGTTATATAAGGGTCGTTCACCTGTTGGCCCCAGGCTGTCTTGAAGCCCTGGAATTTCTCCACATTGCCTCCATTGAAGGCGTATAGTGTATCGATGAGCCACTGTTTGTCTGTGTTCCTCAGGGTCTCCAGCACAGGATGCATCAGCTGCGAAGACACGACAGCAGACGTCAACAAGCTTCATTTAAAAGACCGGCCAGCATCGATAAACAAGACGCATCCAACGTGCAACGGTTAAACCCACCAGCTCTCCAAAGTTGTAAACTCCTTCTCCCAAGAGTCCAGCCAGTCCCAGTGTGAACGCCCGTTCCTGCTTCTCCGTCTCTGTGGAGTAATGACAACATCACGGTTCAACGTTAAAGCTCTTTTTCATCATTTCATTGTCCGGTAGGGCGACTGAAAAAAATAAAATTACTTTTACTTGCCCTAAGTCGATTTTTATTGGCCCCTATAAATTATTTATACTTGCACGTAATCAATTATTTTTTTCGGAAAAAAAGAAAAAAAACTTTTAAAAAGCGTTAAAAAAAATGTAAAAGAATAAAAAATGTCAAAAATGCGTAAAAAAAAAAAAAAAAAAAAAAAAAAAAAAAAAACCCAAAACAAAAAACATCGAAAGACGCAGAAAAAGCGTGAAATGTCGAAAAAAAAATAAAACTAAAACTTTCATGGTCGTGGCCGGATCAGTGAGTAGAGCAGGCGCACATATACTGAGAGGTTTATGCCTCGACACAGAGGTCCAGGGTTTGAGTCCGACCTGTGACAATTTCCTGCATGTCTTCCCCCCACCCCCCTCTCCTTTCTCCCCTAGCTGTCCTGTCAAATTAAAAAGGTGGACCGTAAGGAGGATATGATCAAAAGTAGTAGATCAAAAGCTTAGAGAAGAGTCCCACACACTGACCATTACGCAAGCAATCATTTATTTAGAAAAATACAACGTTTCGGTCTCAGACCTTCATCAGGTAAAAAGGAATTTACCTGATGAAGGTCTGAGACCGAAACATTGTATTTTATATATTATTTTATAAATAAATTATTGCTTGCGTAATGGTCAGTGTGCAGGACTCTTCTCTAAAAATTAAAAAGGTGGAAAAGCCCAAAAAAATTAATATATATATATATTAAAAAAATATAAAAACGTTCTTGGCCAACGGCACAATCAAATCAGTCTCTGACGGGTGCAAGAGAAAAATGACATAATTTATGATACGATGATGCCTGAACAGGTCAGTGAGTTGTTATAGTTACTGGCAGGGGCGTAGCACAACATTCTGGGCCCTGTAGAAAGGCATTTTCTATGGGCCCCTCCCCGCATCCGCAGCTATTCATTCTAGCATCTTTTTGGGCCCTCCTCACATGAGGGCCCTGGGTACTCAGTCCCCCTTTTCCCCCCAGTCTGACGCCCCTGGTTACTGGCCCGACGTGGCGTTTTACTTGCCCCGTGGCTGTTATTGTTGAGCCCTGAACATGAAATCATTCAGCCACGGATATGAAAGACGTTCTGTGCTGCAACAGCCTGAAATGAAGTCCGAGTGTTTGTCTTTGCTCACCTGGAAGGTCTGTAATCTCCACACAGCCGAGGTAGCGCAGAGCGTCCTTGTAGTAGGACGCGTGGTTCCCGATGATGCGGTAATATTTGCTGGAGAGGTCGTAAAACCGGCCGTGGACCGACGTCACGCCGGGCAAGTTATTCAACATTTCCTCAACGTCTTCAATGATTTTCTGCAAGGGACAAAAGGAGAATCTCTGGTTATCGTGGATCATGTTTCTTCTACTTCAAAAACGTTCGCCCGTTTTCACTCATCTTTACAGGCGTATATTTCAGAGTCGTAACATGATTTAGCTGCACTTTGTTTCCAGAAAAGGTCAGGCTACGTAAAAATACCATTATCTGGCAGGTCAGTAGTACTATAGATGTTCTAGGACTGTTTATATTATCATAATAATAATAATATAACAAGTTTATTTGATAGAGCACCTTTTACAGACAAAGTTCACTTCTTGTTGACGTTCGAAGTATTGTCAAACAAAACGGAGGCTAGCTCGTCCCTCCCTCCTCCTCACCCCGTCCCCTTCCCCTCCCTTCCGCGCACTAATCCCCCAACCCCCACCCCCAAATCCTTCTTGTCGGTTATTGGCTGGAACGCTGGAAGACTGTTTGTTATGTTTGGTGGTGCAGGTTGGCACAGTTTGTTTTTGTTGCCGTTTGTGGAGCCTGGGCTGTCTACAGAGACCGCGTTTCTTTTACAGTGTGTTCAGGGGACAGGCAGCTAGCAGATAGTGAGGAGATGTTTGCTGTATGTGACAAAAAATGTTCTAGCCTAAATACACACGTGACATCGCTTAGAGCACCTTTAAAAACCCCAAGTTACAAACATGAGACAAAAGCAAGTTTGAAACAAGCGAGTCTTCAACAGAGACTGCAGAACGTGAGACAAGAGGAAGGGCGTTCCACATGGTCGGAGACACCACTTCGGGGATGCATCAATCCAACGGTTTCTCTACAGATACCTAAACTCAGCGCTTCCGTTTCGTTTAACAGCTGTTGGTGTTACCGACATATTTACGTGTAAACGCCACCAGCGGCGTGACATTCGAAATCTGCAATAACGTGTTGTATCTGAACGAGGCGTGAGGCACTTTTTGAAGAGAAGGGGGAGAGCTGAGAGTTCAGGAGCGTTTACCTTTGTGGCGGGAAGATCGTTGATCTCCAGTTTAAGTCTGCCGATGGAAGTCTTGCAGAGAATGACTGCTTCGTCGCTGCTTTTCACCTGAACCAGACAGAGACACGGTAAGCTTTGCTCAAAAAATTCCAGTTCATAAAATTCCATCATTTACACTTAGTTGCCAGTTTACGATTGGGTACACGGTACCTAAAAACTGATGCAGTTTAATACAACAGTTCTGCAATAAATCCTCCTTCATGACGGTTATAATGTTCAGTTTGTGATGATGCAACTTTTTGACCATTTTGGAGGATGCAGTTTGTGATGCTGTATAACTTTGTGATATACAGAGAGTGGTTTCTGTTATATGAACTACTATGACAAAACATTCTCAGTAAAACACAACATCACCAGTGACTACAGCCTTCAAAACAACCATGGAGTTAAAGTGCTCATTTTCAGGTTCATAATTGTATTTAGAGGTTATATCAGAATAGGTTTACATGGTTTAATTTTCAAAAAACACCATATTGTTGTTGTACTGCACATTGCTGCAGCTCCTCTTTTCACCCTGTGTGTTGAGCTCTCTGTTTTAGCTACAGAGTGAGACCTCTCACTTCTGTTACATCTTTGTTGGGAGTCGCACATGCTCAGTACCTAGGTAAGGACTACTAGCCAGTCAGAAGCAGAGTTTGAGGGCGTGCCCTGACAGTACCTAGGTAAGGACTACTAGCCAGTCAGAAGCAGAGTATGAGGGCGAGCCCTGACAGTACCTAGGTAAGGACTACTAGCCAAAAAGCATAATACGAGCACTTTAAATCAACACTTCCTTAAAACAGTTGAAATTAAAACATGTTCTAATATTCATAAAAAGGTACATTTGATTGCAGGACTGTGGTGTTGGCCTGCATTAGCTTTGGTTAGGTGTCTTACCTTTTCCTTGGTCTTCTCGAGAAAAGTGATGGCATCTTTAGGATCTGGGAAAAAAAAAAACGTTTTTGTAAATACTAAAAAAAGTTAAAAAGAAAAAGATAATTGTATTCTGCTGAGAAATATTTCCTGCTGCATCATGCTGTTCTTACCTTTCATCTGTCTGGCAACATACAGTATAATCTCCATGAGGGACAACGGGTTGATTCTGACGAGGGAGAAAAAAATAAATAAAATAAGCATCGAAAGAAGCAGGAAATACTGAACTGGCGGACGGAGTGTTTGAGGAACTTTGATCTCACCTGTGTTCGAAGTCACTGAGGAAATTGTCATAGAGCTTTAAGAAGAAAGAAAAAAAGAGCCGTCAGAGCACAAAAAACATGTATGTAAACCAGTGGTACACAGTTCTTTGCTTCAAAACATAATATGTAATCAATATCCAAAGAAACTTGGAGGCAGTCATTATTTATAAATGCCCCCTTACATTCAATATATGAATATTACATGCTAGGAAACTTTTTCAAATATGTGCATCCTCGCTGGTACGTTGTTGTACAAGTACAGCATAACAGGTGTGACTGTGCCGTTACCTGTATGAGGCCATCTCCTGTTTTGAAGCAAGGATCTTTCACAAAGTCTGTCAGCCTGAGAGTCAACTGATGCCACAATCTGCCAAATAAAAAACAAGTGTTAGTGAACACACGAAGACAGACAAATGTCCCAAAAGACAAGTTGTATTGTTTTTGTAGAATCAACAGGGTTTCCCCCAGAAGAGTCGTTAGGCTCGATGGCAAGTGTGACGAGGGCCGAGCCGTGGCCAGTCACAGACTGATGGCAGTGTTAAAGCTCTAGTGCGTATCTTTTTGATTTAAAGTGCTCATATTATGCTCATTTTCAAATTCATAGTAGAGGTTGTACCTGAATAGGTTCATTTGGTTTAATTTATATAACAAAAAAAAAAAAAAAAACACCATATTTTTGTTGTACTGCACATTGCTGCAGCTCCTCTTTTCACCCTGTGTGTTGAGCTCTCTGTTTTAGCTACAGAGTGAGACCTCTCACTTCTGTTCCATCTTTGTTGGGAGTCGCACATGCTCAGTACCTAGGTAAGGACTACTAGCCAGTCAGAAGCAGAGTATGAGGGCGTGCCCTGACAGTAGCTAGGTAAGGACTACTAGCCAGTCAGAAGCAGAGTATGAGGCCGTGCCCTGACAGTACCTAGGTAAGGACTACTAGCCAGTCAGAAGCAGAGTATGAGGGCGTGCCATGCTAGCAGCTAGGCGAGCATTATAACGTGTGTTCCAAAGTGACCACGTTTGTCTCTGAAGTAAAGGCTGGACTACAATAGAGCTGTTTGGAGCAGTTTGTGAACAGTGTTTTCTGTTGGAGATGGTAAGTCCCTTTGGGGTGGACTTTGGGCTTTTTCACTTTGTAAACCTATAACGTGCACAAAGAATATATACAACACAATAAAGGAAAGGGGGAAAGCCAAAAAGCATAACATGAGCACTTTAATGAACATCCGTTACACTCAAGTCATTGCCAAATGAGTTGCTACAAAGCTAATTAAGACAGCTCCACACAACTCTCTCTGGATTTCTCCTTATGACTATGTTCAGAAGATTGTGGCGTCCGGAGACTTTAACTCAGGTGAAGATAATTACTAGGGGTGTGCAAAATGTTTGTATTTCACATTTGTATCGCGATTCAAGCTCCGATTCAAAATCAATTCATATTTTTTTATTTTATGTCTACTGCAATCACATGGGAAAACTAGCATTTACATATTATGAATAGTTTAATAATCAAGAATAGTTTGTCTCTTAATCGATTTTTTGCACACCTCTACTAGCTAATGATGGACATTTGTATTTTACAGAGCAAACGACTACTTTAAGGGTCATTCAGTTCTGCCTCCATGGTGATGTGTTTTACAAAACGGCATTATATGGTTATGATTTGATACTATAAATAAAATGGAATATTAAACGTATTATATTCTTATAGTGCAGTGACTAAGGACTCGTCTATAGCATCAACGTTAGCAAACAGCTAAGAACAACTTGTGATAAACAGTCTTCCACTGGCCGACATTAATGGTGTTATGTTGAAAGCTACAAACCATTAACTTATATATACGTTATTGATTTAAATTTATAAAAACAAATTACTTTTAAAAGCAACATTTCCGTTCTGATCTACGAGAAGAAACTTGCGGCTAACATTAGCCGAGCCTCAGCTAACGCTAGCTCCGTGTATGACTCAGCGTGCGTTTCCAATGAATGAGCGAGCTAACGTTAGCTAGCCTAGCGTTAGCAGAGCATTTAGCTAGCTAGCGGACTTTTTTGTACCTTTTGTTGTACAAATCCTCCAAAGTGTGCCACTCCGTCGCCATCTCCGGCGTGGAGCTGGTGCTCTGCTGCTGTTTGAGGAACCCGCTAACATCTCTCATTGTGGCAACAAAACTGTTAAATGTAAAAGTTAAATGTGTATTCGGGGGCTGATGGGTTTTGCTGAATCTTCAGCTAACGTCAAGTAGCCTGCCGTGTTGTGAGTCTGCTGCTGGGCGCAAAGGATGATGGGAAAGTGAGGAGGCGTTTCTATGGTTTTTACGGTAAAAGGGATATCCTCTTCTTTTTGATAAAGTTGACTTCTTGACCGATTTACACATTTTTTGTTTTGTTTAGTGTTGTTTTTCATTCTTAAACGTCGGCTAATTCAACAAAATATTAGGTAACCGAGCTTAGTAACTGACCACCGAGCTGTTTTGTGTGCGTTAGCTAAAGTTAGCTAGGCTATATATATCGTACATTACGGTTTTGTAATGTAGTTTTGTTTTCTAGGATGACAAAGGCATGACCCGCCCTACTATCCCTCTGATTGGCTATCTCTCGCTGGCTGCTCTTCCTGGGTTGGTTAGGTTTAGACAAAGACGTGTGATTGGTTAGGGTTATGGTAAGAATGTCAGGGTAATCCTATCAGAGGCTGAGTAGCGGCGACATGCCTTCACTATCCTTGGGAAAAAGTCTGTTATGGTTATTGTATCTTAGCTAACAGGTCGTCTCATCGCGTCATACGGAGGTCAAAGGACGAGAACAAACATCTCAGCAGACAGCTAGTCGTTATATTATATTTTATCTGATTTTAGGTGGATAACATGTGTTAACACGTGTCCCTGTTTAGCTAAGTGTCTGCTTCAGTCAGTACGAGTAGGAGTAGTTTAGTTGCAGCTGTGTTATGGCTTCTGTAGCGAGCTCCTCATTCATGTCACCTGTCAGACTTTGTTGTTTGTGTCTGTGCTCGAGAACAAGCAGGACGCTCTCTGCATACGGTTAGTACACAGTCAACCACATGATGAACTGTTATATGATTGATAATTGTGCTCATGCTTTGTCTTTTTTTGTATAGGTTTGGGTCAAAGGAGTTTGTGTTTAGGTAAAGCTGCAGCCCTGTGCAGGTATTACACACACACACACACACACACACACACACACACACACTCACTCACTCACTCACTCACTCACTCACTCACTCAAGTACCATACTTGTATTTGTTGTAACGTTACACTTATACAAACTATAATACTATACTAAATACTAATACTAAAAAGAAGATGTGTGGAAATGATTATCCCTATGGAACAACAAAGACTCTATCTATCTATCTATCTATCTATCTATCTATCTATCTATCGATTGATCTGTACTCCTAACTACATCTTCGAGGTAAATATTGTACTTTTTACTCCACATTTGTCTGACAGCTTTAGTTGTTTTTCAGGTGACAGTTGTTTTTTTATCCCCTTCCTGTCCAGTGAAAACAAAACTGATTAATCGGTTATCAAAATAGTTGGCAATTAATTTAATAGTTGACAACCAATGGATTAATTGTTGCAGCTCTGCGTCTTTGTTTTTCTTCTTTGCAGACAAACAAACTCTCCCCGGTGGAATGGCACTCAAGGGTTTTTCTCCCGTGGTGGCGGCGGTGCAGCCGAGGAGCAGCACACCCTGGAGGACTTCGCCAAGAGCATCAGAGAGCAGCGGTGCAAGAGGGTGGTGGTGATGGCCGGAGCTGGGATCAGCACGCCTAGCGGCATCCCAGATTTCAGGTAAGAGAGGTTCTAGTGCTGGAACGGTATGCTTTTGTACTGGTTCGATTCTTTCACGATACATGGCTTTTTGCTTTATAAAATTCCGGATGTCTCCGTTGTTCTGATATAACAATATGTATGGTGCTTTATAATATTTGTTTGGGTTTGTCTTGTGTTGGACCTCAGGAAGAATAGTCTTCACGACAGTGATGACTAATGGGGATCCTTAATAAACAATATACATGGGTGCAGATTCGATTTGTATTGCGATTTTCATTTATTGCGATTCTAGAAGTATTGCGATTCGATAGTATTGAGTATTGCGATTTTTTAATTTTTTTTATTTTCCTTCTTTAACTTAAACAAAAGTTGAATAATAACCTTCTAGAGACAATATATCATGAGATAGGGGTGTCCCCGACTAAGGATTTACACATTGAAATCAGAATTGTTGAATCTTTCTATAGTCGACTGATAATCGAATCGTGTGTGTGTGTGTGTGTGTGTGTGTGTGTGTGTGTGTGTGTGTGTGTGTGTGTGTGTGTGTGTGTGTGTGTGTGTGTGTGTGTGTGTGTGTGTGTGTGTGTGTGTGTGTGTGTGTGTGTGTGAGAGAGAATGGGTGCCATTATATATGAAAAGTGTGAACCGTCTTTATTGGTGATAAACTTACCCGTTTTAAGTGGAACGCCATGTTTGTTGTTGACGAGTGGTAGGACATGAGCTGTTGGCACAACTTGCATTTTACTTTTTTTGGATCATCTTTTACCATTTCAAAGTGCATCCACACTTTAGATTTTCTTTCTCCAGACATTGTTAAGTAACGTTAATCCCTGCCGCCAAGATGCTCCTCGTCTGTCACGGATCAGGGAAAGTGAAACTTAAATCTGTCACAGGGGTGGTTGGATTTACACACACACACACACACACACACACGTAAAAAATATGTATGGAATGCTTCTTTCTTTTCACCTTTTTTTTTTTTTTTTTTTACAGCATTATCATAATTAAAGGCTGTATATAACTTAAAATAACCGTACAAAACCAGTAGTTCTGTGTGAAATTAGACATTGAGCACCCCCATATTGCCAAAATGGTATTATTCTCGTTTCATAACACCCGCGAAGATTGGACTGTGAGATTGGTGGTTGAATCAGGCTCCGCATATCGATGCATCGAATCTTTGACTATTCGGGGTCACCCCTACATGAGACATGTCTAAAAACTAATCGTTTTCTAAAAAGAATGCACATCACATGACAGTCAGTCAGTCTGACATTTATTTAATTTGTCAAGAAGGACATAATATAGATTCTGTTTTGCTAACGGATATGATGTAGTCGCTGTCGGCGGAACCGCATAAGTGAAAAAATATTTAGGTGAATCATTGGTAAAAAAAATTATAAAAAAATATTGATTCTGGGGTAAAGAATTTTTAAATCTGTCGCAAAAAAATGTCACGATACATATGTGAATCCATCCCCTACTAGATATGTATTCTAGTATTTCTGTAAACCTGTAACTATCAGGTGTATTCAGTAGATTATTCCCTGTCAGGTCTCCAGGCAGCGGTCTCTATGACAACCTGCAGCAGTACAACCTGCCGTACGCCGAGGCGATATTCGAGATCAGCTTTTTCCATCAAAACCCAAATCCCTTCTTCGCCCTGGCCAAAGAGCTGTATCCGGGGAATTATCAGCCCAACCTGACGCACTATTTTGTACGGCTGCTTCACGAGAAGAGTCAGCTCCTCAGGATGTACACGCAGAACATCGACGGCCTGGAAAGACGTATGTATTCATATCTTTGCTTCTAGAAGTCACTACACATCGTTGAGTCATTATAAGCCATCGTGCTTGTTTACTTGTGTACCAAGTGGCAGGGATTCCTCCTGAGATGTTGGTGGAGGCTCACGGTACATTTGCCACCGCCACCTGCACAGTCTGCCGGAGGAAATACGAGGGAGAGGAGCTTCGAGTGAGTCATAACCCAAACATATTATTATTATTTTTTTTTTTTATAATTATTTTTATTATTTCCATCAATAAGTAATACATATACCAGCATACTGTGTAATTTCATACTCCAATCAGAGTACAACTCCTGCTAGTAACAGTATTCCTCTACTCCACAGGATCTTAAACCACAGTCATGCATGCTCATACTCATACTTTTACACACACATCTCCCCAACCATACACTCTCTCCATGCTTCCACTCCTCCACATATACCATTAATTCCCACTCATCCACATATATATTTCACATTTTTGACACACACACACACACACACACACACACACACACACACACACACACACACACACACACACACACACACACACACACACACACACGTTTGTTTCACTATCTTTGTGGAGACCCGTCATTGACATAATGCATTCCCTAGTCCCTTACCCTTACCCTAACCTTAACCATCACAACTAAATGCCTAACCTTAACCCTTACCCTCACCCTAACCATAACCTAATTCTAACCTTAATCCTAAAACTAAGTCTTAACCCTCAAACAGCCCTTTAACCTTGTGGGCTCCAGCATTTTGGGCCCCACAAGGCTGTCCGGACCCCACAAGTATACTGTATTCCCCGGTTTTTGGACCCCACGAATATAGTAAAACAAGCACACACACAGACACACACACACACACACACACACACACACACACACACACACACACACACACACACACACACAGCTCTCAGTCACCATACCTAGTCCTGATTTCTTAGCCATTAAGTTTACAAGCCTCATAACCCAAACACTAACTCTACACATTTACCAGAATATTTAAAATACAGTTTATCATGTTGTCGGAAAACAAATCACAAACATTTGGTGTCTATAACCGGACAGATCAGTATATTTTCTTGTTTTCCTTCATTTTTATACATTGTACATTAAGAGCCAGATAAAATGAGCAAATGTAAGATATCACTTTAGACTCTGGTGATATATTTGTTATAATATTAATATTCATTTTCCATCTTGTTTCCATGTTTCATCAGTCAGATGTGATGGCAGGAACGGTCCCAAAGTGTCCCACGTGTAAAGGTGTGGTAAAGCCTGACATCGTGTTTTTCGGGGAGGAGCTTCCACGTCACTTCTTTAAGTACCTCACAGACTTCCCTCTGGCTGATCTCCTGATCGTCATGGGAACTTCACTGGAGGTGAGCGCCACCGGCGTTAAACCACGTCATGCCCCATTTTAATGTGATGTTTTTCCAGCTGAACCAACATGTTGGTCGAGCTGTAACAATTCAAAATGTTGCTGTACAATTAATTGTCTCAGAACTAATTGTGGTTAACAATATAATTGTCTCTTTCAGTAAAATTCAAATATGAATTAAATTGTTACTTTTTTTTTAACAAATTAAAGTTTTGAATAAATACCAGAATACATCTTTTGGTTATATCACTGTTTTGTGTGATAATGTAATAACACAAATACACAGCCTATGAAGTAAACCACGCCTCTATATTATCATAAAACGTTTGGCATGCATCCCCCCCCTGTCATTTCTGTTGCTATGAACGTGTATCGGGTCAAGTTCCAACAACTAACAATTGAAATAATAATAAAGATCCAGGGTACAAGCGGCCAAAATGGGTTTCTGGCGTCTCCCTCAGAGATAGAGTGAGAAGCTCGGAGTAGAGCCGTTGCTCCTTCGCGTCGAATAGAGCCAGTTGAGGTGGTTTGGATGTGTGGTAAGGATGCCCCCTGGGCGCCTCCCTAGGGAGGTGTTCCAGGCACGTCCAGCTGGGAGGAGGCCTCGGGGAAGACCCAGGACAAGGTGGAGGGATTATATCTCCAACCTGGCCTGGGAACGCCTCGGGATCCCCCTGTCGGAGCTGGTTAATGTGGCTCGGGAAAGGGAAGTTTGGGGTCCCCTGCTGGAGCTGCTGCCCCCGCGACCCGATACCGGATAAGCGGATGATGATGGATGGATGGATGGATAAAAATATATAGTCCGACCAATAATCACTTACATAATTACAACTGGGCATATCTAAACAACATCAACAATTCTAGTGATAGACCGATTTTATCGGCCGGCCGATATATCGTGCTGATATATTGTTTTTACGTGTATCGGCATCGGCCGATACGCGGCTGCTGCGTTCACTGATAGTTTTTTCCCGACATTATTTACAGACAGGCGTCCACAGGCTGGAGACGCTGCAGTTCACGTGCAGACCATGCACTGCCCCTCCCCCACTAGCAGAGTGCTGGCAGTCTTAAATTACAAATCAAGCAGGTTACTTTTCAGGTTTATTGTTTTCTTAAATTATTTAAATGTGTCGACAAAGGACATTTTGTGACGACCTGATTATGTCTGCCTTATAATATGTCAGCAAGCACTGCCTCATCAAGGCTGTGTTGTAGATGTTGATGGAAGCCTTTCACCCTTGCACAGTTAACCATATGCAGTGCACCCATCCATATGATGCACATTGCACACATCATTTGGGTGTTATGAATGTAAGATGATTGCAGAAGTGACACTGATCTGTGTTTTTGTTTATTAATTTTAAAGAAATGGGAGAGCAGATTCCGAAAACAAATCCATCGTGGCAGGGTTTACATTTTTATGATGTAAACTGAGGGAGCAAAAGCAGTATCGGCTCCAAATATCGGCTCAAGAAAGTCGGCAGCCCGTATCGGTCATCGGCTAAGGCTGATGGAAAAATAAATCAATATCGGCTCTAAAAAATCCATATCGGTCGATTCCTAAACAATTCCCAGTCCCTTAAGACCTTAGCTAATGTTGGCAATTAATTGCGTTTAAACAAAGAAACCGCTGTTATGTAAAAAATAAATTGACAATTAGACTATTATGTAATCATTTTTACAGGCCTATATGTTGGGGTGAGAGATAACAGGTTTTAAACATGAAAACTGACTCTCTGTACTATGTGCAAAATCTGGATCCTTTCTGAAAAGGCACTGAAGTTGTTAGTTAGTGCTGGACTCAAGACGTGCACCACACAATCCCTGGTTTAATCCTTGGTCTGTGTTGCACGTCTTACGTTCTCTTTGTCTGTCTGGTTTCTGTCTTCTTCTCCACTATAAACTCTCTTATAAAAGCACAACATCCAAAAAGTCTTTAAAAAAAGGTACGTGTATTCGTACCTGACAACAGGAATTCAACGTCAAAGCTTCTGTTTGACTCTTTGCTCTGCAGGTGGAGCCCTTCGCCAGTCTGGCGGGAGCTGTGCACAGCTCTGTTCCCCGTCTGCTCATCAACAGGGACTTGGTGGGTCCGTTCGCCTGGCGCCGCCGTCGTCATGACGCCGTGCAGCTGGGTGACGTGGTCGGTGGTGTGCAAGCCCTGGTGGATGCCCTCGGCTGGACTCGGGAGCTGAACGCTCTGATGGCGGCCGGTGCTGAGAAAGTGAGTGTGGGTTACAAGCTCACATGTATAATAATTCTTCCACGTCCAGAGTTCCCATGAGCCTTTTTGGCAGTTACATTTTCTCTGGCGCTGTACTCGGGTCCATGCATGCAAGCCAGTGAAGTAAGGTTGAAGCCGCTGAAACAAACATAACATGAGCTGAAGGAAACTTAAAAGCGTAAGGTAACTGCAGAGTTAGGTAATAAATCTCTGTGACACATTTCACATAACTATTCCATAGTTAATATAAAATGTTCAATCAATTAGTGCAGCTTTAAAGACCAAATGTTTGATTGTGCATTTTTTTTTTTATTTAAGATAATTTTTTTTGGGCATTTTAGGCCTTTAATTCCACACGACAGATGAAGACGTGAAAGGGGGAATGACCTGCAGCGAAGGGCTGCAGGTCGGCGTCGAACCCGCGGGCGCCGCGTCGAGGAGTAAACCTCTACATATGTGCCTCTGCTCTACCAACTGAGCTAACCCGGCCACGCAGAACCTCTCTTTAACAACATTTTGATGTTTTTGGCCGTCTTGTTTCTCAGCGCAGCGTCGTGAGTCCTCTCAAAAGTAAAAACAGAAATGGCGTGACTACATGCAAAGCACAGCGGTATTTGGGTGATAAATCCTTGCAGGACTATATCAGTGATTTTTCTTGTGAAGTTGTCTCCACAAACAGAAGCCGGACCCACGCTGAGACCCTCACTGATGTTATTGTGTGTACTTTTATCTACAGGCTGCAACAAAGACCGAAGAGTGACGATTTCACCACGTCAAGCTGGAGGTTTGACTTCATTCACTCACTGTTTGAAAACGCCAACACTGCAAGACTAAATCCAGACTTTTTACTGGGGTTCATGTGGTGATACCTGTGGGTGATACTTGGACCTTTGGTTATGTCAATGGTAGTCTATATCCACGACGTTCCACCTCCGGGATTGCTCCGGTGCCGCAGGAAATTCTGCCGGATGCATGTCTTTTCGCCGATGTCCGTTTCTTTCCGCTTTCTTTGTGTTATGTGGTATTTTAAACTCCAGTGGATTCATGAGGACTAAGGTTAACTGCTCCTCAGATCTCTGCAGGGTAAATCCAGACAGCTAGCTGGACTATCTGTCCAATCTGAGTTTTCTCTCGCACTACTATTTTGCAGCGGCTCCGTGCGGATCTTAGTGCCACCCGAGATGATTGTGATTGGTTCAAAGAAATGCCAATAAACCACAGCATGTTTTTCTCCCATCCCGGAATGCTGTGTGGACTAGCCAGACCCTCCTCCGCTCCGCAGTGGGTGGATGGTCTGGCAAAGCGGGACTATATCAATGGGAACTCACAGACTGACAACTAAGGAACTGCTACAATGGAAATGCAGAAATGTTTCTCAGTCAAATATCAGTAAAACGCAGGCAAGGGCCACACAGGGATGATGTGGCCGAGAAATCAAATCAGGTGCAGATGTACCAGGGCTGGGGGAAAGAATCGATACTGCATAGTATCGCAATATTTTCCGTTTCAATACGGCATCGATACACAGACACCAAGTATCAAGCTTTTATTATAAGTGAGATGAACAAACAAAAGAAATGTATCCTTTTAGATAAATCAGATGTTGACAGAAGGTTTTCTTTGGCGATATCATTTCAAGTTGGGAAAAAGGTGATGAATTGCAATACAGTCGCAGACAATTGCAAAAATGTATCGTGATAATACCGTACCGTGGGGCCTCTGGCGACTCCCAGCCCTTATATGTACAATAGAATATATTGTGCAGCTGATTGAACATGTGCAGTATTATATTTGGTTTATTGGCCTCCATCTTTTGTGTCAAAACTTTGCGTAAGAAATGCAACAACAACCTTGATGATGGCCTTTGTTTGTATGAAATCATTTAATCAAATTGAAATGTGAAAATGACTGCTTTAGTGAAATTAAAAGTCAAAAGTTATTTCTTTTTTTATATTTAATGAAAGTAAAATACAGAAAAAAAAAAGAAATGTTATTTCATCCTTTTTAAGTTTTTCAGGACCGACTCAAATGCAGAAAAATCATAAGGACTGAGGTTTATGCTGAATGTCAGTGGACATTTCACAAGAGTACATCTTTAAAAACAGCTTACAAATAGTAGTTAATATATAATAGTTACAAGAGATTACAGGAGGAAATAGTGCATTTGTTGGGGACTATTTTCAGCGTCGGATTAATCCACAATTGGTGCTCTAGTGAGTATTCGTGGCAGCAGGATAAAGTGTGTGTGTGGGATTGGTCAAAATAAACTAGTGTGTGTGTTTATGGTGATGAAGAATGTCATCCAGTGCAACAGTGTGGCTCACTGATTCTTCTCACTGTTTTCAATATGTCACAGAAGAAGAAGATAAAGGCTTCAGGCTTTGATACACAATACTTGTGGGATTTGTTGGTGTTTTAACCAGCAGAGGGAGCCAGCGGACCTTTTAGTGTGACAAAGATTCCTGTTTGAACAATAGATGGTTGTTTTATAATGATACTTGAAGCTAAACTGAAGTTAAAGCTTTACTGTGCAACTTGTTGATATTATTGAACCTAATTAACTGTGTTGTCTTCCCTTCAGCCTTGAAAAAAAACTTTCTTTTTTTGATGTTTTTGACGCCTTTTTTTCACAGTTTGTTTTTGCTTTTTCCAACGTTTACATTTTTCTTCTACACATTTTCGGCGCTTATTTCTACGTCCCATATTTTCTGATATAAAACAAAAATTTAAAATGGGTCCATGTGACCCGAAGTCAACACAAGGGTTAAGACTATCAGCTCCACACAACTCTCTCTGGATTTCTCAGTATGACTATGTTCAGAAGATTGTGGCGTCCGGGGACTCGCAGAAGCTCGAGTGACCTCCATCGTGTGTGTGTGTGTGTGTGTGTGTGTGTGTGTGTGTGTGTGTGTGTGTGTGTGTGTGTGTGTGTGTGTGTGTGTGTGTGTGTGTGTGTGTGTGTGTGTGTGTGTGTGTGTGTGTGTGTGTGTTTCATATTACAACTGAATCAGAGCAACTTAACGTGTCAGTTGAACTAAAATGATTACACTTTACTTGAAGGTATCTACATCAGAGTGACTTGACACTGTCACGAACATGTCCTAAACATTATAAACAAGTCATAAATGTTTATGACATAACGCTTCTTTCAGTAAGTGTCATTCAGTGTTTGTCACAAGTTATGGTTCATGTGTCATGTCACTCTTATGTAGAGACCTTCAAGTAAAGTGTTACCACTACAACTTAAATCTAAATCACCAAATGACATCAGTTAGGTTGACATAATTAGAGATTTCCTCACTTCAAACTGCATTAAGTATTGCAAACTCAGACATAGTTCTCCATGTTTCTATACTTAATTAAGGCAGACTCGTATCTACATTTATGAAGGATGTTAAGTTTAAGATATTGTTTGGCATCCTAAAAACAGTCCTCCTACAGCTTTTGATACTACAGTTACTTCCTGTTTGCATAGCTGATTGCTTTTGATTGGACACCGATTTACACAGAAGTCTATAAAAGTTGTAATGGGGCGACCTGATTTAATAAATCACAACTTTAAGCTACTTGTTGCTAAGAATTTAAGAGGGACTTTACACGCAAATAAATAGCTGGTGCAACTTGATCCAGGTTTCTGATCATTCTGTGACTCAGAGTCACGAGTTATGTCAAAGTTAATCAGTAAAACAAAATGATTGTGACGCTAAATGATGTACTGATGATCTACGTGCTAAAATAAATGCAGAAATCTGACTTAAATGCACAGGAAACATGTTTTGTCACGCTGGTCTTCTGTTACCACTACTTTAAGATTACATGGAGAAGTTAGTTGAATCCAAAAATCAAACCGGGTTCATTCTCAACTGTTGAGGTGACTCAGTCGATACCGAAATGACAGATTTGCTGGATGTGGAAACATCATTAGGTCCATGCATTGTCTATTTCTGTCACGCTATCTTTCCCAAGATGTCTTTTACTCTCACCATTACTCTCACTCAGTAATTGTGTGTGTGTGAGCTGAAATCACTTGGAGTTTCTCCAGTTGGGTTTAACACGCCTCTGGGTTTTGCAGTCGTGCAGATAATCACAGATTTTATCACATTCATCACCTGCTTCAGTTTTTTTTTTTTTAACCCAGCTCTCACACCTCGCTCCAATTTTCACCTCTCCTTCCCCGCCTGGTCCTGCTGCTGCTGTTGCTGCTGCTGACGTCGTCTCTGTAACATGAAAAAGTCTGTTATCACTGCATGATATCATCTACTGGGAGAAACTTTTCCCATTCACACAGGGATCTGTGCGCTTCTTCAAGTACTTAAAATCCGTCCCACTGCTTTACTGTCAGTCGTAGGATTTTTAATGACGTTAACATCTAGTCGGTAGAGTTCACTGTTTTACTTTTTCATCTTCTTTTCTGGTTTTGTTTTATAAAGGTGCCTCCAGGTTGAACTGGGTTGACAGTGAGATCCACTGGTCAAAGCAGTGATTGATTGATTGATTGATTGATTGATTGATTGATTGATTAAAGTGTAAGTGAGGGAAGGCTGTGAGTTGTGTTCATACTTAACTATGTATTCCTAAATGTTGTGTGTGTGTGTGTGTGTGTGTGTGTGTGTGTGTGTGTGTGTGTGTGTGTGTGTGTGTGTGTGTGTGTGTGTGTGTGTGTGTGTGTGTGTGTGTGTGTGTGTGTGTGTGTGTGTGTGTGGGGGGGGTACCTACTTACTGTATATGCCTGTGTTTTAAATGTGCTGCACTTTGACCAAACAAATTTCCCAACTCTGGGATAATAACGTATCCTTTTGACCCTCCAAATGTTTAGGTGTAGTCACTGTAGCGCCGCGGCTCTAGTAATAGTGTTGTCAGTCCACCACTTTGGTCCAGACTGAAATAACTATTACAACTGCTGGATTGACAATGACATTTTGAATAAACATTCCTGTTCCCCAGAGGATGAACTTTTCATCTAGCGCCACTATGAGCTTCCCATTTGTGGTTTTTAGTGGAATGTCTCGACCACTATCGGATGGATTGTCATGAGAATTTTTTTCAGACATTCATGTTCTCCAACTACCTGCAAGAGGCAAAAAAACACCCAGAAAGACACAAAACTACCAGAAAGACACAAAACGACTAGACAAAGAGACACAAAACGACTACAAGGACTCAAAAGTCCTTGAAATTACGAAAGAAGTAAGTGGATTACGCGTAAGCCTTCATTAAACACAAAAAGATGTTGAACTACGGGCTGAGCAAAAATAATCTACCAGAGAGTGCTTAGAACTGAGATCTGATGTCACAACTATCAGTCAAAACATCCTCTCTTTACTGGACAATTGCGAAAAAACAACACAGTGATTGATGGAGTACACGAGTCGGGAAATGAGAGCTGGGCAGAAACTGAGACAAAAGTACGTAAACTCCTCTCAGATAAGCTGCAGATCTCTGGGATCGAGTTGGAACGTGCTCACAGAACCGGACGGCCTGGCGCACAGAGGGACACTACTAGATCCAGACCGATTGTCGCCAAGTTCCTTAAATTCAAGGACGAAATTTCTGTAAAAGGATCAAATGTATAAATCAACGAAGACTATCCGGAAGCAGTTCGCCAAAAATGCAAGGAGCTTTTACCGGAGCTGAAAGCTGCACGGGAGCGCAGAGATGTTGCGTTTCTGCGATATGATAAACTAATTGTCCCCCCAGCCTTCCAAAGAAAAGACAAAGACAAGCCCA
The DNA here is from genome assembly GCA_023566125.1 of Zingel zingel. NCBI lineage: Eukaryota > Metazoa > Chordata > Actinopteri > Perciformes > Percidae > Zingel > Zingel zingel. The sequence goes on from CM042315.1 coordinate 4,586,627, forward strand.
ATGACAGACCGAGCAGGTTATAAAGGTAGACTATATGTACCTACTGATTATAGTTGCCTGTTCCACAAAATAATCTGAACATGTCTATTAACAAATGACCTAAAGGCTTAGTATTTGCACACATTAACATCTGTAGCCTTAGAAATAAAATGTATGAACTCTCCCTCTTTTTGCAGTCTAATAAGGTTGATGTTTTGGCTGTTTCAGAGACTCATTTGGACTGTTCATTTGATGATTCAGAGGTGGCTTTGGATGGCTTTTCTGTGTATAGGAAGGATAGAAATAGGTTTGGTGGTGGGGTGGCAATCATTATAAGTGTCCACTTTCCAGTAAAAACACGCCATGACCTTAACCTACATGACAGTGAGGCTATATGGCTTCAACTGCAACTGCAGCACATGAAGCCTGTATTGATTGGCTGCTGTTATAGGGCTCCAAGCTCGACAATACAGCACTTGGACTGTTTATGTGCCATGTTGGATAGGGCTACAGAGGAAACTAGAGAATTGTACCTACTAGGTGACCTGAATATTGATTGGCTATCTGAGAATTGCCCGCTGAAGAATCGGCTCTTGTCTATGGCTAATACGTGCGGACTGTCTCAATTAATATTTCAACCAACAAGAATCGCTATTAATCACACTGAGGTCAAATCTTCAACATGCATTGATCATATTTATACTAACGCTCCAGATATGTGCTCCAGACCTGTGTCTATTCCAGTGGGTTTCAGTGACCATAATGTTGTTGATCAAGAGGCTTTTCTTGGGGAACTTAATAGCATTCCTTGGGCTAATGTATGTGATGTTGAGGATGCTGAACTTGCTTTAAAAATGTTCATGGACTATTTTATGATTATTAATAATAGACATGCCCATTTCAAGAAATTTACTGTTAAAGCCAAAAGTGCTCCGTGGATAGACGATTCATTAAAGAAACTAATGATTTTGAGAAATGATGCCAAGAATGTTGCAGTCTTATCAAGTGCACATGATGATATAAAAGATTATCGCAAATTAAGAAATCAGGTCTGCAAAATGAATAGAGAAAAAAAGAGAACTTATCAACAGAGAATTTCTGAAAGTGGTCAAGATATTAAAAAAATATGGAAAGTTCTGAATTAAATCATGGGTAAAAAAAACAGCTCAGACTTCTTCCTTTGTGGAACTACATGGTGCGTATTTAACTAAACCTCTTCATATTGCGAATTATTTTAATGATTATTGTATTGACAAGACCTCCAAGCTCAGAGAAAACATGGACATTACTGTTAGACACAATTCAGAAGAGCTTATAAGACATGGTTTCATGAGGGGAAAAAACTGTGCTTTTGAATTTCATGAGATTAATGTTGACGAAGTAGAGAGATTGTTGAACTCTCTGGAAGCTGATAAGCCTGCAGGTATAGACCATCTAGACTGTAAACTGTTAAACATATCTGCTTCATACATTTCCAAATCTATCTGTCATATTTTTAATAAAAGCTTAATCAGCGGTGTTTGTCCAACATTATGGAAAGAAGGAAAGATCTTTCCTATTCCAAAAGACAAAAAGTCAACTTTTAACGGTCCAAACAGCAGGCCTATTAACATCTTGCCTGCACTTTTAGAAAAAATTTTGTCTGTGCAAATTCAAGATTATCTCTCTATAAATGGATTAACATCTATGTTCCAACATGCATACAGAGCTGGTCTCTCTACTGGTACCGCTATGTTAAAAATGTCTGATAGCTGGCTGACATCAATTGACCGGTCGATGCTTGTGAGCACAGTTATGCTAGATTTCAGTTCTGCTTTTGATGTGATTGATCGTGATCTCTTAATTGGTAAACTTAGTTGTTATGGTTTTAAGCACTCAGCTATTTTGTGGTTAAGAAGTTACCTGTCCGGTAGATCACAGAGAGGATATTATAATGGCACTTTATCAAACAGCAAGGCGTTAGACTGTGGTGTTCCACATGGGAGTTGCCTAGGGCCTCTTCTTTTTGCAGTTTTCACCAATGATCTGCCGCTTGCAATTGGGCAAGCAAGTTTAACAATGTATGCAGATGATTCTACCCTCCATTATGCCACATCTACATGTTCTGAGCTTAATCAGGTTCTATCTAGGGAGCTCAACATCGTACTTAATTGGATAAAATCAAACAAACTTGTGCTAAATGCATCAAAAACAGTCTGCATGGTATTTGGCTCTAAACATAAATTAGCACATGGGCCTAAATTGAATCTTGAAGTTGCAGGCCAATCTATAAAACCAGTAAATAAAGTTAAGCTTTTAGGACTACGGCTTGATAGTGCATTGTCGTGGTCCGATCATATTGACTATATGGTTACTAAGATGGGAAGAGCAGTTGCCACTACAAGGAAATGCTCACCATTTCTACCCTCTACTAAGGCAAATTGTTTGCTCTTTAGTTTTATGCCACTTAGATTATTGCTCAGTAATCTGGTCATCTGCTTCAAAAACCCTATTTAGAAAACTTCAAGTAGCACAAAATAAAGCTGTAAGACTTGTTCTAAAGTGCAATTTTAGGTCCAATGTAGTTAAAATGCATGAATGTCTTAAATGGTTGTGTTGAAAAAAGATTATTAGCCAATGTGCTTACTTTGTTGCACTCTGTTATTCAAAGTCAGACACCATCATTTATTTTTGATAACATAACTTACAGTTCAGATATCCACACTTATTTAACACGAGGAGCCAGTAGGGGGCAGATGATGTTACCATTACCAAAATCCAATAACTTGGAAAAAAACTTATTTACAGAGCAAGTTCTTTATGGAATAAAATCCCTAGTAACATTCGTTTTATCATAGGAAAGGACCATTTTAAAAAGAAAGTCAAATCTTACCTTCATTTAAATTATTTATTATGAGGTTTCTGATTGTGTGTCTTTGTCAATGTAAGCAACCTAAATGTTAGCCATGTAATATATGGTAATATATAACTTCGTTTTCAAGATATTTCTCTATTTGCTTGGTTTGCTATAGTTTTCATTTCATTTTATTTGTAATTTTTTTGCTTTTTGTCACTTAGTTTTGTTGGCAGATATTGTTGCATGTATTTTCTTTTATTTCTTTTCTGTATAGGTTATGAAATGTTGTAATATTGTTTGACTAAATGTAGTGTTGGACCCCAGGTAGACTAGCTGGTCATCTAGGCGTCAGCTAATGGAGATCCTTATTAAATACAAATACAAAGTGACAACAAAGAGACACAAAGTGACTATAAAGACACAAAGTGACTATAAAGGCAAAGTGACTATATAAAGACATGACGACGCCTGGCGCACAGACCCTTTTTTCCGTCGTCAAACTAGCAAAAGTGGATCCGTACACACCCTAAACGCACCTGCGCCATACGCTTCACGCTGTGCTTAGATCGTTAAAATAGGGCCCCATGTGACTATAAAGAGACACAAAGTGACTATAAAGAGACACAAAGTGACTATAAAGAGACTCAAAATGACCAGAAAGAGACAAAGTGACTACAAAGAGACGTAAAGAGATCATAAAGAGATGCAACAAGACCGGAAAGAGACACACAGTGAACACAAAGGGACACACAACAACTACAAACAAAGTGGCCACGTCACATTTTGTGTCTCTGTGTCTTGTAGAAGTGGTAGGAGGCCTTTCACACGCTTGCGCCCAGGGGCCCATTGTCTCACAGTCCACCCATGCATAAATGGGATTTTAAAATTGGCATCCAACTGTGGCTCAGTCATTGTTTTCAATGAAAGTTCTGTTTGCCTCGCACGAGATGTTCTGGCACAGGAAGTTATCGCACATTAAAAGACGAGAGAGTTCAACCACATCGACCTCAAACTGAGCAGATAAGATTTCAGCCGAAGGCCACTGGAACATTTAGAAAGATGACACACTTTATTAGAAAGGTTTCCACATAAAACGTGGATATGGCATACAATAGGCACAGTCAGTAACCAAATATACATACTGTGGTGACAGGCAGTAATGACTTAATACTTAATATGACAATACCATCCTGCAGTCGAGAATACTTTCAGTTTCAGCACACAGAATCAACTTTTTTTTCTTCTTTGAAACTTGACACAAGGATAATGACTCTAATGTGCAACATTATCAAGACACAATCTGGAAATGCTTCACTTAAGTTTTCTATTATAGCAACGTCAGCGTTTCATTCGACATCATACAAACATTTTACAAAGCTAAGTTGATCTGATATTCATCACTCAGTAAAAAATAAAATGACTTCCTTTACAGTGCTGCTTTTATAGATGTACTGTATTTTGTGATGAGACTTACTCTAATAATCAATCCGAGAAGGTATCACATTGAGTATATTAAGTAGCAGAAATAATAGTTTTGGCAGGAAATTATGTATTGACGAACGTATTACTGCCACCATGACAAAAAATATATATGATCACTTTCTCGTTTTTATAACAAGATACTTCACAGGATATTTCATGTTCTAAGGACATATACTTCTCGTTATTACTAGATACCAAATGATTCCGTTTTAATAACATATCACTTGCTTTTTAGTCGTGAAACTTTGCCGTTATTAAACAACAACTGGCGTGCGTCCTCAAAAGAAGGAAACCAGTTTTTGTAATAACCACATTCTCATTAAACAAGTATAATTTTTTTCTGTTTTAACCCGATAAGTTGGTGTGTTATAACAAGAAACTTCGGTATGTTGTTCAAATGTGAGAAAGGGAAGCATGAAACTTGGCATTTGATACTTAAAGTGATTTGATATATTAAGAAAAGTGTGGAATAATTTGGTAATCTTTATTCTTTCCAGGGTAGCAGAGGAGAATGATTCAAATTGTCAGGTAAAAGATGTTTACCCTTTTATCCTCCCTTGTGGTATTATATAATTTTTGATAAATGTGTCATCCTCTCAGCACTAGAATGACACTGGGAACACACCGCCTGCGTAAGTGTCGCGTAGCGTAAATAAGTGCCTGATCGTGCGCCTGGCCTTTCACACTGGACGCGTCACAAAGCGATCCTTCTCTCTCTCTCCGATAGAAAGAGACAGGATGAGTGGGGAAAACTGTGGTAATTGTAGCCTATATATGTGTGTGTGTGTGTGTGTGTGTGTGTGTGTGTGTGTGTGTGAGTGAGAGAGACACTCTGTGTCCGTCCGTCCGTCCGTCCGTCGGTCTCTCTCTCTGTGTGCCTGATGGCGTGTCTCGCTGTGAGAAGTCAAGACAGCCAAAAATCACTGTAAAACTGGCTGGTTTTATTTTGAAATGTGTTTATTTTGGTAAAATATCCAGCTGCACTGTGGTCTTCCTGTATGTGATTACCTGCCTGGCTTGACACATGCACGCGCGTAAAAAATAGAGGAGACGCCGAAACTATCGCTGCAGCGTGCGGGCCAACGCGGACGCTACGCGCCTGGTGTGGCCGTGGACAGATTGGATAACATGGGCCCCGAAATAAAAATAGCAGTGCTACGCTGCTATTTGCGACGCTTACGCCTGCGGTGTGTTCCCGGTGTCATATTAGCCGCTTTCCGACCAGAGGGATTTTGGCAGTTCCTAGAACATAACGTTCCTAGAACCCTTTTTTTCTCGTGTTCCGACTGGACCAATTTGGGGATTATTAAGTTCCTCTGACCACAGTTCCTGTAACTCTTTCAGCTCCTACTTCAGGGCAGGGTCTTTTCCCTTTTCCACATAAGCCTCTTTCCAAGTAGTTAGTAGTAGTTACAGGAACGTAGTTACAGGAACAGTCCACTTCGAAACAGTTCTACTACATACTCTTCCCCCAAAACCGTTTTTCCATTTGCATTCACACTGGCCAAGTGGCCATAGGAACTGACCTTTTGTTATTATAACACAGCCATCGAACCACCACTATGCGGAAAAGGGAAAAGACCCTGCCCTGAAGTAGGAGCTGACAGAGTTACAGGAACTGTGGCCAGAGGGACTTAATAATCCCCAAATTGGTCCAGTCGGAACACGAGAAAAAAAGGGTTCTAGGAACTGCAAAAATCCCTCTGGTCGGAAAGCGGCTATAGTGGTGGTTAGATGGCTGTGTTAGAATAACAAAAGGTCAGTTCCTATGGCCACTTGGTCAGTGTGAATGCAAATGGAAAAACCAGTTTTGGGGGAGAGTAGTTAATAGAACTGTTTAGAAGTGGACTGTTCCTAGAACTACGTTCCTGTAACTACTTGGTCGGAAAGAGGCTATTGTTCAGGTAAAACGCAGAGAAAGACACAAACACGGGTTTAAATATGAAACAGGAATGGAAATATGTTCTTGACAAGTTAAAAAGGACTTTTTTTTAGGGATCTCATTAGTTCCTCAGTATGTTGAGAGGTTGACTTCTATCACGACAGACAGCCAGAACGTTCTGTGAAGTTTAAGGCATATTGCTATTTAATACTGTATGAATGTTTCTTTTTTAAATCTGTACATATGTCAAAATCACTTAAACAGCCACGGGGAGCTGGTTTTTAAACTGTGCCATGTTGCACATTATAAACCGTTTTACTGATTCCCACACAGTTCATAGAAGAGTCAGTGATCCATGACGGGGAGTGTCAGTCGACTGGATGTAGCAGATCCTGCTGCTCCTCTTAAGGTTAAAAACTCCACTCATACATCTTGATAACACGCTTCAGATTCCGGGCAGATATTTAGTTGATGAAGAGTTTTGTTCGTACTTCCCTTCCACCAGCCTCTTTGCCCGTCACTCGTTGCTCAATTGATGATTTTTGGCATTTCCCAGAAGAACTTTAATGTCTTATTTAACTTTTGACAGTGCCGGAAGGACTGATGTGAACATTGTGTTGCTTTACAGTCTCTCCTGTACCCATTCAGTCTTTCAACCTCCAACTTCATACCCCCCACACCCGCTCTCTTATATGAGTCTTTTTCCACCCCTGGATGTACACATACCCCAACTTGGAAAAACAAAATCCTTTAAATAAATAGTTCAACGTTTTGGGGAAGTCTTCTTTTTGGCTTTCTTGCCGAGGGTTGGATGAAAAGAACGAAACCACTTTCGTACAGCCTGGAGCCGGTTAGCTTAGCTTAACATAAAGACTAGAAACGGAGGGGAAAAGCTAGCATGCAGTGTCCGCAGGTTGCCAGGAAGTTACTCCCCCGGGACAAGAAATAGCCCAACATCATAACGCTTTGTAAAACTACAAATTGTCGTAACCAGCTGCTGACTTTAGCTTCATATTTAGCGTACAGACGTGAGAGTGGTATTGATCTAATGATCCAACTCACAGCAAGAAGGTGAATAAACGTATTTCCCAGAATATCAAACTAGTCCTTTTTAGAGATTTATTTTGTCATGAAGCTGCTTCCAACTGTATGACATTCTGGTCTGTTGAAGCTTATTCAGTCTTTCTGCATCCTGGGGACATTTTTGTCCTGATTAATCCTTTCGGGCAGACCAGGCACAGTACAAATCCCACGTTGTTCACTGGAACTGGCAGACCAACTACAACCAAGGCTGATATACAGTAAAGACGTGCTGTACAGACAAACTGAAAGTGGGGAAAAGCTCCTCTCAGACAGGAGAGTTTGAGTCTGTTTAGCTGTTTTGTGCAGCTTTACTTTCCAACATCATTTTGTTGGGGCAGTAATCCCTGAGGATCAAGAAAAGTACATCCCCAAATGACAAAATGGGCCCAGAAATGTGATATATATATATATCACCAGTAGCTGTGTTAAAGCGTCTTTTTTCCTGTCGGCCAGATACCATCAATTTTAAGCATCCACATCCAACATGGCAGACCAGAGTTGAGCTGACTGGCCAAACCGGAAACCTTCCAGTTTCTTTCCTTTAGCGTCTGTGGAGGGAAATCCGACAGCAGCTGCTGAAACATTTCTTGAAGAATTTCTTGAACTCGGTGTTGAAGATGGTGTAGATGATGGGGTTGAGAGCGCTGTTGACGTAGCCCAGCCAGGTGACGGTGCTCATCAGCTCGGGAGGGATGTCGCACGTCAGACAGATGGCTCGAGTCGTGTGCACCACGAAGAACGGAGTCCAGCAGAACAGGAAGCAACCTGCATGAAAACATGAACATTTAGAGTTAGGCTGCATTCCCAGTACTTGCGTCGGCCGTCCGACGGTCCGGCAAACACGCAGGTCTTTCCGTTGATTTTGAACAGGGGGTAGTGCGTTTAGGCTGCGGCGGGGGGGGGGGGGCACTCAAAAAAACGCAGCGGGCCTGCGGCAAAAATTAGAGAACAACTCAACTTTTGGAGAAACGCAACCCCACGTCACGCTGCGCTGGCCAATCATGTAACCGGAGATCAGACTGTTTTGAGCTATGGTTTGAGGGGGTGTGAGAGTCCCGTACAGTAAACAGGAAACATCACTGCCTCTATCTCTGCCACAACAAAGTCTTAAAACACTATGAGGGTGAAAAACGAAACACAAGCACTGAACTGCCCGGGAGTTTGTGTAATAGCTGAATGTTTCCTGCAACATCAAAACACTCGCTCTGTCTTGCTCGTCTCTTTTCTTTTTCTCTCTCCTGTGAAATCAAGCTGCCTTCAAGTGCGGTTGGAGAAGTTGAAATCTATAAATGATCTGACGGACAACAGTAATTGTGAAATATAAAGTCTATGTGTGCTTTGTAGGGGGGGTTAAAGAACACAACAGGATGTCACACCAAAGGGCCGACTTTGGTTCATCTTATATCATAACTTCAAACCCAGATGTTGCTTTAAACACAAAGTGACGGATTGACTTCTGCATGCAGCGTCTTGTGTCGTGCTCACATTTTATATTCATCCTGTGAGAGACAACAGTAAAACTAAATATTCTGACAAGTTTCCCAGTATGTCACAGAAATGTGACACTAGCCATCTGGGGGTTGTTATTCTCTCACCAATTAGTACCAATCATTCTTGTTTTGGCTGGCAGGATCAGGGAAATTACAAAAATCAACTATGTGAAATGTCAGAAGGTTCAAAGCAATTAAAATGTTGGCACGGTAATTTTTTGTGTCCTTTAAATCAGGTGTTGTGGCCATCGAAGGTGGAAGCTTAACGGTTTTTTTTCTCCCATTTTTTAAAACTGATTTGGTGCATTTTCAACCAAAATCTACAGGAAACAAACTCAAACTGAAAGCAATTTTTGTATGTGTTATCAAAAGCATAAATGGAATCAATAATGGAATAAAGAATCTTATATTTCTATAGTTTGTTGTGTTCCAAACTTTCTACGTATTTAGCTTTGAGTGCTACATTATATATCACATGAAACCTTTATTTAAGTACTGAGATCTTATAATTAAGTACAAGTAGAAATACTACAAGTAAAAGTTCTGCATTCAAAATCTTACTTAGGTAAAAGTACAAAAGTATGAACCACAAAATATACTTGAAGTGTCAAGAAGTAAAAGTACTCATTATGCAGAATGGCCTATTTCAGAATAATATATATTATATAAATTAGTTGTATATGTTTAATGACTTCATATACTGCTGGGAAGCTTGTGAATGGCCCCCTATTATAATATTATATTTCATATTAATCTGAATCTGCAAAGTAACGTGTAACTAAGGTATTACATTAATTTAGATTAGTGCAAAGTACAGTATTTGCCACAGAATTTTAGTGGAGTATAAAGTATCAGTACACAGAATTGCACTTAAGTATAATACTTAATAACTTTTGAATTCTTATTACTCGACTGAAACTATACGCCATGAGGTGAACGTTTCTACGCGTCTATCGGATAGTGCTGTAGCTAAATTTAAGAAAGTGACTCTAATGGCATTTAATTCAATGCCATGCCCCAATATAACAGAGGACTCCTACTCCTTGTATTTCCTAAACAGCAGATACAGCAGATACTGTATTTGTCAAAGACAAATTTCCTTCAGGACAATGTAGTCTAATCTTATGTTAACTTTAGTCCCTCCCAAATTGATCATCTTGTAGACAGTGCTGCAGGCTCACTGCAAACAACACTTGACTCTGTTGCTCCTCTAAAAAAGAAGATGATAAAACAAAGGGAGTTAGCTCCATAGTTTAACTCCCAAACCTGCAAATTAAAACAAAACTTGCAAAAACTTGAAAGTAAATGGCGTTCACCAATATGGAAGAATCTCGTTTAGTCTGGCAAGACAGTAAAACGTATAGGGAGGCTCTCCGAAATGCCAGAGCAGCCTTTTACTCATCATTAATGGAAGAAAATACGAACAGCCTCAGGTTTCTTTTCAGTAGTTTAGCCAGGCTGACAGAATCACAGCTCTATTGAGCAATATATTCCTATGGCTCTCAGTAGTGACGACTTCATGAGCTTCTTTAATGATAAAATTAACCCTTAAAGCCCTGTACCGATTTATCTTCAAACACAGGAACCATAGAAACAGCTGTAATACCTGATATACATTTAGATTTATTTTCTCCTATCAAACTTTCACCATCCCAACTAGGCTACTTCATGAAGATTTACCCGTGATTAACACTTTATTAGATATGATTAATATGTCTTTATTAGTAGTCGCTAATAAGTTGAACTTGTTGCAAAGGACTTGTCTCCTGACTTGTCTTTTTAGATTTTAGGGCTGCATTCGACACTATTGACCATTGCATCCTATTATAGAGACTGGAACATTTAATTGGCATTAAAGGAACCGCACTAAGCTGGTTTAAGTCCTATTCATCAGATCAATCTCAGTTAGTTCATGTTAACGATGAATCCTCCAGGCACGCTAAAGTTAGCCATGGTGTCCCACAAGGCTCAGTGCTTGGACCAATTCTATTCACCTTTAAATATGATTTATTTAGGCAATATTATTAGGAAACACTCCATACTCAATTATACCTCTCGAACAAGCCAAAAGAAACTTCGAGCGTGCATTAAGGACATGAAATCCTGGATGACCTACAATTTCCTGATGTTTAACTCAGTCAAACTGAAGTTATTGTACTTGGCCTCAAAATCTTTCGAAGCTCATTATCTAAAGATTAAGCTACTCTGGATGGCGTTGCCCTGGCCTCCAGCACCACGTAAGGAATCTCTGAGTTATCTTTGATCAGGTTATATCCTTTAACTGCCTTTTTTTCACCTGCATAACATTGCAAACATTAGGCACATCCTGTCTCAAAAAGATATAGAAAAACTAGTCCATGCATTTCTTTTTTACTTCAAGGCTGGACTATTGTAATTAGAGCTGCAAAGATCGATTAATTCAGTAGCTGTCAATAAATAAATTAATCTGCAACTATTTTGATAATTGATTAATCTGAGTCAAATTTTATAAAAAAAAAAAAAAAAAAGGGAAAATTCTCTGATTCCAGCTTGTTAAATGTGAATGTTTTCTAGTTTCTTCATTCCTCTGTGACAGTAAACTGAATATCTTTGAGTTGTGGACAAAACAAGACATTGTTGTATTTTACATTTTTTATCTAACCAATTAATTGAGAAAATTATCAACAATGCAAATATTCTTTACTTGCAGCCATAATTGTTGTTAATATCAGGTTGCTCCAATAAGTCCCTTAACACTCTCCAGATGATCCAGAATGCTGCAGCCTGTGTACTGACAAGAACAGAGATCATATTTGTCCCGCAATAGCTTTTCTCCCTGTAAAATCTGCCCTAACCCCCCCCGACCAGTCGAGGCAAATAGACACCCACCTAGAGCCAAGTTCTGTTCTGTTTCTGCCTGTTAAAAGAAAGTTTTTTCTCAATAACTTCTGTTAACTTTTTTATATAACTTCTGTTATGCCAGGGCACTAATTGACACTACAATAGTCAAGTCAAAGGCACCGTCTGTTTTATCAATGTGATGATCATTCTCGGTGTAGAAACATCTCTAGGAGGCGTAAATAACAATGTCTAAAATCAGACATTTCTCTTGCAGTTTTTATGATGTCTTGGCTTCATAGCCAGCAGCAGATATGCTGCTGCTGTGTCAGACTATACAATATTTTTAGTTTAAAGCTTTATATTTCTGCCTGTAAACTGTTTTATGTTTGGGATTTCAGTTTCATGCCTGCAAACGTCATCAAAGGCATGAGATAAAAGAAATCTCATACACTCACAGACTTTTCACAGATACATAGAAGAGGCTTTGTAATCAGAACTGTTTAAAGCAGGGGTCTTCAGCATGTTCTAACCAAAGGCCCGTTACTGAAAGAGAGATGGAGCAAGGACCCCCTAATACATATATTGTATAAAATTAAGTTGCATTTTAAACTGGGGGCCTACAATAACGTGTGGGCAGCCTAAGCCCTTTATCCCTTGTGTTGTCTTCCCTTCAACCTTGAAAAAAAACAATTTTCACAATTTTGTTTTTGCTTTTTACAACGTTTTACATTTTAAAATTTTTCTTCTACACATTTTCAGCGCTTATTTCTACATCCCATATTTTATGATATAAAACAAAAATTTAAAACGGGTCAATGTGACACGAAGTCAACACAAGGGTTAAACATACTTTTTTTTTTGCATAGACTAGCCCAGTATTTCTCAAACTATTGACACCACATAGAACTTCAGAAAATATTAGGCTCTCTAAGTACCACCATTATGGCCCACGTTAAAATAGAGTAGCATAGGCTTTCTCTATTCAGCTACGGACAGTTCACGCAGGAGGCAGGTTTATTCCTAAAAACATTATTTATTGACAGCCATGCTTTACTTCATCCTGCTCCAACTGAATCCAAATTTGAGGTGGCTCGGGTCATATCTCCTTACTGTTTTGCACACAGGTGCTATGGAGACTTTACCGCCGCTGCTTAAGTAGCGACTAGCACTTGTACTCGTCCACTATAGTCTCAACAGGGCTGCTCATAATGTTCCTGTTTGGAGCCACGATTGCAGTGTTTTTGAACCATTCATTTTTACCACTGCTTACTATCTCGCTAGTCTCGCTTTGCCAGACCTTCCTCCACAGCGCTGCGGAGGAGGGTCTGGCTAGTCCACACAGCATTCTGGGATGGGAGAAAAACATGCTGCGGGTTATTGGCATTTCTTTAAACCAATCACAATTGTCTTGGGCGGCGCTAAGCTCCGGACAGAGCAAAGGTGCTGCTGCAAAATAGCCTCGGGAAGGAACTTGTTTTGGTGGAACATGTGTACGTTCAAAAAGTTGTTTTAGTCGTGCAACAGAAAACTCAGATTGGACAGATAGTCTAGCTAGCTGTCTGGATTTACCCTGCAGAGATCTGAGGAGCAGTTAACCATAGTCCTCAGAAATCCACCGGAGTATAGAATTCCAACACAAATAAAGCCCAAGGCAATGGATATCTGGTCTAAATGAGTGAAATCCGGCTGATTTTCCGTCGGCAACGGAGCAATCCCAGCTCAAAACTACTTATCGGTGTATGCAACTCCTTTCACAAATATTACAATGTGAAATAGTATTATGATATGATCTGCTCGCGCGCAATATTTTTATTTTTAATCTTCTGCATGTTTGTGTGCGGCTGCGCGTCCCTGTGTGCGTAACAAGCATAGTGTGCGCGCTGTGCACGAGCCTAGGTGCATTTTACTAATGTGCTGTTGAATAACAATAAAATGCTGCACTATTGACTTTAGACCAGATTTTTGTTGGTCAATGGCGCGATCACTTTCCACTGCCTCAAGATAGCAATACGCCAGACGCCTAAGACCAGCACGCCCATGGGCGCACAGATGGGCGCAGGTGCATTTGCTATTTAAACAACGTGGGCGCAGGATGGGAAATTGACAACTGCGTCGGCCTTAAAGAGCTCATATTATGCTTTTTTGGCTTTTTCCCTTTCCTTTATTGTGTTTTATATCTTTTTTGTGCACGCTATATGTTTACAAAGTGAAAAAGCCCAAAGTCCACCCCAAAGGGACTTACCATCTCCAACAGAAAACACTGTTCACAAACTGCTCCAAACAGCTCTATTGTAGTCCAGCCTTTACTTCAGAGACAAACGTGGTCACTCTGGAACACACGTTATAATGCTCGCCTAGCTGCTAGCATGGCACGCCCTCATACTCTGCTTCTGACTGGCTAGTAGTCCTTACCTAGGTACTGTCAGGACACGCCCTCATACTCTGCTTCTGACTGGCTAGTAGTCCTTACCTAGGTACTGTCAGGGCACGCCCTCATACTCTGCTTCTGACTGGCTAGTAGTCCTTACCTAGGTACTGTCAGGGCACGCCCTCATACTCTGCTTCTGACTGGCTAGTAGTCCTTACCTAGGTACTGTCAGGGCACGCCCTCATACTCTGCTTCTGACTGGCTAGTAGTCATTACCTAGCTACTGAGCATGTACGACTCCCAACAAAGATGGAACAGAAGTGAGAGGTCTCACTCTGTAGCTAAAACAGAGAGCTCAACACATAGGGTGAAAAGAGGAGCTGCAGTACAACAGAAATATGGTGTTTTTGGAAATTAAACCATGTAAACCTATTTTGGGACAACCTCTAAATAAAATTATGAACCTGAAAATAAGCATAATATGAGCACTTTAAACTAGCAAAGACACGTTTTGTGCTGGGTGTAAGATAGGGCCCTTAATGTTAAACATTCATGTGGCACAGTGAATCCTTGACTTTATCTGGGAATGGCTACCTTAGTGATTACCTTATAGGCAAGTAAGCCTATCATCAATGTTTTCTTTACAAATAGGCTGATTTGTATTTGCTAATATTATGTTGGATTCATGTGTTAAGATATTTTTATTTTCTTGACAATTAACATTATTATTTCTTAATAATTTGGTGGCCTCCCTGCAGTAACTCTGAGGACCCCATGGGGGTCCCAGAGCCTCTGTTGAAGATGTCTGGTTTAAAGAAAACGGAGGATTTGCACAGGAGAGAGGGCAGTCAGTAGTTTTACAGAAGCAGGTAAAATGACCCGAACACTTCAGCATGTAATGTATAATAAATCTGTATCAAACCCAAGAACAAACAAGATCAAAGATGGACAGAAGGTGGAAGCTTGCAAACATTCAAATTGAATGCACAATTTAGCAAAAAGGCAGAAACCTAAATGTTCAAACCCAAGAAAAGCAGACTTCCAAAGTTTGCAGGTACAAACTCAAATGTTAAACTTTCCAAAACCAATATTACAGGTACAAAACTCTATTTTCAAGCACATCATTTGGAGTGGTTTACTATCCCAAACTATGGAAAAGAAGTGTCAAGCTGAACTTGTGAATATAACTTTAATGGATGACCTAATGGTGTAACTGCAGGCAGAGAATGAAACTCTATATTTTAACAACCCCATCCCTCCACCAGTCTCATCTAAAAAATAAGTCTATTTCTCCTTGTTACTGCTCTCTCATTAATTTCTTCTTTTCCATGTTTTTTTGAAGATCCAGATTCAAGGGGAAATGCGTCAAATAAGGATGATACGTTTTACTGTGACTTGACAGAGTGACTCTAAATGATTCACGACCAGACCGAGTTCATTAGAGACAAAGTAGAAATGTAACGACCCTGCCGTCTCATAATTTTAACTCAAGACATTACTGCTCGAGGGTGTTTGATACATTTGGGACTTCTGGACTTTTTCCCCAACTTCTCCATCACAAGAAAAGTTTCATTTCAGAAAGGATAGAGATACAGACAACTTTTCCATATTAACTGGCCACACAGGGACAGCAATTCAAAGGATTTCTCTTGCTGGCCGATGGAGAGAACTGAGTGTAAAAACATGATTCACAGCTGCTCCTCAAACTAGAGCTGCAACGATGAATCGATTAGTTGTCAACTATTAAATTAATCGCCAACTATTTTGATAATCGATTAATCGTTTGAGTCATTTTTTTATTTAAAAAAAAAAAAGATTTCTCTGATTCCAGCTTGTTAAATGTGAATATCTTCTAGTTTCTTCTCTCCTCTGTGACAGTAATCTGAATATCTTCTAGTCTCTTCTCTCCTCTGGGACAGTAATCTGAATATCTTCTAGTGTCTTCTCTCCTCTGGGACGGTAATCTGAATATCTTCTAGTTTCTTCTCTCCTCTGTGACAGTAATCTGAATATCTTCTAGTATCTTCTCTCCTCTGGGACAGTAATCTGAATATCTTCTAGTCTCTTCTCTCCTCTGGGACAGTAATCTGAATATCTTCTAGTTTCTTCTCTCTTCTGTGACAGTAATCTGAATATCTTCTAGTCTCTTCTCTCCTCTGGGACAGTAATCTGAATATCTTCTAGTGTCTTCTCTCCTCTGTGACAGTAATCTGAATATCTTCTAGTCTCTTCTCTCCTCTGTGACAGTAATCTGAATATCTTCTAGTATCTTCTCTCCTCTGTGACAGTAATCTGAATATCTTCTAGTCTCTTCTCTCCTCTGTGACAGTAATCTGAATATCTTCTAGTCTCTTCTCTCCTCTGTGACAGTAATCTGAATATCTTCTAGTTTCTTCTCTCCTCTGGGACAGTAATCTGAATATCTTCTAGTCTCTTCTCTCCTCTGGGACAGTAATCTGAATATCTTCTAGTCTCTTCTCTCCTCTGGGACAGTAATCTGAATATCTTCTAGTGTCTTCTCTCCTCTGTGACAGTAATCTGAATATATTTGAGTTTTGGACAAAACAAGACATTTGAGGACGTCATCTTAGGCTTTGGGAAACACTGATCCACATTTTTCACCATGTTTTGACATTTTTATAGATCAAACAACTAATCGATTAATCGAGAAAATAAGACAGATTAATCGACTATGAAAATAATCGTTAGTTGCAGCCCTACCTCAAACTAAAACCAGAGGTCCGTCTGTTCAAATGATAACGCAACTTTAACAAGCTTAGTTTCTTTGGTCGGCGAGGACTATAAATAGCTGTGTCACTGAGTCAAACTTAGGCCATTTGTCTCAGGTGGCGTCGCGTGTTGGTGATAAAACGGATCCGGGCAAATTATTAGCTTTGTGTTGAGAGGTTGATGGATGAGATTTATGTCCCTCTTTCCAGAAGATTGGAGGACTTTGCATAATATGACACATCTGTGCTGTCAGAAGGACAGGATCATGCATCACTACCTATTCATGAGATGCATTCATGCCAGCTCTGATAAGACTTTGTTTATATATATATATATATATATATATATATATATATATATATATATATATATATATATATATTTAGATATATATATATATTTAGATATATATATATATATATATATATATATATATATATATATATATATATATATATATATATATATATTTAGATATATATATATATTTAGATATATATATAGATATATTTAGATATATATATAGATATATTTAGATATATATATATATAGATATATTTAGATATATATATATAGATATATTTAGATAGATAGATAGATAGGAATCCATGTCTGTTCTGTGTATAAAGTTCTGTCACAGTATTTAAACCACCAAAGCATGACAGAAACTCTAACAATCACTCGATTTTTGCAGTTTTTTTTTGTGTGCTACTAAATTAGCATGGCAGATATTACTGGCCTATATTTTATTATGGCTGTCCTCATATGATTTTGTCGACTAATCGATTGATTTTATTGACAGAGCTGTAAATCTGAGTTTCTCCACAAAGAATCAGGCAAAATAACCACTTTATATTTTGTTTCTACCAGAGATGTGCTCATAAGTGTCTTGGAAATAAATCATTCAGCATGAAAAAGCAAAAAACAATGTCTAATCGGCTAAAGAAATCTTAGTCAACTAAGACCAAAACGACTGATTCAGAGGGGGCATATATATATATATATATATATATATATATATATATATATATATATATATATATATATATATATATATATATATATATGTGTGTGTGTGTGTGTGTGTGTGTGTGTGTGTGTGTGTGTGTGTGTGTGTGTATAGATTACGCAGTTATGTTACTTAGTTTGTCCACCAGAGAGCGTTGATGAGTTTTAGTTGAGTACGTTGAAATATGTAGTGTCAATCTTTATTATATATTAGTCCTGTCTAAGGGTCTGATATTTTGTATACACACTCTTTTCACAGTATAGGCAGTACACAGTACAGGGTGCGATTTGTGGAAAAAAGCATGCAAGAATTAAATCACTCTTGCAATACCATGGATATAGAGCCACTCGGTCCGCCATGCCAAACACGTAAATATTCAATGGAAACTTATCAGCTTGTGCTCTGCAGTCGAGGCTTTGCGCTGCATGTTGAAACTCTTTATTGTTGACATAAATTAGTGTGAATGGTTTATGGTCTTATACCACTAGGTGCTGCCATACATCAATAAACTAATGGCTAAAGAAATCTGCTGAGCACTGCAGCTTGTAGCAGAAGGAAATTGTATAAATACCACATATATGGTATGTGTTGGAAAGCATTTACAGAATAAAAGTAGGTCATTGGTCCAAACAGTGAACGAATCAGAGCGCATTTCAGCCTGTCTGTGTACAGTAGAGATGTGACTGGGACAGCATGTGTTGCATAATTGGATTGAGGGCTTTAAGCTATAATGGCGCTGCTTGTTGATAGACCGTGAGTCAGAAGTGATGCGTTGATACCGTCACTCACAGTGAACCAGCATGAACGTTGGCAGCCTCACACCTACAGTAGCTGAACTGCAACACTAATTAATACAATTGTAAAGACAAAGTGCAAAAGCTGATTAACTGTTTTGATTAGGAGTCCAAAGTCCATTTTTATCTTCCAAAGCAGCAGGCAGACATTTCTTAGAATCTGTAAAAGTGAAAGAAAATCAAAATTCACAGAGAACAGATGCTGTTATGTTTGGAAATTGTGAAAATTGTCTACAATTTATCGTCTGATCCTGATTGACTAATGGGCTCCACACATAGCTGCTGCAGTGCCACTTTTAAACAGGCCAGTAATTACCATATTGAACTGTTCAGCACTAAAACACCTCACCTACCTCACAAGCAATTTTACTTCTATTTCCTGCTTCACTGAGTAAACTGATAACTGAAATACACAAGTGGCCCTTGACAGCACCGGAAAGAACAATTTCATCTGAAAATCTTTTATTACATGTTTGGGTTGGTTGTTGCTGAATGGTACAATTAAGATAATACCACAAATATTAAAGAAGAAAACATTTTACTGGTTTGTTTGGCTCTCCGAAATCCATTTATGTAAGTAATAATAAGGAACAAAAGGCACCCGAGCTGCCTGACGCCCAACTACAATCACTGGAACCAGAAACAGCTGATGAAATAACAGTTCTTTTCAGCAGCTCAACAGCTCTTTTTTCTTTTATATTTATGTTTCACCCATTTTGCACTTTGGCTGATGTTTGCACTGATAGGACTGCATCCAATTCTGTTGTACATGTATAGCGACAAAAAAAAAAAAAAAGAGTATTCTTTTTTTCAGTATTCAGACTGACTTTAACCCTGCGTGAAGAATAACAGCCCTTTTATCCGTCTGGATGAGGCCGCTCTTGAAGCAGAGCGCTTCGGTAAACTGAATCAAGATTAATGAGTTTAATCTCGATAGCTTACCTTACTTAAAATGCTCATATTATGCTCATTTTCAGGTTCATAATTGTATTTAGAGCTTATATCAGAATAGGTTTACATGGTTTAATTTTCAAAAAACACCATATTTTTGTTGTACTGCACATTGCTGCAGCTCCTCTTTTCACCCTGTGTGTTGAGCTCTCTGTTTTAGCTACAGAGTGAGACCTCTCACTGCTGTTCCATCTTTGTTGGGAGTCGCACATGCTCAGTAGCTAGGTAAGGACTACTAGCCAGTCAGAAGCAGAGTATGAGGGCGTGCCCTGACAGTACCTAGGTAAGGACTACTAGCCAGTCAGAAGCAGAGTATGAGGGCGTGCCCTGACAGTACCTAGGTAAGGACTACTAGCCAGTCAGAAGCAGAGTATGAGGGCGTGCCCTGACAGTACCTAGGTAAGGACTACTAGCCAGTCAGAAGCAGAGTATGAGAGCATGCCCTGACAGTACCTAGGTAAGGACTACTAGCCAGTCAGAAGCAGAGTATGAGGGTGTGCCCTGACAGTACCTAGGTAAGGACTACTAGCCAGTCAGAAGCAGAGTATGAGGGTGTGCCCTGACAGTACCTAGGTAAGGACTACTAGCCAGTCAGAAGCAGAGTATGAGGGCGTGCCCTGACAGTACCTAGGTAAGGACTACTAGCCAGTCAGAAGCACTCTTTATTAAAAAACAGATGGGTCTCAAACCCATTAACGATTCTCAATCAATTATCAAAATTGGTGGGACGATTCATTTAATACGTGACAACTAACTAACTAATCGATTATATTTTGCAGCTCTTATTTGTAGTTCAGTGTTATGGTTCTTTAACCGTATTTAGATTGAGTTATCAAAGCTGTCTCTGATTGGTGGAGAGGGAGAACATGAACACTCACCTACTACGACAGGCAGCACCCTCATAGCTTTCCTCTCCCTGCTGTTGATCTTGGCTCTCTTCTTCATGCGCAGCTTTTGGCTGTACGTCACCGTGGGCACCGAGTTCTCTCTGTACTGCCGGGGATAAGGAATCTCCTGCTGCATGTAGTCGTCCGTATCGTCCAGCCGAGACTGGGCCAAGTCCCTCTCGATGATCCTGGGCAGAGGCATGGGCAGAGGCCCAGGGATGGTGCCTGCCAGCGGGGGGAAGGCGGTGGCGACGGCGGCGTGCTGCAGCTTCCTGCAGGCCTCGATGCTGCTGCGCAGTTTGACCTTACGAGTCACCTCCCAGTGCCGCAGCCCGCGGAAAACCCCGAAGTAGAGCAGGACCATGATGGGGCAGGGGATGAAGAAGGAACAAACCGAGGAATAAACCACATAGTTGTTGTCCTCCAGTTTGCACTCACTGGGGTCGCGGTTAGGCACGTTGTTGATGCCAAAGATGACGGGCGAGGCCACGGCGAGGGCCAGCAGCCAGGTGGCCGACAGCAGGACCAGCTGACGTTGGTCCACATGTTTACGGTTGTAGTTTAGAGGGATGGACACGGCAATGAACCTGCAGAACAAAAGGAAGAAGGGTTAAAACGCTAAAGAACATGTTAGGGGTGTTAAAGATGTCACGGCCTATCCGTGACTCAGGTCTAACCCTGCAGTCACATTAGCTACAAGAGACCGCGACAAAGCGACAGGCTGACATTCATTTTCAATGGGAGTGCTCGTTTGCCAAACGAGCAAGGCGGGGCCAAAATAGACAAGAAGTCTATTTTATGCAAATGATGAGCGATGCGACAAAGCGACAATCTGAGTGAAGGCAGCGTGACGGCTGTGTGATGTATGTCAGAGGCTCGAGTCGAAGAAAATAATTTAAGATGGTGGAAAACGCTTCAGGACATCGTATTTATGTATATATCTGACATGGTTGGCATTTTATGTCATATATTTTGTTACTTTTATCGAGAAATAAATACTTTTAAATCCCAAAACATCGTTCTTGTGACTTGACAATACCTCTGAAGTGACTTGTAAGACGTGGTTGTAGGTAGCACCGGAGAATTTCTGTTTACTGTTGCCAAGCAACCAGGAGTAGGCTAGGCACCCCCAGGAGCATCCACAAGCGAGTGCATGTCGCTCTCTTTTCTAGCTAATGTGACTGTAGGGTTAGTGTTATCTTTTTCTGTGTGTGTGTGTGTGTGTGTGTGTGTGTGTGTGTGTGTGTGTGTGTGTGTGTGTGTGTGTGTGTGTGTGTGTGTGTGTGTGTGTGTGTGTGTGTGGGCAGGCATGGTTTTCTCCAGGGCGCTTGGCTCTCCAGTGCAGCTGCAAGCAATCTCCTAATCAAGCCCCGGCACAAGTTCTCCTGAGATCCAGGCAGCCAGCGCCAGTTTGTTTCGGTCACTCACGTGGTAACACACTCTTGGCCCAAACTCCTAAAAGTTCTCGTGAAACCTTAGCTGTTGTGGATATCCCTGTGTTAACACCTTTTTTTTGTCTCTCTGTGCGTAATCGTTTGGAGTCGACATCACCTACGCTTCCTGCTAATCCACCAGCCTGTACTTCATGCCCGCCTCGCCTACCTCCACTCCTCCGACCATTGGACTACCACCTTCCCTTTTTGCAAGATTTTCTGTACAGTTGAGCATTCATTAAAACCCTTTTACTACCCAAAACCTTCTAGTCAGTGTCGGCTCTTGAGTCCAGACCTAGCAGATTTAACAAAAGAGCCCCTGTTATGCTCCTTTTCAGCGTCATATTTGTACTCTACTAGAATAGGCTTACATACTTTGATGTTCAAAAAACATTATGTTTCATAATAAACACTCTGTCCGAGCTCTTGGCCCCGCCTTCTTGAAAAGCCCAGTTTGCTCTGATTGGTCAGCTGGCCCACTCTGTTGTGATTGGTCAACCAAATTCAAACAAGCCACTGGGCGGGCTGTGCTTGCTCAGGCAGCACATATGGGCAGCACATATGAAAAACTGACTTTGTCATTTAATGACATCACTAATTGAGGATTTTCAAACAGGAAAGTTTGGCAGTTAAGAAAAAGTGCTGTCTGTGGGAGAGAGCTCCATTTGGAGTGAAATGTGTACGCATATAAAAGCGTCAGTAGCACTGAGCATCAACTGTCTGTTCAGATTTCTTTGATCAGTCATTTGCAGTTCTACAATGTGTTTCATTTAGGCGAGGCAAATTATTTATAAACCACATTTAAAAACAGTTCAAATACAGTCATTAAAGAGAATGGACAATGAAAACAAGCTAAAATATGTATTAAAAGATAATACAAATTAGAAAAAAATATATTTAGGCCAAGTTCCTTTACAACTGAGTGTTTAGACAACATTAAAACTTACATTTATTGATTTCTTTTTGGCCACGGAGGCAGCGTAACAAGCTGTAAACACAACATTGAAATATAATAGACTTAGACGTGAAGCAACTTTAGCGTTGATTTGGAGTCACGACTTGTGTTTCTGTCAACCTGACTGAGTCTAAGTCCACTCCTTTACTCTTTGTAAAATCTGGTTGGTTTTCTACCAACTCCTGAGGGAAATATCTGCTCCTTAGCTGCTAAATGCTCGACTATGTTCCCCAGCTAACACTGCACAATCTAATCATCATTCTCTTTCATGTCATTGTTTTTTGAATGAGTCTTACAATTTTATTTATTTTTATTTTTTTAGGAAAAACCAAACAATATATTGCAATTTATTACCTTATTTCCAACTTCAAATTATGTCCCCAAAGGACAACTTTTTCAACATCTGTTTCATCTAAAAAGACCATCTTACTTCAAAGGTGCCCTGCCACACGTATTTCATTACTTTGTGGTAATGTCTGAAGTTCTACCATGGACTCTGTAACATTTTTTGTGGAAAAAATGCCTTGGTTACCTTGTTTCAAGCCATTCTAGCGTGGTATAGAAAGGCTGCAGGAAGACTCAGCACAATTTGTGCCAGTTCTCATTAATATTCAACGAGCTAAGCTACTTGACTCTGATTGGCTAACAGCTAGCCAATGAGAGCCTGGCTATCAGCATCCTTTACCCAGTGTAACTGGGTGAGCTCATGAATAGTAGCAATGAGCTCAGGTAACACCACGTCAGACTGACCAGCTTTTGTAATTGGCCTGATTTCTCTGCTTATTTCTTCTACGTGGCTAGAGCTGACAGAGGAGGTAGCAGTTCATTTTCACATTCACCACATAACATATATATCTTTTTTTTTTTTAAGATTATTTTTTTGGGGCTTTTCCCCTTTTCCTGAGTCTTAAAATTTCATTTATTTTTATTTTTAAGAAAATCCAAACCATTCTGCCGTTAAATCTTCACCCACTTGTTTTGTTTGGGATAAACTGTCACACTAGTCAATATTTGTTATGCATGTCTTACTCAGCTTTTGTTAGCACTAAAGAACCCCCGAACTGCTCGGGGTGCCTTTCCGTGGGCAGTCCCCTCACTCTGACATTTCAACCCGTTCTCACTCCCAACTCGTAAAATACGGACCCTTGGTCTGTGTCTCTCAGCGTCAGACGCGACGAAAAAAGTCCCCTTCAGCGTGTGTATGGGACGCACCGGGCAGAGCAGCAGCTCGACAACGGTAGCATGCAGTAGGCAAGAGCGAAATGCCGTGTTTTGGATGGGTCAAACAGCATAGGACATTCACCTCGGAGACCGGGGTGCATGTCCCGTTCTTGTCCCGTGAGTCACTGAAACGTACATTTTATAGCCCCACCCACAATCTTTTCCTAAACCTAACTGTCCTGTTCTCGTGCCGCATGTCAGTCAGTACGTCCCTACCCAGAGCGTCAAAAGTGATGTCAAGAGTCCCGACGCTAAAGGAGACTTTTACACACACATGCCCAGGACCTACTGGGCATGTGTGTGTTGTGTGCTAGAGCATCAAAGTTACACCCTTGGTTGTGTGTAAGTGTAACAACAGAGTATGATCCCCTGCAGGATTATAAAGTATGTCTTCTTCTTCTTAATTGGGAACAATACTGAAACACATTCAGGACCAAAGCAGCACTCCAGTGGTTTAAAAAAGAAAAGAGGAAAAAAAAAAAAAATTCACTTCCATCACTTCACACCTCAATCGTTTTGGTGTATTTTAATTCCGGCTTCTCACACCTTCATCAAAGCTCTGATGAACCGAAAATCTGTGCAGGAGACTCACACTTGTCTCCTCCTCACGGCACTAAAGCCAAGCAGGAATTTTAATTTTAAAGTGCAGTCAACAGTAGAATATTCAACACTCAGTATCGGTTGTCTGATTCATTTATGGATACAATTTGAGTCTTGTCATTGGGTCACACAGTGAAAACTAGAGGTGGGGAAAAGTTGATACAGCACAGTATTGCGATATTTTCTGTGGCAATACTGTATTGATACACGGACTCCAAGTATCAATCTTTTTTTATATACATTGCACATAAGAATTTAACTTATAATAAAAGTATGATAGAATAATAAAATAAATTGCTTTTTCAGTTAATTAAAGGTGCCCTGCCACACAAAACCATTTTTACTTGTATTTTTTGAAATATGTCGGGGCGGCCTCTGGCTCACCCAGTAAGAGCGTTCGCCCCATGTTGGCTGAGTCCTTTGCAGCGGCGCAGGTTCGAATCCGACCTGCTTCCCTTTGCTGCGTGTCATCCCCCATCTCTCTCCCCCTTTCATGTCTATCCACTGTCTCTACACAATAAAAGGGAAAAGCCCCCAAAAAAAAATCTTAAAAAAAAAAAAAAGATATATATGTTATGTGGTGAATGTGAAAATGAACTGCTACCTCCTCTGTCAGCTCTAGCCATTGAGAAGAAATGAGCGGAGAAATCAGGCCAATTACAAAAGCTGGTCAGTCTGACGTGGTGTTGCCTGAGCTCATTACTATTCATGAGCTCGCCCAGTTGCGCTGGGTAAAGGATGCTGATAGCCAGGCTCTCATTGGCTAGCTGTTAGCCAATCAGAGTCAAGCAGCTTAGCTTGTTGAATATTAATGAGAACTGGCACAAATTGAGCTGAGTCTTCCTGCGGGCTTTCTATACCACGCTAGAATGGCTTGAAACAAGGTAACCAAGGCATTTTTTCCACAAAAAATGTTACAGAGTCCAGGGTAGAACTTCAGACATTACCACAAAGTAATGGAATACGTGTGGCAGGGCACCTTTGAAGTAAGATGGTCTTTTTAGATGAAACAGATGTTGAAAAAGTTGTCCTTTGGGGACATAATTTGAAGTTGGAAATAAGGTAATAAATTGCAATATATTGCAGAATATTACCCTGGAAATTCAGAGTTCTTGCGAGAGCACAATTTGAACTTGCTCAGCGAGTCACTCTGGCATTCAGTAATGATGCTCATTAAAGCGTAACTTTCACCAAAATGCAACCGTGTCAATTTACCCGAGTCAAACTTTTGTTTAAAAGCATATTTAGGACGGAAGCGCCACTTTTAAGATGTACCGTATTCTCGTTTTTTGGTCAAATGGCCTTTTGAATGGGAGTGCTAGGGGCACTTTGATGCTAGCCTCAAAATAGCTATTTTAAAAACACTAAGAAGGCTCGACACAACATGAAACTTTGCTCGAAGTATCACCAGGGGCTCTACACATGAACTTGAGTATTGAGAACATTGTTTGTGTACACAGAGGTTACTAAAAAGAAAGGTTTTGAACAACTCACTGTAGCTGTTGTTCTTCTGGTCGCCGTCTATCGAGCTAGTCAGAAATAGTCGAGGGAGGAGAGTAAAGATGGAAAGCTCCTCAAGCTTAGTTCCATATAAATGCACGGATAATTTCTTGTTTTGTCATTAGTGAAAAACAATATTGACCTTGTAGTTGAAAAAGGAGCCTCATATAAGTGACATTTCCTCCTACGGAGTCCGTTCATTCACATTCGGAGATCGCCTATTTTTGACTGGGAAAATGGCGGATAGCGTGAACAACAACTGCTAACGTTAGTTGCTCAAAACCTTTTTTAGTAAACTCTGTGTACACAAACAATGTTCTCAATGCTCGAGTTCATGTGTAGGGCCCCTGGTGATACTTCGAACAAAGTCTCATGTTGTGTCGAGCCTTCTTAGTGTTTTTAAAATAGCTATTTTGAGGCTTGCTTAAAAGTGCCCCTAGCACTCCCATTCAAAAGGCCATTTGACCAAAAAACGAAGATACAGTAAATTTTAAAAGTGACGCTTCCGTCCTAAATATGCTTTTAAATGAAAGTTTGACTCGGGTACATTCACAAAAAGACCCTAGGTTGCATTTTGGCGAGAGTTACGCTTTAACTATGCCCCTGTAGCCGAGCTGCACCAATCCCATCGGTGTATCTGATATAGGCGGGCCAGAGGCGAGCTAAACAGATGACGACAGTTTAATCTACCAGTTAGCTCTGCTGGTAGCTAAGCGTATGGGGCTCTGAATACGTCACCCCATGTATTGTTGTGATTGGTCATAGTGTTATCCAATTGCGTGCAGTGAGATTTTCAAATGCATGCTTTGTGCCGCCCCTCGAGTTGGGCCATTTTCATTACTCAATGCTGATTGATTTCCAGGCTAGCAGAATATCACAATATGTTTAAAATTGCAATATCGTTAGATAGGAAGGATGATCGCTGCCTTCATCTAAACCTTGACCGAGATTCAATATTCTCAAGATTCCTTTCCTTTCCTCGTCATTTTTATGCTCCACATAAACATGAACTTGTGTTTCACACCACCACTAGTCAATGAATACATCAGTGCAAGACTGAAGACTTTAAAATGATAAGCTCATATATAAAAGAATTTAATAAATAGACAACGATCACGCTAAAATTTAATAAAATAAGTTGTTTTAATATAATATTTTAGAGGAACAGTCATGTGCAGCTCACATTCTCTGGTTAAGCAGTCTGGTTGCCGTGGGAAACAGCCGAGTAGTCCTTGATACTTCTGTATCTTTTCCTGGACTGCGTGACTGTGAACATGCC
This sequence comes from Zingel zingel, assembly GCA_023566125.1. Classification (NCBI taxonomy): domain Eukaryota; kingdom Metazoa; phylum Chordata; class Actinopteri; order Perciformes; family Percidae; genus Zingel; species Zingel zingel. The sequence continues at coordinate 4,613,926 of CM042315.1, forward strand.
ATGAGAGGGATGAGTGGCGTCCTTAATGACACCGTTTGCTCTACGCCAAAGATCTTCAACAGAGATCTAACCCTTAGGGATCCTCAGAGTTACTGCAGGGGGGCCCCAAGTTATTGTTAAATAATTTAAAACAGAAGTTCAAAATGCTATATGTCTGAGAATAGAATATAATTATATCTTTTAATGGGACAACACTGAAGAAATTACACTTTGCTACAATGTAAAGTATTACGTGTACAGCTTGTATAACAGTGTACATGTGCTGTCCCCTCAACACACAGCCATTAATGTCTAAACAGCTGGCAACAAAAGTGAGTACACACCTATGTATAATTCCCATAGAGGCAGGCAGATTTTTATTTTGAAAGGCCAGTTATTTCATGGATCCAGGATACTATGCATCCTGATAAAGTTCCCTTGGCCTTTGGAATTAAAATAGCCCCACATCATCACACGCCCTTCACCATACCTAGAGATTGGCATGGGGTACTTTCCATAAGATCATCTCTCAATGAAAATCAAACCAGCTATTAGGCTAACTGAAATAAAACCATGCCAATCTCTAGGTATGGTGAAGGGGATGTGATGATGAGGGGCTATTTTAATTCCAAAGGCCAAGGGAACTTTATCAGGATGCATAGTATCCTGGATCCATGAAATAACTGGCCTTTAAAAATAAATATCTGCCTGCCTCTATGGGAATTTAACATAGGTGTGTACTCACTTTTGTTGCCAGCTGTTTAGACATTAATGGCTGTGTGTTGAGGGGACAGCACATGTACACTGTTATACAAGCTGTACACGTAATACTTTACATTGTAGCACAGTGTAATTTCTTCAGTGTTGTCCCATTAAAGGATATAATGAAATATTTACTAAAATGTGAGGGGTGTACTCACTTTTGTGAGATACTGTATATATATATATATATATATATATATATATATATATATACACACAACCTTTTACTATTCTCCTGAGTGTTCGCTTTGTTTCAGGGACGTATTAGAAGGATTTTTTGTTTTGGTTTGTTTACATGCTTGCAGGACCGCCTCTGTCACACAAATAACCGGCGCATCTACTGACGCAACGATTCTTTCGGTGAGTGGCTGAAATCTCGTTTGGGTGTACCCTCTATAGTTCCCTATTTAATAAACACTATATAGGGAATCGTGAGTGAGTGAATGAGGGAACGGTTTTGAACACAGCTAATGTCTCTCTCTCTCTCTCTCTCACACACACACACACACACACACACACACACACACACACACACACTCTCTCTACTCTCACCAGCATAAAACAAGCAAAACCCAAATTTGCACTGAGGAAACACTAGTGGCATAAGTGAGTAAGGTATTTAAGGAAGAGTAAGGTATTAAAGGAAAGTAAGATAAGGATTAAGATAAATAAGAATGGTAGAATGATAAAAAAAATTATAATAATAATAAAATAAATATAATCTAAATAAGAGCATAGTTAATTATCAATGATGATAAACCTCGACCAGACGAACACACACATACCTGTCCACGCTGATGGCACAGAGGTTGAATATGGACGCGGTGCACAGCATCACATCCATGGTCATCAGGCTGTCACACATCAGCATGTTCAAGGACCAAACTCCGCCCTGAAACTACACACACACACACACACACACACACACACACACACACACACACACACACACACACACACACACACACACACACACACACACACACATTTTAACCATTTATGTCCACATGAAGAAAATGATACAGGGACACAAATATTACAGATGCAGTACAATACATACGCAAACTCATGGACCAGTGGCATGCAACAGGTCTTCACAATATCACTTAATAAGCACAATACTCAGTTCTTAAGGGTATAAGTAACAACGTCTCCGCCATATGTGGCGGCTGCCAATAATAGCAGATATGGTACAGTACTTTGCAAGCCGTTTAGCCTCTTTTTGGCCATCCCAAGTCGTTGCAGCCCTCTTACTACCAACCTGTGTGGGTGGCCTAGGCTACCAAATATGAAAATGAATACTCTGGACCTATAGCCTAGCTCTGAGATGGTGTTTAGGAGTGGTTGGTATTTAACTACCTTGGTGTAGAAAGCTGCCTCCATGCTGGAATCAAAAGTGCAGCCTACCTCCAAAATACAGGTGTAAGAAAGTACTAGGGTTACTATTGCAGTACTGAAACATGGAGGTTTTACCTGAGAATGTTTGTACATTCTTACTGAGGGTGGAAAATGGTTAGATATGTCCTTCACTATGAGGTTTACTATTCTATCATGACGTGCTATGTACGTTCCTCTATAAGCATGGCAGCCATTTAGGATGTGTGACAGTGTTTCACTGATATGTTCTGAGGTGTGATGCAAGCAATGATGGACCTGAGTTGTGGGAAACCAGATAGAGGGGTTGAGTCTCACACACACACACACACACACACACACACACACACACACACACACACACACACACACACACACACACACACACACACCAACTGATTAGGTGCCCTAAATCTGAGAGTAAATATGTTTAAACCTCTTGCACCAATGCAGCTCAGTGTTGAGACATTCCTCCAGTAAAACAATTTCCTCTTCAGGTGAACGTGGGAAAGGTTTTAACTTTCAGACTGACTTCTCTAATCCAGTCAGTGCATGCGGACGAACCACCACGCGGTAGATAAACTGGCTGCAGACACTGGCACACGTAACGGGATCACACCTGTGACTAATTAAAAAGGACTTAAAAAGGGGGAAGACTCGGCTGGGCATCTCTGAGCCACACTGACATTTAGACAGGCAGGCAGGTGGCTTTTAATACTTTAATAACCTCCCTTTAAAGCTTTTTATTGGCTGCTAATGTTTTGAGTCATGGATCACGCCTCTACTAATAACCAGTACGTTCCCCAGTATGTCCCCAGCACGACTCAGTACTGGATGCTCTTTGTTCTATTTTGCACCATGATGACCTGGCTCTGCTGGGTTTAGTGGGCAACCTTCCCGGATCAGATTTTTTCAAACGTTGATCCTCTTTATGATTTTAAACCAGAATATCTAAAATATTTGCTTTTACTTGATAATTTTGTGTGTGTGTGTTAGTGTGTGTGTGTGTGAGAGAGAGAGAGAGAGAGAGAGAGAGAGAGAGAGGGTGTGTGTGTGTGTGTGTGGGGGGGTGGGGTGGGGGGGAGGGGGGGGCTTCTGGGGCTCCCCCGAATGTTTTCTAAAATGCCCAGAATGTTTTAGGGTTTTAAAATAACTTAACACCACTTTGCGTCATTTCCTCTCAGTCTCTGTGATTGAACCGGCAAATCAATGGCTCATTCATTTTGTGAACTCTACTACAAATATTTAGCAAGATTAGTAATGCTGTTTACGCCAGCTAACTACCCATGTTATGCAACTTAAACATGGAAACATCAGACAATTTCTGCCTCTTTTAAGTTGGAAGCAGTGAAAATGAGTCATCCTTAACATTTGTTCTGTTCTGGTTTCAGCATGATGGAGAACAATTAGACACAAAACAGGATGTCGTCTCTACAGGATGATTCTTTAACTTGCCAACTATTGTGTTTTTCCCAGATTTTTGGCTTCTTATTATCAAATCGCTCGAAAAATAGTGCACATAGCTGCCATATGTGGAGCATGCCACCCCCCCTCCCTGAGCCCGGAATGTTTACAATGTCTAGCTCCACCTTTGTTTTGTTACACACTAAACTCTGTGTCTACAGTGCTGTAACATGCCTGCAGGTGTTACACAGGCTGCTGTCATGGATGCATTGTAAAACAATGGGCCCCTGGGCACAGACATGTAAAAGGCCCCTCATCCCTCCTGCACTGGAGCAAAAACACCCAGACAGAATTTGCACCAAATGGACTGCAATTGACGCAGTCAGTTTTATTTGGTCGTTTGTGGTCATTTGTGTTTTACGCATCTTACTAGTTGTGTGTTTGTAGTCGTTTTTAGTGTCTTTGCAGATTTTTTGCATGTCGCTTTGCGTTTCTTTGAGGCTGTTTTGTGTTTCTCTGCAGTCGTTTTGCGTCTCTTTGTAGTCACTTTGCGTTTTTGTAATCAATTTGCGCAACTTTGCAGTCGTTGAGCAAACCTTTGAGGTAATTCTGCCTGTCTTGTTTTGCATGTGTAGTGGTCTCATTTAGCTCCATTCTGCAGGTAAAGTAGAACCCTCAGGTGCTTAAAAACTGCAGCAACAGTAGGCTATTTGGTATTTGGTTCTGAAAGTGAAAAGAGGCTTTCTTAAAGCTTCCTGCCACAGCAGATTCACACTGACACTCACTGCACAGATATTAAATACTACAGCCCACGTCCTGCTCATATGGCCCCGGTGCCCTCTTGTCCCAGCCAGCCTCATGCAGTAATCCACCCGGATCTCGGTGCTTACCTCTGCGTAAACGAAGAGCGGCAGCACCAGCACCGCCAGAAGCAAGTCTGCAAACGCCAGACTGACTATGAAGTAGTTTGTTGTGGTTTTTAAAGCCTTTTCCAGGTATACGCTGAGGCAAACGAGCACGTTCCCACCGGTGATGATCACAATCAGCAGAATCCCGAATATGAGCGCGGGGAAGTTGTAGTGTGTGACCGCAGCCGCCGCCGGCAGCGTGTCGTTGGTGAAATCACTGGAGTTCTCCGACATGGTCGCCGGTGTCCCGCCGTGCGGAGCGACTCTCTCCGCAGTAGTTTTCATCTAGGAGCCGTATCCAGCAGCTCTGAGATAAGTAGCAGCGTGACAGATGAAGTCTCTGAAAGTATCTCCGCGAGGACGCTCACCTGACGCCTTTTGAGTCTCCGCTATGAGCGCGCGCTGCACGCGCTCCGCTCTCCAAACTCAAAGCCCCGCAGCGCACAGAACCGAACTCTGCTTCATCCAGCCCCTCGTTTCCTCTTTTCTTTTACATTTTCTGGACGGATACTGCCGGGCTCTTGTAGAATTGTGTGGATCAGTGTCCCTGCGTCTTCTCAGTCATCCCGCTCCTGAAGGAATGAGTGGGCAGAGTGGGCGAATCAGAAGGACATGCTTAAATCCACCCGCACGCAGTCTGCGCACTGAGGCTCCGCGGCTCGCTTTGTGTGTCAACAGTTATATGGAATGCCATTGGAATGCTATTTAATTCATTATTAATTAAATAAATACATACATAAATATGCCTATGAAATACACCCTGAAATAAATAATTGAGGCAACAAATAAATATCAAAATATAAGGGAGTCAATATACTTCAATAAATAAATTAATGTTTTTCCATCTACCACTTTTATTTATTTCAGGGGACTTTTATCTCATAAGTCCAAATAGTTTTGCACTGTTTCCCAACAAAAGTATAGTTTTAACTGGTTCCACATGTCTGCTGTTTGGTTGTGTTTGGTCGTTGTCATTGCCTGTCTTGCTTTATCGGTGGCAAACTCATTTTAGTTAATGTGTCCAAATTCCCCTAATCTGATCTCAAGTGGGCCAGACCAGTAAACCCCTCCAGAAAGATCAGAAACTTTATCTGCCTCAGAGTTTCTTGTCAGTTTGATGTTGGCAGACGCAGGTTGCTTCTGCTACGACAGCGTTCTAGGGCCGTCGTAGAAACCAATTATGTTACAGACCCGGGAGAGAGGGGTCATATTCAGAGCAATAACTCAGAATATCTAAGATTAAAGCTATAGTGCGTAGTTTCTTTCACCCCCATGAGGAATTCAAAGTAACGACAACAAAACTGCCATTGCGTCCACATGATACAAGCCTTCTGTGACCGTGCACTGCCCACCCCCCCTCCACACAGCTGCTAGTAGCCAAGGAGGAAACGGAGGATTAAAAAAACATGATGGCCTCTTCAGAAGAGGTCATTATCTTCATCTGAGTTTCTGCGTGGTAAAGTCACCGGACGCCACAATCTTCTGAACATAGTCATACTGAGAGATACAGAGAGAGTTGTGTTGAGCTGATAGTCTTAATTAGCTTTGTAGAAACTCATTTGGCAATGGCTTGAATGTAACGGACGTTCATTAATATCTAAAAGTTACGCACTAAAGCTTTAAAGTCGTACATTTACGGAAAAATAACTCTCAAACTGATATTCTCTGAGATTAAAGTGGCAAATTTGGAATTGGAATTAAGTACTTCCCTGCAATTTTCACACTTTGCAAAGTCATCCAGTGGGCCTGATTGGACTCTTTGGCGGGCCGGTTCTGGTCCACAGGTCGTATGTTTGACACCCCTGATCTAATGTAAGGTGAACTTGGGTGTTACGAAAGACACCTCCAACTAAAATTTTAAAATAACATTTATTTTTTTCCGCTCTATTTTGATTTCTTATATATTTAAATTAAGGGGCGTGACATTAGACAAAAATCATTTCAGGGAAACGTTTTGTTGCTGTTGAATAAAATATATGTGATGTGCAGATCCAAACGGGATCAAGCTTTTTTCAGTTATTTTTTTTTTTTTTAATAGTTTTTCAGCTTTTAGAGTTTTTTTTTGTTGTTGCTTGGGATGAAGATGTCTATATATATATATATATATATATATATATATATATATATATATATATATATATATATATATATATATATATATATATATATATTCATATATATATATATATTCATATATAGAAAATATATAATAATAGAGTTTTATATTAATTTATCTAGAATTCTGCGTAGTTGTGTGTCCGCAGCTACTTTGTGCTGATATTGGAAGTGACACTGAATAGCTCGTTAGCTGGACATGCTATGTTTGCAGCTTACATTAGATGTTGGGGCCATCAGTGTTTGCTGGGGAAAGGGCTTGGCCTAGTTTTGTTTCATGCATCTGAACACTTTGCTTCCTTGGGTGAACATGATGCAACTTTCCGTGTGACTTCTGATATTATGAACTGTTTGAAAACTACATTTAGCAGCGACCCAGACGCTGGATAATCTTGGGTTCAAACATATAATCTCCATACTGTGTTTGCTGTTTATCCTTCCAACCTCAAAGAACCAAAACTTCAAGGAGCAAATATTTTTATACTTCTTAAAAACTGATCTTAGCTTCTGAAATTTGCTACGAACTGAGGGCAGAAAGGCATGCACTTCCAGGTCTGGTTTTCACCCCCCGACGTTATAATCAGACATCACATGCTACAAACAGATGACGAGTTGTCTAGCGACTTTTGATCTGAGCGTAAAGGTGTTTGCGCCGCGGCTGCTCCTGTGGCATGAATATCATTAGAATAAAGTCAGCAGCAATTAGTTCACACATCGTCACAGAGCCTCGGGAAGAAAAGAAGAACAGCACACATGCTTAAAACAAAAACACGACGCAGATGTTAAACTCGCCCCGGAGTCCTTTTGGGCAGAATATTCATGACGAGAAGGACGATCAGTGTGAAATATCTTCTCACTCATGGAAGTAAAGGACACCATGTGGAAAATGGTTTCCAAAGCCCAAGATGACATCATCAAATGTCTTGTGTTGACCACAACTCAAATATATTCAGTTTACTGTCACAGAGGAGAGAAGAAACTAGAACAGATTCACATTTAAGAAGCTGGAAGCATCAGAACAGGGACTAACATATTCAAGAACAGTTTTTTCCCAAAAGCCATAACCACTCTGAACTCACACATGCACTGACTTCACAGACTGCACAGTCTACTCCCCCAACCCCCGGACTTTCTTCTACTTACTACTGGGCAATATTTAATATTTAATACTTTTGAAAATATTTCAATTCCATTACTGTGCAATACCTGTAGACTGTGCAGTATCATTACTCTCATTGGCCAATATATATTACTCATTGAATATGATCACCACCACTGGGCAATATTCAAATAATATGCAATAATCCACACTGCATGTCACACTGTATATAAAACCATACACATTATTTAATATGTATATAGTGTCTAAACTGTGCACCTTACCCCACCCCCCCACCCTCCCCCCTTTTGCACTACTTATTTTATTTCATGTTGTTATATTTGTTACATATAGTATGTTTGCACTGGGAAAGGAGTTGCTTTTAATCTCATTGTACATGTGTATAGTGACAATAAAAGGCATTATATTCTGTGGAATCAGAGAATCTTTACTTTTTTCATAAAAAATGACTCAAACTGATGAATTGTTTAAAATAGTTGGCAATTAATTTAATATTTGACAACTAATCGGTTGATCGTTGCAGCTCTATGTGGGCTAATCTTCTTTCCTCCACCTGAACTCAATGATTAAACGAGAGCAGCTTTCAAAATCATGACTTTTATGTTCAAAACCGCGACCGACATTCTCTGGTTTAAATATGAGGACTTATTTCCTACCGCTTAAGGTGCTAATTTATGAATAATGCTCCTGTAGGTCGTGAGAGGGTAGGAACAAAAGACCCATGTTGTCGTATGGTTTGGAGGACTTGTTGAAATCAGATTTAACACGCTGTTACCGCCCAGTGAGCAGTTTCTTTCAGCTTAACGGGATACTTCACAGGTTTAGCATTGAGCTTTGTATCAGTAGAAACACGGTAGTATTTTTGAATGACCGTACTTCCCTCCCTCATGTCCCCCTGAGACCAGAGATCTCTGTATTGTGGGTCTGGAAAAAAATCTTCTGATGACGTAAAACGATGATTTTTGCGTCATCGGAAGATTTTTTTGCCCAGAGGCCATAGACTACAGCTAGTAGTAGGAGCTACTTCTGCATGTTTTCAACCCGGACTGTCGTCTTTCTCCGAAAATTGCCAATGCAAAACGAGGGTCAGCCTTCTTAATTCCTCACTTACTGGCTTCTCAGCAGAAAGATAGATAGATAGATAGATAGATAGATAGATAGATAGATAGATAGATAGATAGATAGATAGATAGATAGATAGATAGATAGATTTATTCATCCAGAAGGACATTTTAGAAAAAAAAAAATTAACAGAATGGGCTTAAAAATAGAGTTACTGGTATAAAAGAGAAGTCATTAATAATTGATGGTTTCTTCTTTTAAACTATATTAATAAAACCAGCTGAGGGTTGAATACTTGACACACTCTGCGAGTTTCGCCAGCTGGCTATGGAGACCAGCGGTGTTGCTCGATGCATCTGGCCGGTAAAGCGACATCATCAGCGGGGAACGCATAACGAGTGCTGGTGGAAAGCTAACGCCACCCGGCCACCTGTTCCATCAATCCTGCTTGCAAGTGTCCGCTCATTAGACAACAAACTGGACTTCATCCAACTTCAACGAACTCCCAACGCGAGTTCAGAGACTGCTGTGTTTTTGTTGTTGTGGAAACATGGCTGAACAACAGTGTACCGGACTATCCAGAGTGATAAAGAAAGATGGCTCTGGGACTATCCAGCTACCAGGCCTGCTGCTCTGTCGCCGGGTTAGACTAGTCGAGGTGGGCTGTGTTAACACGGACTGCCTGGTGAAGAAATGGGGTGCTTGTATCCAACTAACTGCTAACTGCTGGTGGAGTTTGTGACTGTTAAATGCCGACCATTCTACATCCCACGCAAAGTTACGGCTGTGTTTATACTCAGTGTTTACAGCTCACCAAGCGCTAATGCTAGTAGCTATGTGTTAGCTGAACTTTACGGAGCATATAATGTGTGTGCACTAAATGTAGTCTGTTTCTTATGTCGTTTTTATATGATGTCGTTTTCATATATTTTAATTGTGTAACCACTTGAGCCACAGTGACACGTTGTTTCGTGTATATGGTTGAAATGACAATAAAACGCACATAAGTTGAGTTGACTGTCTCACTGTCTGTCTGTAAACGGTAGGCGTGGCTTGGGAGTAGATGCTAAAACAGTGAAACAAGTGCATTCTGGGATTTGGTGTCTTTCATCCACATAAGCCAAAAACACATTTTCTGGCTTTTCTCGGCCTAGAAGCCACCAATTTCTAAAAAAAAAAAAATTCACATTTCTACTACATAAGTGACCCAATTTAAAGATGTATTCATCTTTCCAACGGTGAAATATCCCTTTAAGCGCCACTAGATCTCGTTGCATTCACAAGCTATAAATAGGAGCAGATTGATGGGTAATGGCTAATTACTAAGGTGTGTGTGTGTGTGTGTGTGTGTGTGTGTGTGTGTGTGTGTGTGTGTGTGTGTGTGTGTGTGTGTGTGTGTGTGTGTGTGTGTGTGTGTGTGTGTGGAGAGGAAGGCGGTGAGCTTCCCAGGGATGAAACCTCACCACTTTTTCCAAAATATGCAGTTACTTTCTACATCATAATTTCTCAGCTACACATTTCTAAGGCTTCTCCTTTTCTCATTCCCTCTTGTACCCATGTACCCATAGATATAAAACAACCTGTGCACTTCTCTTGTTATACTTGTTGACTGTGATTGATTGATTGTGTTCTCATGGCCAATTTTAGTTCTTACTTTAAATGCTATTTTATGTCATTTTAAACTGTATATATGTCTAATGTATTTTATCTAGCCCTCCTTCCTTTCCCCCTAAGTTGCTTTGTCGCTTGTCAGGCCGCCATTGTAAATAAGAAGTTGTTCTAAGAATGTGTTACCTCTAAAAATAAAGGTGAAATAATAAATAATAATAATAATAATTAAAAACCTAATGAAGATTAATGACCAGATAAATAACAGCAAAAGAGATGGATAAAGACAATAAACACTTAAAGACACACCAAAAAATATTGTCAGACACATGGCAGAGCAAATAAAGACACATTAGAAGACGATAAAAACACAATAGAAGAAAATAAAGACACAGAGACAGATAAAGACAGTGTAGGAGCCACATATTGTATGTTGTTTATGGTCTCCTTTATATTAGTTATTGATTGTTATATTGTGCACTTATATTGCAGGCGGTGGGCGTTTTCATCGCGGTTTGAGTGATTTTGTTTGCTGGGCGTTGACAGAGAGGTGGGCAGTGGAGGCAGATAAAGAAACACTAGAAGACGATAAAGACACAGTCAAATAAAATAAAAACAGCAGAAGATGATTAAAACATAGTAGAGGCAGATGAAGACACATTAGAAGAAAATAAAGACACACTATTCAATTACATTTTATTCATCCTATCAAATCATAACAAGAGTTATCTCGTCTCTGTCCTCGCCACCGAACATTACAACCTGACATTCAATATTTTAGTTGCTTATTTCTCTTCCCCGGTGGACGCCTCTCAACACTGCGACAGAAACATGATATCCTGCAGTGCATGCTGGGAGCTCGCTGCTGATCAGATCCTTTGAAGTTCAACCCTCAGCTGGTTTTATTAATATAGTTTAAAAGAAGAAACCATCAATTATTAATGACTTCTCTTTTATACCAGTAACTCTATTTGTAAGCCCATTCTGTTAATTCTAGTCTATATCCTTGATGTTCCACTTCCAGGATTGCTCCGTGGCCTCTGGAAAATCCACCGGATATCTCTCATTTAGGCCGGATATCCGTTACCTTGGGCTTTCTTTGTGTTGGCATTTTAGAGCGTTTTCACACCTGAAAGTCCGAACCAAGGTCCGGACCAAGGTTCATGTTTTTCTTACATTGTATACATTTGATCCAGTAAGTCTTGGTTTCACACTGCAGTTATGCAAGTGCACTAAAGATCTGTACGTGACAAAACTAGGTCCTGCCGTCATTACTTATGAGGACTATGGTTAACTGCTCCTCAGATCTCTGCAGGGTAAATCCAGACAGCTAGCTAGACTATCTGTCCAATCTGAGTTTTCTGTTGCATAAAAACTTTTGAACGTACACATGTTCCACCATGTTCCACCATCCTCCAGATTCTGAGCACGCGTAATGAGCCTATTTTCCTTTGACGGTGTAAACAAATCAAACAATAGTAGCTAATTATTTCTTTATTTCTACATATTTGATAAAGGTTGATTGATTAGAATATAATTTCCAAAAATATCTGTATACTAGTAGACCGGTCAATAGTGAGAGGTGAAATGTAATGTTAGATAGCTCACGTTAGATGATGCTGAGCGCCGTGAGTCTATCTTGGTTTATTCTTGCATTGCCAGACCTTCCTCCACAGCGCTACAGAGGAGGGTCTGTCTAGTCCACACAGCATTCTGGGATGGGAGAAAAATGTGCTCTGGTTTATTGGCATTTCTTTAAACCAATCACAATCATCTTGGGCGGCGCTAAGTGCTGGACGGAGCCACGGTGCCTCTGCTAAACAGCCTCAGGAAGGAACTTGTTTTGGTGGAACATGTGTACGTTCAAAAGTAGTTTTAGTCGTGCAACAGAAAACTGAGATTGGACAGATAGTCTAGCTAGCTGTCTGGATTTACCCTGCAGAGATCTGAGGAGCAGTTAACCGTAGTCCTCACAAATCCACCAGAGTTTAGAACAACAACACAAAGAAAGAGGAAGGTAACAGACATCCGGTGGAATTTCCGGCGGCATCAGAGCAATCCCGGAAGTGGAAGGTCGTGGCTATAGACTAATCTTGGTTTATCTGCGAGTGAACAAACTGAAGGGAAGGGATGAGAATGGGTGGCGGGTCGAGGGGTGACATTACTCTCGGATTATTTGACTGACTCGCCGGCATCAGCTGGGAGGAACGACAAGCTGCATGACATGAAAAATGACACATTATGTATGAAACGGCAAATTATATGTATTTATTTTATAATTGAAGGTTGCCAGAATGCCGTTCCTGATCTGATTTACTAAAGTACTCTACTTAAGTACAATTTCGAGGGACTAGAGTATTTCAATTTCATGCATCTTTATACTTCTGCTCCACTACGTGTCAGAGGTTAATAAATCTGGGGAACTTTTGAAAGATCATGACATTAGTTTTCTTTATATTTACTGCCAGGGCCCAGCTTCTCTCTCTCTCTCTCTCTCTCTCTCTCTCTCTCTCTCTCTCTCTCTCTCTCTCTCTGCTTTATGTGGAACAAGAACACTAGTAACACTATTAAGTAGGTCTCTAATGAGATTAGCTTCCCTGCTAAACCCCACCAACCCCAAGTCACAATTACATCACCAACACATTGATATATAAAAATGGGTCAGTTACAAGTCCAACGTTTCATAAACACAGACAAGAACAAAAGTGTAAAGCCCCACCATGTGAGGCTGAAATGCTTCTTAGAAACCAAACTGTTATGGATGAAAAATACCAACAACTTTGCTTTCTTATCCTTAGTTATATAAAAATATGGCATTCTGGACAATAACATGTAACATTTGGCTTTTATTTCTATGTTTTTGGCTTGCTCAAATATGTACAGGTAGACTACAGGAAGTACTGTCGGATGTTTTTGAATAGCTTTGGTTCCAGAAGTGATTTTCCCCGTTCAATTGCTCCATTGACATTTAAAAAAAAAAAAAGCTTATATAAAGACTTGGACTTGGGTATTTACTGTATATTTATAATGAATGGATGTATTATCAATTCCACATTTACTTTTTAAACTTACAGCCTTCAATTGTTTTGAGTGGTTATTAGTGTTCTTTCTTTCTTCCTAACCTGTTTATTTGGTGTGTATTAGTTCAAGCTGCTGCACACGTGGTCCTTGCCAGGACAAATAAAGTTGTATTGGAAATTGAAATCGAGGAGCTGGACAGTCGCTGATGTTAAGGCTCCTCCCGGTGGTCAGACGGGAAAGCAGCACAGGGAGAAGCTGTGTGTGTGCATGTGTGTGTGTGTGTGTGTGTGTGTGTGTGTGTGTGTGTGTGTGTGTGTGTGTGTGTGCGTGTGTGTGTGTGTGTGTGTGTGTGTGTGTGTGTGTGTTCTTGTTTAACTACATTCAAGGGGTCCAAAAACCGAGAATACAGTATACTTGTGGGGCCCGGACAGCTTTGTGGGGCCAAAATGCTGGACCCCACAACTTTAAAGGTCTGTTTGAGGGTTAAAACTTGGTTTTAGGATTAGGGTTAGAATTAGGTTATGGTTAGGGTGAGGGTAAGGGTTAAGGTTAGGCATTTAGTTGTGATGGTTAAGGTAAGGGGCTAGGGAATGCATTATGTCAATGACGGGTCCCCACAAAGATAGTGCCACACTATGTGTGTGTGTGTGTGTGTGTGTGTGTGTGTGTGTGTGTGTGTGTGTGTGTGTTCAGTGTTAGTGAGGAGCATCTCTGCATGGAAACATTATGTATGGGCTTCATGTAACATCATGACACTGTGAGCTTGTTGTTCCCACACAGAGGAGATGGTGTGTGTGTGTGTGTGTGTGTGTGTTTATGTGTGCGTGCGCACAGTGGTGCCTTGTCCACATGTGAAGCCGTTATGTGTCCCAGTTTGTGCCAGCGTAACTTTGTGTCATTATTACTGAGCGAGGGATCAGACAGGAAGGAGAGGAAATCATTTTTGAAACTTGAATTTGTGCTTGTGTAATCGGTTGTCAGCAGATCAATATCATCTATCACTGATAAAATGGAGGATAAGGCTGGCAATATGTTGTTTTTTTATTGTCAACAAATCCCATGAAAAGAACAAAGTGTTCGTCCATCTGTCAACACTGTCCAACTTCCTGTCTGTGCAGCAGAGTATTGGTTCCTACTGAAGATGAAAATCTTTCAAAACACAAATATATATATATATATATATATATATATATATATTTTTTTTAAGTGTCAGTCATTTCCTAAAACAGCTGGTCAATGTAGTTGTATAGGCAGTGGTGGAAGAATTGCTCATTTTTGGGGGCATTTTAGGCTTTTATTTTGACAGGACAGCTGATGACATCAAAGGGGAGAGACATGCAGCAAAGGGCCACAGGTTGGAGTCAAACCCAGGCCCGCTGCGTTGAGTAAACCTTTATATGTGGGCGCCTGCTCTACCAACTGAGCAATCCGGGCACCCGAGTAGTGTTCATTTTAACTCCTTTATATAATGTTAGGTAGTTTAATCTACAGCAATGCATCACGGTCTATAAGATCATTATACAGTATATGTTTGTAGCGTCGCTGTCCTGTGAGAACCACGTATCTCTAACAAGTTTTAAACTTTTCATGGTGTCAGAAACAAACACCCTGTTTCCAGCTTTGTGACGATGCATTACTCAGCTGATCCCAGAGGCTTTTTAAAGACTTTATGTAGCTTAATCTACTCAACACATAAAGGAACACTTCATCCTTCAGTTTATCACAAACATTCAACATCTGGAGATACATGGTTTTCTCTGGACAGGAAGGGGACGAAAAACTGTCACCTGAAAAGCTGTCAGACAAATGTAGTGGAGTACAAAGTACAATATTTACCTCTGAGATGTAGAGAAGTAAGTATAAAGTTACATAAAATGGAAATACTAAAGTACAAGTATCTTGAATTTCTACTTCCCTACACTACTTGAGTAAATGTACTTGTGTTAGTATGTTTATTTGTGTGCAGTAACAGGTCTTTAACAGGTCTAACCTGAAGAGTATTTATGTGAGAAATGTTTTCAGCTGCCAGCGTTCCTGTGCTGGATTCCTCCCAGAATGCATTAGGGCCACCAATTCAATTTGGCCCATCCAGCTAAAACAGATGCAAGTATTTTAGTAGGAGGCTGCGAATCCTCTGCTGGCAGGCTCTTAGTGCAATATGTGCCCGTAAGATGAAGTCACAAACATTGCAACTGTAGTCGACTCCCACTCGCCGGGCAGCACAGACGGGGCATTATGTGGACGAGTACCAGCTGGTACCACGGGCTCCTCATCCTCCTCTGGGACTTCATTTGTTTAGTGCGTCTGAAATCAGGACATGGAACTGAAATCGAAGAGCAAACCTGTGAACGTTCTCCTCGGATGCGTGGTTGTCGTCGTCTGCTTTTGTACAGTTTGTCCGGCTGAAAGACGTGAGTAGAGCTCTGATTTCTGTGCAGGGTGTCATCTGTCGAGGGCACGGAGGGATGTGGATGTTGATGAGGCTGCTGAGAGCCAGGGAGAAAAAAACAGTTGATGTTTTCAATTTTTTTACTCCTTTAAAGCAGTGGTTCCCAACCTTTAGGGACACTATGTCTACTTGTGATTTTTAGAGACCTAAAGAGGTCAAAGGATTCAGTATTTCACCAGCAAAACGCAGAAATTACACTAAAGTGAAAGGAAATGAACTCTGTGCAACTGAAACACTAAATATTCCTTTAATCATTTGGTGACCCCCCTCTCAGATCAGATCTTGTGGCCCATTGGGGGGTTCTGACCCCCAGGTTGGGATCCAGTGCTTTAGAAAAATAGAAGCCTCTCAAAGGGTTAATTTATGTTTACTTCACACAACTTAAGTCATGGGATTTGATTTCAGTGCAGCATGAAAGAAACACTAAAATAAAGCACAACATAGCAGACCAATGAAATAATCACATTCAGACTTGACATAAACCCTAAAGATTGGACTCATCAGCAGGTTTGGATTAGGTTATTGTGCAGCTTAAACAAACATGATACTGTATAACTGAGAGCCAGTGATTTGACCCTATGTCTACTTGTGATCCATAATGAAGATAGATGTTTTCCTTTTCCAAAGGATTTTTAGAGGCCTGAAGAAGTCAAAGAATTCAGTATGTCACTACAAAAAAACCATGAAATTACACAAAAATAACAGAAAATGGACTTCATGCTACTGAAATTTAATTTTTTTCTTTCTTATCCATTTTATCATCTGGTCTGCTTTTGGGACCCATTAAGGGTTCATGACTCCCAAGTTGGGAACTAATGCTTTAACAAAGAAAATACAGAAGTGTCGCCGTTACTTTAGGTTTACTTCACACAACTTTGAGTCGTGATTACTGTACTTAAGTACAAATGTTGAGGTACTTGTACTTTACTTGTCTTTGCTTTTCATGCCACTCTCTACTCCACTACATTTCAGAGAGAAATATTGTACTTTTTACTCCACTACATTCATCTGACAGCTTTAGTTACTAGTTACTTAAACATTAAACACATGCAGTTATTGATGCTAAAAGTCTCCTTTAGCATCATATCTAAACACGCTTTATCTAAACACGCTTTATCTAAGCGCGCTGGGTCAGGACTATTGTTTTCACTTTTGACGCAGTTAGGTTTAGGAAAAGATGTTGGGTGGGCTTATAAAAAGTACGTTTACGTGACACACGGGATAAGAACGGGACAGTTGGGTTTAGGTGAAGAAGAACGGGACAGTTGGGTTTAGGAAAAGAAGAACGGGACAGTTGGGTTTAGGAACAGAAGAACGGGACAGTTGGGTTTAGGAAAAGAAGAACGGGACGGTTGGGTTTAGGTGAAGAAGAACGGGACAGTTGGGTTTAGGAAAAGAGGAATGGGACGGTTGGGTTTAGGTAAAGAACGGGGCAGTTGGGTTTAGGAAAAGAAGAACGGGACAGTTGGGTTTAGGTAAAGAAGAACGGGACAGTTGGGTTTAGGAAAAGAAGAACGGGACGGTTGGGTTTAGGTAAAGAAGAACGGGACAGTTGGGTTTAGGAAAAGAGGAACGGGACAGTTGGGTTTAGGTAAAGAATGGGGCAGTTGGGTTTAGGAAAAGAAGAACGGGACAGTTGGGTTTAGGAAAAGTGGAACGGGACAGTTGGGTTTAGGAAAAGAGGAACGGGACGGTTGGGTTTAGGAAAAGAGGAACGGGACAGTTGGGTTTAGGTAAAGAACGGGGCAGTTGGGTTTAGGAAAAGTGACATACGGGACACAAAGGGAAAGTCCTGTGATGTTTGACCCATCCACCACCCCAACCACCCTCCCTACGCTGAATTTCGGTCTTTCATACTACTCGCTACCATTGTAGTTTGTAGCTTCAGTTGAAATTCTTTCAATTGATCTAGTATCATAAAAGTCTCCTCCATCACATTTAAAAAGTCCTAAGAAATCCAAGTGGTGGAAAGTATTGAAAAATACTGAAATCAGTAAGGCCAATTTCCCATTGCAGCCCATGTTTACTCTTGTGTTGTTTTCCATTGGACCATGCATGCAGGTCCTCCTGGGTCAGAACTGAAAATCAACACTTTTTCTCATGTTTTTGTCCCTTTTTTCGACACTTTTGGCGCTTTTTTCAATGTTTTTGGCGCTTTTTTGCCGTTGAACACTTCTTTTCACTACCATGTAGCCTATACACACCACGAACACCAACTTATTACTAGTTTTACACTTATTTTTGGAATTCATGGTCAATAAACCTCATTTATATGAAATTATACCTAATTCTTGAGTTAAAAAAGCAGAAATTATCCATCCATCTTCGTCCGCTTATCCGGTATCGGGTCGCGGGGGTAGCAGCTCCAGCAGGGGACCCCAAACTTCCCTTTCCCGAGCCACATTAACCAGCTCCGACTGGGGGATCCCGAGGCGTTCCCAGGCGAGGTTAGAGATATAATCCCTCCACCTAGTCCTGGGTCTTCCCCGAGGCCTCCTCCCAGCTGGACGTGCCTGGAACACCTCCCTAGGGAGGCGCCCAGGGGGCATCCTTACCAGATGCCCGAACCACCTCAACTGGCTCCTTTCAATGCAAAGGAGCAGCGCCTCTACTCTGAGCTCCTCACGGATGACTGAGCTTCTCACCCTGTCTCTAAGGGAGACACCAGCCACCCTCCTGAGGAAACCCATTTCGGCCGCTTGTACCCTGGATCTTGTTCTTTCGGTCATGACCCAGCCTTCATGACCATAGGTGAGGGTAGGAAGGAAAACTGACCGGTAGATTGAGAGCTTTGCCTTCTGGCTCAGCTCTCTTGTCGTCACAACGGTGCGATAAATTGAATGCAATACTGCACCCGCTGCGCCGATTCTCCGGCCAATCTCCCGCTCCATTGTCCCCTCATAATTTCTGCTAAAAAAGCAGAAATTATGAATTATTTTAGACTAATATTAAAGGAACGCTCAGAGAGGATACTGTTTCGAAAAACCTTTCAATTTTGTTTTCAAATGCTAAAACATTGAACAAAACACCTAAAATTCAATGAAAATAGAGATCCGATCTTTGTTGTACTTGAGAAGCGTGTTGTATGGAATCATCCATCCGTTTTTTTTTTGGGTAAATAAAATTAGAAATCCATATTTCTAAAATAGAAATTTAGAAAACAGGTCAAATTTGACCCAAAGACAACACAAGGGTTAAGGGGAGACACGAACTTATAATAATCATACCTGCATCTACTGTAGATCTTCATCTCTTTAGATGATTAATCCGGTTTTTCCTCCCACAAATCTTTGTTTTATTTGATTAAGATCTCCTAGACTTAAAGGTCCAATGTGTAGGAATTTCTCCCATCTAGCATTGAGATCATATTTCACGCTCAACTCTCTCGCGCCACGCAGTTCAAAGTACGTATTACAGCTACGGTAGCCTTCACGCTTGAAAAAGCCGGTCTCTTGCTCTTTTCAATATCCTTTGTCTTTTTCTGGATGAAGAAGAAGACTCCTGTTCCTGAAATTTGGATTTTGAGTATGTGTGGTCCTCCATGTTTCCTTCTTCAAACTTGCCGGGGCCGGAAAGCGACGATACCCATTAGCAGCATTAGCAGCATCGCACGAAAACGTGAAAGGCAGAGCAGTATGTCCTGTATGTCCCTTACCGGCTAACGTATTTCAAGATGACGCACAAATGTGGAGCGTCTACCCCAGTTCATGCGAATGCAAATGTAAAATGTCAAGCCAAAAGGAATACTTGGAATTGATGGTGGTGGTAAATATTCATGAAAAAGGACAAGTTTGTGAACGGGCAACACAGATTTTGATAATGAACAACTAAACACGTTACACACTGGACCTTTAATGTTGCAGGCCTGATGTTGATTCTAACTCTACTCTCTAAAACCTGACTTATCCGTTCCCTCTCCCCTCTCTCAGTCTGCACGGTTCCTCCGGGCCCCGTGGCGGTCCCAGAAAACAACACGGCCGACGTCCAGGTGGTAAAAATCCTCTCCGGGAGTGATGTGACGCTGACCGTCACCGTGAACCCTGAAGATTTGTTCTACCTGAAAGGGAACGCCCTGATGGTAAAGAAAGGACTCGACTATGAGGTGATTACAGCCAGAGTTTGAAACTATCAGCTGATAGTCGTTTACATTGAGCAAACATTTTGATAAAGATCCCTTAAGTGTGTGACAAGAAATGTACTGTGAGTGGAACATTTTACAGTTTCTGTGCTGCGATGTCTTGTCGCTTTTCGGTCAAAATATACAACAATACTCATATATCAATAAACTAATATCAGCTGATTCTATGTCACGTGGGCTCCGCGACGGCCACGCCTCTTTAGGACACTAGCGGCAGGTTCCGAGTGTATTGATCCCAATGGGAGAAGTGAACGTGAACACAGATTATGAGCGATTATTTTGCCCCATAGTCACCAAAGTAACATTTTGAGCTATTCTTCACAAGCCACATATCTCCAGAACATTCTGACACTAAAATGGCATTTTTCAGATGGACACATCAGGAGAAAATTAACTTTAACTGTTCTAGGCCTGTTTGTGTCTCAGGACAAACTCTCGCGGGATCTGGCAACACAGATAAGCCTAACAAAACTAATATTTGTAAAGCTGTGTATCTATCTATATCAACAAAACTAAATATTAATAAATTGATGTAAATGTAATATATATATATCTGTTATGCTGTTGTTATATATATATATATATATATATATATATATATATATATATATATATATATATATATATATATATATAAAACATAACATAAAATATATATATATATATATATCCATCCACTTTTCGTGTACCGTTTTTATACCATTGGCGCATTTTGTTTTTGAGAATCCTTGGTGTGGTAGCTGTGAACTTTCAATTATTTTAACTGACCTGATTGGACAGATTTCAGAGATTCTTCAGTGAGGGGAGCCAATCAGGGCCCAGTTCAGTTTGTGATGCACTTCCTGAAGATAGTCTGAAACTGGGTGAATAAATGATGAGAGACTTTAGAAGGATGTGATTTGAACAACTCAAACAAAACGAAAATGAAACAATACCTTAACTAAGTATCTCTACTTAACATCACTATAAATAGAAGTTGAAGCTGCTTAATGTGGGACCTTTAAATTAACCGGGTAGTAACAGCATGCAGGGTTCAAATATCACCGTAACTTTAAAATGAAACCAAATCAAATTTTAGCAAAGACTATATTTGATCATGTATCGATTTAAAATCTAAGGAAATGTAATGTCTTGCAAGAGAACTCCTTGGCCAATAATTTACGTAATTATGGCAACTTAACTATCATCCGTACTTGTGTTTAAATGAAGTCAAAGTATGTTAAAAGTGCTGTGTGTTTTTGTCAGTCGTTCCACAGTGCAGCTCTGGTGGTGTGGGTGCAGTGCAGCAGAGACGGCTCCAAATCTGTGAGTGAAACCAACACAATATCACAACAAAGCTTGTCAACAAAGAAGCCTATCATTATCTAGCGAACCAAGAAAATTGATTTTAAACAGCGGTGAGAAGGTCAAGACACTCTTTGTTTGTTTGTGTGTTTGTTTCTGATGATTCGGTCACTTCTTCCCTTCAAGGTGAGCGAGTCTGTTGAAGTTCTGGTTGAAAACGTGAACGATAACCCTCCAAACTTTGCACAAAGCCACTACGTACTGGAAGTGAATGAGGTGAGTGTTGCTGGTGTTTCAAGTATTGGGTCCCTACATGTAAACCGAAGCATTGAGAACTTTGTGTTTGAGCTATGCTACTGGTTACACGGCGTTCGTCAGCTCATGACTGTTTTCCCAAGATGGCGCCCGCATGTAAACATGAATGCTACTGTCTTTATAATCGATCTGTACACTTACAAAGTTCTCAATGCTTTGGTTTACATGTAGGGACCCTCATTATGCTACCGTGGAAGTGTGGTGCTATTTTGAGCCTTGTTAGTGGTATTAAATAGCCATTTACCATCTGCCCCAAAAGGTAGCATTAGCAGCTAACCACCTGTTTGAGACACATTCGATTAGCATGAAAACATATACCAGAGAACGGTCGACTTGGTACACATGTTATTAACCCCTAGGGTTATTGTCTACCAGCGGCTGCCTTTTCCAGGCAACAGCAGGACACACATTTTCCTCTGCAGCGCTGTGGAGGAAGGTCTGGCAGTGCGAGACTAGTATGGGCCATATGTGGTCCAGACCATCTCCAAATGTGCTCTAAGTGATCGGATCTCAATGCGTCCTGGGTGCGTTTTCACCTGTATTTACTTGGGTGGTGATGGCGCAGTGGATATGACGCATGCCTTTGGTGTTTCCCACTGCGATACATCAACCAATGTGTTCCTGAGCAAGACAATTAACCCCTAGTTGCTCCAGAGGTGTGTGACCTCTGACATACATAGCAATTGTAAGTCGCTTTGGATAAAAGCGTCAGCTAAATGACATGTAATGTAATGTAACTTAGAGCTGTGCTTAGAGCACTCGTGATCCGATCACTCAGATTGGATTTTATTACCAGGACAAAACGGAGATGTGTTGACTCTGAGTTATGTCTCCTGCAGCTCCTTCCTGTCAACTCCAGCGTGGGACTGATAGAAGCATCGGATGTTGATTCAGAGCCGCTGTACTATCGCTTAGAGCCTGCAACAGTAAGACCAATACTAACGTAACCATGTAGTGATGCTGGACTCACTGGTTTTTATTATTTCAGAGCATTATTTCTCAAAGAGTAGCGACCCCCGGTGGTCCGGGAGTAGATTTGGTAAATTATCTTTTCAGGGTTTTACCTACCATATAAGGTTTAGGTGCAGCACCCGAGCCGTTTTGGGCACCACCTTAGCCAAATGAATGTAACTGAAAGATTTTTCTAGGATCTAATGATTGTAGTTGGTCCCCAGTGGACTTATTTAGCAAGTTTTGTCTTTAAGCTATTTATTTATCATCTGCTCTAGCTTTTCCCATATTTTAGACACATATATGGTGATAATAGTAGTCCAAAACAATGTGAAATTGCATGTTTTTAAATTAAAAAACATGGCATTTTCTTGAGGGAGGACCCCTAAACCCCCCCGCTTAATACACTGTAAAAAAGTACAGACCCACTTATGTCCATTTATTTCTTATTTTTAACTGAACGAGCTTATACAAGTTGTGGATTTTGAACTCTACCTTATGAGTTTTTGAAAGTTAAACTTTGGGTCGAATATTTTAATTTTTTGTCAGATATGTATGTGTTGATTGAACTTGGGTATGTAAGTTAAGTTATCAGTTGAAAAAAAAGCAGGTGTGTGTGTTGCAACAAAGAAGAGTTGCCTTTCACGGCAAAGTTAAAACATGGACACAATAAATTAATTATACACCACAGATAAGTGATATAGCCTATTCAAATTTCAACTAAAATATAACATGTGGCCAACAAGAAAGCACCTGTGTCACCAGCGGAGGGAGTACCTGTCAACGGCTTGTGAATTGTGAATTTGGCATTTCACTCTTCTCAAATTGAAATGGAAAGTACTTTTCAAAAGTCAAACGTTTAGCTCCGCCCACATTTAGCCCAACCCCGATCTGCGTACTGCAGTCATGTGCAATTGGTTCATTGGCTGGTAAATTCCCATGATGCAAGGCGGTAAATAGAGTTGTGTTAAAATTTGCTGAAAAGTTTGCAGTTTGTTCGAAATACAAATGTAACTTTATGAATTCCGTTTATTAAACGTGTCTGCTTAGAATGTAGTGTTTTGTTGCCTGGTAATTGTCATTGTTCTGCTGGTTTACATTTGTAACCATGAGTTAAGTGACTGTTACGTTTGATAAGAAGAGCTGGAGTAGTGTGATGTTAGACTTTGAGCATTAATAGGCTTTTTTCAGCCATTAAGCTGTGGTGTGTCACTTCATTAGTGGCCTTTTTGTGTCAAGTGATGCAAGATCAGTGGCTTTAGAGAGGCCTCTATTTGGCACAGGTCCCTTGGGTGGCTGCACTCTAACACCCATGCTATGTCTGCTATAAATATGGTTATGATGTTTTAACTTCAACCTATGAGCTATAATAAAGCAGAAAAGTATGTCTGTTATACTAGGCAAGGAAGGTTTCTTGCATTATTAAAGAAAATAAATAATTTGTTTTAACTTAAAGTATGAAGTTAAACCAAGTAATACAAAGTAAAATCAACTAAAAGAACAACTTTAACAAAACTAGAACACTGTAGTCACATCAACCTCATCAACTTCAACTTCATGCTTCAAGGCAGCAGGTGAACTTGCATTTTCAAGTTAAACTACCTTGAATTTTCTTACAGTGTATGTGCACCTAAGTCTTCCACACACCTACTTTAAAATGTTATTTTTCACAAATTGTCTGCAAGTGACTCCAGAGCCTAAAAAAAACCTCATATGTCAATTCAAAAATTATTTATTTGAATCGGCTGTTGTTTTCTGTGTTGTTGGACTTCAGCAATGAAGCCAACCATTTTGCATCAATACCTCCAATTTACATCACAAATGATCAGCGTGACATTTGAAGGAATTACGCAGGAATAAAGTTCAGGGTTACTGCATTCTCAGCATAAGCAGCACCAGTTTTTTCCATTGGGATGGCAAAGGGACAATGAGTGAGTCAGCTACTTGTAAAAACGTATTTTTAATGTACTGTGGAAGTAGAAGGCCTCCTATTTTTGAGAAAATGTTGGCAGTTAGGTGGTCTGTGAGTTTTCTTTTGTTGGGTAGGTGGTCCTTGCTCTGAAAAAGTTTGAGAAGCACTGTTTTAGAGAAGAAGATGTTTCGGAAAAATCAAAAAGTAGGTACGTTTGTTTATCTATTGGGGGAGAATTCAACTTAAATGACATTTGACAAAAATATTTAAATATTCCTGTTACACAAAATTATGTTTGAGCATTTATGTTCATTCTTAACTTTAGGTAGTGGTGGAATGTTAATAGGTACATTTACTCAAGTACTTACGTACAAATTTGAGGTACTTCCTTAAGGTATTTCCCTTTTATGCAACTTTCTACTTCTACTCCACTACATCTCAGAGGTAAATATTGTACTTTTTCACTTCACTACATTTGTCTGACAGCTTTAACTTTTCAGATGACAGTTTTTCACCCCCTTACTGTCCGGTGAAACCACGTATCTCCAGATGTGTTAATGTCGAATGTTTGTGATAAACTGAAGGATGAAGTGCTCCTTTATGTGTTGAGAAAGTTCTCCTCCTTCTTAAGCTAAATGAAGTCTCTGGGATCAGCTGGGAAATTCATCGTCACAAAGCTGCAAACAGGGATGTGTTTCTGACACCATGAAAAGTTTTAAAACTTTTTAGAGATACGTGGTTCTCACAGGACAACGACGCTACAAACATATGATGATCTTATAGACCATGATGCATTGCTGTAGATTAAACTAGCCGTTATAGTATATAAATGAGTCAAAATGAGCACAACCTTAAACATCTACAGCAGTAATACACATTAATGCAGCAGGGATATTAATCCAGGAACATCAGATAGAAGAGGAAAACACTGACGGGGGACATTATACTCCACAATAAGTACTTTTACTTTAAGTATATTTTTCTGATAATACTTACATACTTTTATTTAGGGTAAGGTTTTGAATGCATCACAAGCCTGACATAATGTGAACCACTGTCTGCAGATATATTCTTCATCATTATTATGAACACTCAGAATCACACATACACCCCTCCTGTCCTGTCAGATGTCCCACAACTTTCTCACCTCTCCAAGCCTATATTTAAAAAAGAGTTTTTATTTCCTTTTTTATTTTTTTTGTGGTGTAATTTTATTCCATTTCCTTTTCTGTATTTTATTTTCCAGATTTTATTTAACTGTTGAAATGTTTTAATCTCGCTTTTCTTTCTTCATGTAAATCACTTTGTACCTTGGTTTTAAAGGATGCTAAGTGTAGTTCATCATTACGAACATCACTGTGTCTTTCTTGTCTCTCGTCTGTTAAACCAGGACAAATATTTCCGCCTAGAAAACATCAACACTCCAAAGATAATTGTGAAAAGCATCCTGGACTATGATGTTGTTCAGAAGATCTCTCTGGTTCTCCACGTGCAGGTACAGTCATCATTCATTAAAAAAACAACTTCCTTCTTGTCTCTGACCTTTGACCTGTGAATATGTGTCACGTGTTCCAGGACACGCTGGAGGGTTCGGCCTCCGACGAGCCCTTCTTCACATCCGTGGCCACCATCACGGTGCACGTGAAGGACGTTGACAACCGGCCTCCGTGGTTTCAGCCTTGTTTGAGGACCAACCTGGGAAACGCCAAACTCTGTGTGAGCGCCGGCTACAGAGGCAAAGTCAACCTCACCGAGAAGGAGGTGAGCATCTGAGTTTTATCATTTACTGGATTTGAATTCACAATATTTCACCTCGCAGCACATGTAAACACATGCAGTTCATGTGACAAGGAAACTCCAAAATGCCCATATGGATAAAGAATTTTCAAAACCCTATTTTTCTCCCGCTCACTTGGTTTTTTTACTTGCCAAATTTATTTTACCCATCATCATCCGCTTATCCGGTATCGGGTCGCGGGGGTAGCAGCTCCAGCAGGAGACCCCAAACTTCCCTTTCCCGAGCCACATTAACCAGCTCCGACAGGGGGATCCCGAGGCGTTCCCAGGCTAGGTTGGAGATATAATCCCTCCACCTTGTCCTGGGTCTTCCCCGAGGCCTCCTCCCAGCTGGACGTGCCTGGAACACCTCCCTAGGGAGGCGCCCAGCGGGCATCCTTACCAAGCACCCAAACCACCTCAACTGGCTCCTTTCGACGCGAAGGAGCAGCAGCTCTACTCCGAGCTCCTCACGGATGACTGAGCCTCTCACCCTATCTCTAAGGGAGACGCCAGCCACCCTCCTGAGGAAACCCATTTCGGCCGCTTGTACCCTGGATCTCGTTCTTACCGTCATGACCTCCAGCCTTCATGACCATAGGTGAGGGTAGGAAGAAAGATCGAGAGCTTTGCCTCCTGACTCAGCTCTCTTTTTGTCACAACGGTGCGATAAAGTGAATGTGATACCGCCCCCGCTGCTCCGATTCTCCGGCCAATCTCCCACATCTCCCGGTTCCAATTATATTTTTATTTTATTTTAAGTGTCAAATCATAACAGACTGAGGAGAAAGTGAGCATCTGAGTTGAGCTGGATTTGGATTTATAATATTTCACCTCACAGCACCTTTAAACACATGCAGTTTAGGTGAAAAGTAAACTCCAAAAATGTCTAGCACATGTCCCTCTCCCTTTAAAAATCCTTTTTTTCCCTCTCATTTTTTGTTATTGTTGGTGTTTACCTTTTGAGGGAAACTTATCGTTGATTAGCTTGGAAACATTTGACTTAACAATTTGTCCAGGACCAGCACCTGAATGCATCATTACTTTTGGTCTCTGTGAGATGTAGGGCTGCAATTAACGATCATTTTCATCGTCAGTTAATCTGTATTTTCTCGATTAGTTGTTTGGTCTATAAAATATCAAAACATTTTCCAGTGTTTCCCAAAAGCCCAAGATGACGTCCTCAAATGTCTTGTTTTGTCCACAACTCAAAGATATTCAGTTTACTGTCACAGAGGAGAAAAGAAACTAGAACAATATTCACATTTAACAAGCTGACATCAGAGAAGTTTTACCTTTTTTCATAAAAAAATGACTCAAACCGATTAATCGATTCTCAAAATAGTTGCCGATTAATTTAATAGTTGACAACTGCTCGATTAACCAATTACTTTTTGTCTCTCTTTTTTTTCTCTCTAGTGAGAAAGATACAATCTCATCAATGTCCATGAATGTGACATTAGTCAGTACCTGATGTTGATTATTCAGTCAGTTGGCAGATGGAAGTTATTCTCATACTCAGTAGAGAGAGGTGTTGATGAAACGGTGAAAACTGTCACTTCCTCTCTAACTTCCCCTGAGTCGACACATGTTGAAGGCTCATCAGATGTTTTTGCTATTTCAGGCCTCCCTGTGAGAAAAAAAAAGTCTTTGTATGAATGAATACGAAATGTGTGATGGTTTTAATCCACAGGACGGGCCGTTGATGCTGGAGCCCGGCCCAGTGTTCGCCAAAGACGGAGACAAGAACCGGAGCGAGCAGATCAGCTACAGAATCCTCCGAGGTTTGAACTGAACAGTAAATACAGAGCGCATCTTCAACCGCTTATCCGGGGTCGGGTCACGGGGGCTGCAGCTCCAGCAGGGAACCCCAAACTTCCATTTCCCGTCCACATTAACCAGCTCTGACTGGGGGATCCCCAGGCATTCCCAGGCCAGGGTGGAGATATAACCCTTCCACCTAGTCCTGGGTCTTCCCCGAGACCTCCTCCTCTAACCTTAAACCTTAATGGTTGCTTATTTAGTTGTGGATGTGGAGAAATACTTAGGAAGAATTTAAGTAACACTTTACTTGAAGGCATCTACATAAGCGTGACATGACATGACTGTCATGAACACATGACACTGTCACTTTTATGTAGATACCTTCAAGTAAAGTGTAACCAGAATTTATTCCCCAAATGATTCTTGTAAAATTCAAACGGTCACAAGGACCAATAACATTCAAAATACCGTTCAAATTAATATTCCATACATATTATCCTCACAGCTGAAGATAACTCAGATTATAACACTGCAGCAGGATCTAAAGATGTCAAGCTTGATCCCGCTGGGGGATTTTAAACTCATTTTAAGGGCACTGGAAAAAAAAAACATCTTTGGAATGTGTTTGGAGTGTTTTAAGTCTACTTGGCACTTTCATTTAAATATTGTATATACTATTTGGTAAATCTGGTTAATACTATTGTAATCTGTTTGTCTGTCTATAACTGATGTTGTGTATTGTCCCAAACAGGTGGTGTTTGGTGTTTTAAGCCCCCAACGTTGCAGCACTGCCTGGAAGGCTCTAGGATTAGGCAATGGTTAGGGTTAGGAATAGGTGCCTTGAAGTCGACGTTGGGGGCTTAAAACACCATTGAGCCAAACAGATCTCTCTTGAGAATGAGACCCTGTGTCTCAATGAGATTACCTGTATAAATAAAGGTTAAATAAAATGAAACAATAACCTTCATGAAGGGGTGATTTATTGCAGGGCTGTTGGGTTGACTGAATCAGTTTTAGCTTACGAGGTCCTTCTGAATGATGTGTTGATTTACGGATGTTTGTTTTCCTTCATCATCAGGGAATGAGGGAAATATTTTCCAGATTGATGAGGAAACAGGAAACATCTCCATGGCTAAGGCTGCTGATATTGTCGGCCCAATAACTCTCACTGTTCTGGTAAAATAATCTCTTTTGGCCTGTAGTTCTGTGGTGATTTGGATGAAAAAAAACTAACAAATGAAACTATTTACAGTAGTTAATGCAAAACATTTGACAGAGAAAATGGACATGGCTTTGGTGTTACTAACTTGTCATCCTCTCCTGGCCTCTCCATCAGGCGTCACAGGTGACCAACAGGGATCAGTTCGCGGTGACGCAGGTGACCATCAACGTGATGAAGAAGAGCAGGAACCCTCCTCGCTTTGAGAGGGAGCGATACGAAGGATTTATCTACAGCAACTCGATCCCTGAGAGCATGATCCTCCGAGACCGAAGCACCAACCGGCCCTTCAGGGTCCGAGCTCAGGACGAGGACTTCGCCGCTGTGAGTGTTTAACCTCCCCGAAAAATGTAGTCTTCGCAGAGTCGACTCAAGGCCAAGTCCCAATGACTCAAGTGCACATCTCTGAAACATAGTGGAGCTTTTAGCAGCTGAAGAGACAGATATTTCTCTCAATAGATGGTGCAGACCAAACATAGAGCTAAAAGCAAGATAATATTGGACTGACATTCATCAGGTCGACACAAACACAATGAATGCACATGTGGTATGTAACTGCTAGATGTGGAAATAAGCAACTGTTTGCTAAAGTTCTCAAACCATACGACAAAACTGGATGTTTATTCCTACCCTCTAATACAAAAGCGTTTTCCGTCCTCATATAAACCAGAGAATGTAATAGTCACGGTTTTAAATATGTAGTTAATGTTGTGAAAACATTTACAGTTTGGTTGTTTAAGCACAAAAACTACTTAAAGCTATAGTGCGTAGTTTCTGTCGCCCTCATGAAGAATTCTAAGTAACGACAACAAAACTGTTGGTGCGTCCACATGATACAAGCCTTCTGTGATCGCGCACCCCCTCCCCTCCTCCACACAGTTGGTAGTAGCCAAGGAGGACACGGAGGATTAACAAAACATGATGGACTCTTCAGAAGAGGTCATTATCTTCACTTGAGTTTCTGCGCGGGAAAGTCACCGGACGCCACAATCTTCTGAACATAGTCATACTGAGAGATACAGAGAGAGTTGGGTGGAGCTGATAGTCTTAATTAGCTTTGTAGCAACTCATTCGGCAATGGCTTGAATGTAACGGACGTTCATTAATATCAAAAAGTTACGCACTAAAGCTTTAAGTTTAGAAAAAGATCGTGGTTTGGGTTCAAATCAGACGTTCCTTTACTTTCGGTTACACATGTGATGCAGAATGTGATTTAGCTTTAGTTTGTTCTGTAAAGTAAAAAAAAAAAAAAAAAAACTTGGCATTTAACTAGGCTTTATGACTGTCTGGGTGAAAGTCCTGTGTTTGTTTGGGGCGCTTATATTTTGTTCCCTTACTTCCTGCTTTGCTCCCGTCATAATGACTACGGCCACTAGAAGGCGACGCCACTATAAAAAGAAACTATGAGACGTACTTGCTGCTTGAAAAAAACGACTTATTTGGGCGTTTTTCGGGAGAGGTCAAGTTCCAGCTTTTTTGAATCTGCATTCAAAGGCATCAAAATGACGCACATGTAATGCGACAGGGTCGAAAGTAACACCAAACTCTGCAGCTCTACTGAGCTTTTAGCTTTCAAATGTCCTTGTTTTGTTTCCAACGCTGCAAATATGATTTAGTCAGCTCTCCTCTGTAGACTCAACTGTAGAAGGCTGCTTTTATAATAAAACAACCAAAGCGTACTCTACCTGTCCAGTATCAAATGGCAGGAGTTGATGGTGTGAAACATCTAGCAGCTAAAGAGCCAGATCATTTTTTCAGAAGTTAATAATCAGGTTGACATGAACACGACTCCAAATGAAGGATAATGTTTCTCAGTGTGTTTCAGTGTGAGCTTGCGTTGTGGTTTGCTAACTAATTAGCTAAAGCAAATGAATAAGTGGCTGGTACATCAGGGCTGTGTTTCTGGCTGCCCCCTAGTGGTCAGAAATCACTAAATGCAGCTTTAAATAGCATATTGTTGCTGTTCGGCAGAAACCTTGTATCTCCATGTCATCATTTAATTTTTTTTTTACATAAATCAACATTGGTCAACCTTTAAGATAAGATAAGATAAGGGTTACAGAAAATTGTCTTTGACAAGGCTCCACTCACAAAGAGACATTCACATAGACATAGAAAAACAAGACATGGCGTGTTGAGGTATCAGCTGACTGTGGTGTTCATTTTGTGCTGTTCAGTATGGCTATTGCAGAGGGGATGAAGGATTTCTTGTAGATGTTTTTGCAGGCCATTGGTACCTTAAAACGCCTGCCTGATGGTGGTAGCTGGATGGAGTGATGGAGTGGGTGAGAGGGGTCCTCTGTGATCAGGATGGCTTTCCTGATTACTGAGCGGCTGTACAACTCAGATAGGCAAGGCAAGGTAGCTTTATTTATATAGCACATTTCAGCAACAGGGCAATTCAAGTTGCTTTACATAAAACATTAAATAGCAGATTAAAAAAACACATTAAAGAGCAGTTAAAAACAGTTAACCCCCCCCCCCCCCCAAAAAAAAAACAGGCAGGACCATATTTCTTTACCGTCTCAGCCACCACGGGCCCCGCAGGAACATGTGACTTTGTATTCTTGTTACCCATAACAAGAGTGGAAGTACTTCTCTTTACCTACAATATATTTATATATTTTATGGGAGTTTGTTCCAGACAAGACATGTTTAGTTCTGACCCTGGGGAGATATGGGGGGGGGGGAGCCAGTTATTTTGGCAGCGTGATTCATTATACGTGAGAGTCTTGTTTTGTGTTTGATGGTGAGTTGGTTGTACCAGGAAGAGATATTGAAAGTGAGAACTGATTAAATGAGGGAGCGGTAAACCAAAGCTAACACGTCCTTGCTGATCTGAAAGAGTTTTGGACATTTGGTGCTTTTTTGTATGTTGTGTCTGTTTGTGGGGTTTTACAAATATTTAAACAATTACAAGGTGATTTTTGGATTTGAGAAAATATTTTTTTTAATTAGTCTTTTTTAATTTCCTGTAAAGCATAGGATATACAAGGTTTTCGCCCGACAGCAACAAAAATTATAATACCTAAAATCCAGTGTCTTTTGTGCATTGTGTGTGTGTGTGTGTGTGTGTGTGTGTGTGTGTGTGTGTGTGTGTGTGTTTGTTTGTTTCAGGGTACGAATCCAGATGTGAAGTACGAGGTTCAGTACAGCAGCTATGTCAACGTCACCTCGGACGGTTTTGTGATCCTGAAGAGAGTCGTGAAGACGGAGTCCTTCGCGCTTCAGGTGACGGATGTGAAAACGTTTCTAAAAACCAAGCACTGTAAAATATCTCTGCGTACATTAACTGACACGTCTTACAGTTTTTTGAAGCTGTAAAATTGTATTTTTCCTAAATGCAGCTCAGAGCCGTGGACACGACAACGGGGGAGTTTGGAACAGCTGCCCTCTCTGTTCAGGTCATACCAGGTAAAACATCACTCGGTCATACTGATTGACACGGGTGGAAAGTAACTAAGTACATTTACTTAAGTAAAATGTTTTCTTCATGCATGAAAAAGCATGAATTCATTCATGTAGTACTTCAGGAACAATCAGTAATGTACAAGGATTAATAGTATCTCATGCATGACTAAATGCAGGAACAATACATTAATGAATGCATCAATTAAGGTATTTCAATCATCATGATTTCTGATTTAGAATGATGTTCATATCTTCCTAAGTAAATCAGTTGTTAAAGTGCCAGGCTAAAGAAACTGAATTGTAGAAATCCTGAATAACTAAACATTACTTCTTCACTATTTCATCATGTTTGTGGCCCTTAAAATAAAGTGCTGACATGGTCCATCTCATTGATAAAAAAGATAAGATTAATGGTGGCATATAAAGCAATCGTCTTTGTGACCCCTCAAATAAAAAAAAAGTCAAGAGATTTCTGGTCTTCAGACCTTAGAAGTTTGTAAAAAGTAAAATGTATAAATATTCTACTTGGGTGAGCATTGTTCACAGGCATTGCTGTTTAAGTGCCTTATATTGTTGTGAATAAAGCACCTATAAAAATGCATTTGCAGTAAACTGTATTTGGTGTCTATGTAGTGACCTAATGCTGCGTTCCAACCCGTAACCCGTGTTTTCACAACCCTCTACCCGTGAAAGCGCCCTGGAACGGCAGTCAAACCCGTAACTTACTCCCCATGAACTCATACCACATCGTTGTACTCCCAGTTACAGTTGTTGACGTCACACACACATAAACAACAATGGCGCCCCCTGTTGATGCTGTACAGACGCCGGTGGTTAACATTGAGAAATAGAAATAAATAGACATGAATAGGCAACTTAAAGTAATTCCGCACATTGTTATCAAAACATTACCCATACGATTGTGTACAACTACAGGTTATGTTTATTAAACGAAGCCCAAAATATGTCGCCGACTAGAAATTGGTAGTATCAGCTAGCGCTAGCTAACGTCAACGTTAGGTAGCCGCTAGCTAACGTTTGCCTGGAACACTACCAAGTCGTGAGTCGCGACTTGAAATTGTAACTTACGGGATAAAAATTGTGTCTGGAACACAACATCAGTATTATTGTTAGATTCGGCAGGTGTAATCCTGAGTCGTTCCCCTGTCCTCCCTTTGCAGCCGTGGCCACCCCGTCCCCCTCAAACGTCGGCTACCGTCCGGGCGACATGGCGCTTCTGGGTCTGGTCATGGCGGCTCTGCTGGTCCTCTGCCTCATTGTGATTGGCTTCTTGATTTCCCGCTTGTGGAAGGGAAATGCCAGCATGGACAAACTATGTGAGGTCAGTCAGTATCCTTCATCTCTGAAGTGTTTTTAGCTGTAACATACAAACTTTATTTGAGATGTTGCATCACATCAGGCATTTTAACACCATAAATGCTCCTGAAAGAGTTTTGTTTTATTTACTTTTTGTGTGTATTAAAGGTCCTATTTTTTATGTTTTATATGTGGTTGATTGTTGACTCTGTATGTTCCCATATTAAAGGAATACTAAGGAAAACATTTTGGTGGTATAGCCGATAAGTTGAATCAGAAGATCAAAACCACTCTCAAATTTGTATGTTTAGTATAGAAAATATTTTTATTTCATAGGCTATTGTCCAAAGTTTACAAACGTAATAATTGTGAGGACATTGGAATTGAAGATTCTGTAACTTTCTTTGCTTTTACCAATTTCAAAGTATTTTATTCAATTAATAATAGCTCCATTAAATACTTTCTTTATTTTTCATTTAATTCAACCTTTATTGACCCAGGAAGTCTGAAGACATAGGATCTCCTTTACAAGAGAGACCTTGAGACCAAGACAGATTTTGGAAAATCTGCTTATTTGCTTTAGTGACCAAGAGTTAGATGAAAAGATCATTACCACTCTAATGTCTGTGCTGTATGTATGGAGCTGGTGTCAAGAGTTGATTAGCTTAGCTTAGCATGAAGACAGCTGGCTGTGCCACAATTAACACATTGTATCTTGTTTTCTCAATCCAAACAGAAATGGGAAAAGGACAATTTGTGTTTAAGTGCTACGTTTTCTTGATGAATAACTATTTATATGACTTCTGTGCAGCATCTCCCCCTATAACCAAAAATTATGTTATGCATATATATTTTTGTGTATAGGTAAACAAATTAGATTTTTAAAAGATTATTTTTTGGGCTTTTCTGCCTTTAATGGATAGGACAGCTAGGTGAGAAAGACATGCAGGAAATCATCACAAGTCAGACTCGAACCCTGGACCTCTGCGTAGAGTCATAACTCTCTAAGTATATGTGCGCCTGCTCTACCCACTGAGCCAACCTGGCCACACCAAATTAGATTTAACATGCTAATTATTGCAAGACATATTTTTTTAACTTTGGACAGAGCTAAGCTATCTGTTAATTTGCAGCATTTATGCTAAGCTAAGCTAATTGCCTTCAGACACCAGCTCCATACATAACATAAACATTAAAGTGGTATCGATTTCTCTCGTTAAAAGAGATGATGTGACTCAAAACTTCCTGTTTAAATAAAAGTTAAATAAAATGAAGATGTAATTAAACATTATTGGATCAAAGTAGTAGCTGGTTGATTTTACTGTAAGGTATATGCAGTTATGAAAGTGAAAAGATTACTTTGAAGTTAGTAAAAGCGAAGAAAGTCTGGAAAGTGAAAGGAACTTAAATTCCACTCTCTGACTTTGTAAAAGAAACATTGACAATAGCCTGTCAAATATAAACATTGTTTTCCTTTGAAACGATTAATGTTTTGTGCTGATTTTTTGAAGCCTTAGTTGTCAGTGCGTTACAAAGGCACCTCCGTACTGTGATGGTTTGGGCGTCAGAGACATACTCTGTATGTGCAGTGCTCCTCCTGTGCGGCTTTGATGAATATTTATCAGCTGAAATCCACAGAAGGGCTCTGTGTCAAAGCAGAACAAATGAACTTAGCTCACTCTTGGGGAAGCACGGTGGCATCTGTAACTGTAACAATGCCTCAATATTCTCAATGCTTCATTAACTGCTGTTTTAATGAGGGGCTTCTCTCCTGCCTGTAGTGCCTGGGCCCCTGCCTGAAGTCGGACCAGCCGCGGTCCGGCCACAGGGACTCCCTGCAGTATACCAACGATGGCTTCCAGAATGAGGGCGACCCGAGCCGCGGGGGCGGCAGACGCTGGACCAACGTTCTCCCCAGACGGAGCACCTTCCCCCAGGCACGAGGCCGGGTCATCCCCATGGAGAGACGGAGCCGCCACTGCTCCTCCTGTGGCGTCTACACCAACCACGTCCTCAAGGGGAGCCCCTCGGTGAGACCGTCCCGGAGGGGCAGAGGCGACGGGGACGAGTACAGCCGGAGGTCTATTCTAGCCAAGCAGAGGAGGAAAGAGGGCCAGAAGACAGTGTGGTTCAAGGAGATCGAGGACTCGTCTGACATCGAGGTGGAGATTATCCCAGACACTGTAGGCCGGGTGGAGGAGGAGACGGAGGAGGAGCTGGATATGGAGGGGGTTGTCAGAGACCCGGCGGCCCCGCTGAGAGAGTCCGATGGCGGGCAGGAGAACCAGAGCGCGGAGCCTAGTGAGGAGCGGGACCGTGGAAATAGAGAAAAAGAGAAGGGAGGCCAGGAGCAGGAGGGCTGACAGCGGGGGTCACAGGGGAAACTCCAGTCGGAGAATTAAACTGAGCTTTGTTTTCTTTTCACTTTTTGGAGACGCCAGCCTTCAGCAGGGAGGTCCCAGCAGACCAGGATGACTGGTTAACTGCCCAAACCTCAAGAATACATTCAAGGATCCAAAAAGTATTTATTTTCTACTGTGAGTATCTTCAGAAGACTAGTGTCCAAGGTAATAACTTCATACAATGTTTAAAAACATAAACCTGTCCAACGCATTCTTATGAACGGGTTTGTATATCGCACAAACACTTATGCACAACAATTCGTAAAATATCCTACGAAATTAGGGCAAAGGCCGGTCACATGACGACCTGTTAAGTTTAGTGGTCTTTACAGGTACATTTAGCTGAGAAAAGGTGACTATCATGCAGCGACGAGAGTTGAGACACCAAAACGGCTAGTTAAGATTAGAAAAAAAGATTGTAGTTTGGGTTAAAACGCCAGCCCCCTGAAGTGGTAGACTACTCCCGGGACACAGACACCCGTTTCCTGGGTGAAAGTCGGTTCTTCACGGTCTTATACAGCTGCAGTCATTGTGCTGCATACAGAAATAAATACTTGGAATACAAACTTATTACAGAGCTTTACTTTTCGTAGCTATACCTACGAATGGTCCATGAGACCAGCCTGACTTGTCACTAGTGTTGGCCGAGTATACATTATGAATACGTATACCAAGGTCTTTTTTCCCTCGTAGTTTTGGTTATAACATTGTACTCAACATTGTGTAAATATATTGCGAAAATACACAGCAACATGAATTAAATTATTGGTCAAAATTCCCAGTCACTGTAGTCAAATACACAGTGACTGTGTATTTGTGTATTGCAAATTCCTGTGCAATGTGGGATTATTACTGACTAGGCCTGCACGATAAATCGTTATAAAATCGCAATCTCG
Source organism: Zingel zingel (assembly GCA_023566125.1). Lineage (NCBI taxonomy): Eukaryota > Metazoa > Chordata > Actinopteri > Perciformes > Percidae > Zingel > Zingel zingel. The sequence continues at coordinate 4,651,113 of CM042315.1, forward strand.
ATTCACCCCTGTTCGCGATTTAATTTTTAAATTACTACGTTTTTGGGTTGTTTTTTTTCTCCTCCAATTAATTTATTGAAAACATTTGACATTGACAGGTTTTAATTATGTAAAGACATGTTGAAGGAGTTCAGATAGAGCCTGTATCAGGGCCATATTTAGTTCAGATAGAGCCTGTATCAGGGCCATATTTAGTTCAGATAGAGCCTGTATCAGGGCCATATTTAGTTCAGATAGAGCCTGTATCAGGGCCATATTTAGTTCAGATAGAGCCTGTATCAGGGCCATATTTAGCTCAGATAGAGCCTGTGTCAGGGCCATATTTAGTTCAGATAGAGCCTGTATCAGGGCCATATTTAGTTCAGATAGAGCCTGTATCAGGGCCATATTTAGTTCAGATAGAGCCTGTGTCAGGGCCATATTTAGTTCAGATAGAGCCTGTGTCAGGGCCATATTTAGTTCAGATAGAGCCTGTGTCAGGGCCATATTTAGCTCAGATAGAGCCTGTATCAGGGCCATATTTAGTTCAGATAGAGCCTGTGTCAGGGCCATATTTAGTTCAGATAGAGCCTGTGTCAGGGCCATATTTAGTTCAGATAGAGCCTGTATCAGGGCCATATTTAGCTCAGATAGAGCCTGTACCAGGGCCATATTTAGCTCAATGTGTTATATGTCACTATTTCTGGTAGCCTGCTGTACTTAAATGGTCAGTATGTAGCCTACTTTATTTTCTTTATTCTTTGAAGCCTCTGTGTTTACAGGCTTGTGGTGATGCGTAATGTGCTATAGGTGCCAAAAAAAATAATCTATGTTTGTTACTGCCAATTTGTTTAGTTTTGTCATGGTTCATGTGTGAAATAAGAATTACACTCCGTGAGAAAAGAATCGTGGCAGAGAATCGTGATATCAATTCTAAGATAAAAAATTGTGATTCATATTTTTCCCCTAATCGTGCAGGCCTACCACTGACATTTCTGATGTAAACCTACAGTTTGGGGTAAATGTGAAATGGGTTTCCTCATGTCCGGAAGCAAGTGTTTTGTGGACCGGTACTGGCCCGCGGCCCAGGGGTTGGGAAACTTTGGATTTAAGGTAAAATGCTGGGTGTGTTTCCAGCTTGACTGACTGTCGGACTTCTCTGTCGTCATGTCACCATGTTCCCAGATCTCTGGTGGGCACAGTGTTTTCATGACGGATAGAAACGACGGCCCAAAGTACTAAAGTTGTAATAAAATGGAGATTAGTGGATCACTCACTAATAAGGCATCGTTTATAAAAAGGTTTATACGTTGTGATGAGGGGCTGCAACTAACTCTGCATTATCAATTAATCTGCAGTTTATTTTCTCAATGAATCCAATAATTGTTTTGTCTATATAAAACATCAGAAAAGAGTGAAAATCACATTTATTTAACCCTTGTGTTGTCTTCGTTTCGACCTTGAAAAAAACACTTTTTTTTCTGACATTTGTGACGCCTTTTTTCACAATTTGTTTTTGCGTTTTCCAACGTTTTAAATTTATAATTTTTTCTTCTAAACATTTTAAGCGCTTATTTCTACGTCCGATATTTTCTGATATAAAACAAAAATTTAAAACGGGCCAATGTGACCCGAAGTCAACACAAGGGTTAAAGCCCAATGTGACGTCTTCAAATGTTTTACTTTGTATCACAGTTCAAAACTCAAAGATAAGACAGGAAGAGCAACACTTTCTCACATTTAAACGATCAAACGTTTGACATTCTTGCTTAAAAAAATGACGATCAAAACGTTTGACTCTTTGATTTATCGACTGATCATTGCAGCTCAAGTTGTAATTAATGGTTTTATTAGTTAAATCATTTATTAACGCTTTATAGACCAGTTATGAGTGATTGATCAGAACAACTTTTAGGTTGCCAGGCTTTAAAACACCCTCTACTATGCAACATCCTCTATTCTTAACCGTTGTGTTGTCTTCGTTTCAACCTTGAAAAAAAACATTTTTTCTGACATTTGTGACACCTTTTTCCAACGTTTTACATTTTTATATTTTTCTTCTACACATTTTCAGCACTTATTTCTACGTCCAATATTTTCTGATATAAAACAAAAATTTAAAACGGGCCAATGTGACCCGAAGTCAACACAAGGGTTAAATCATTAAAGTGTGTAGTTATAGGCATAATTTACAGGGGGGGGGGGGGGGGGCTGCAGGTTACAACCTCCCCCATTAATTAAAACTGGCCAGTGCAACCCCCCAACCCCCCAAAAGCCTATTATAATTTCCTTTACATAAATAAAACATTTGAACCATAACTTAATGCAGAAAAGGCACAAATTGTTGCAGAACAATTCACCAGAATGTAGGAAATGAAGTGGTTGATATGCTCAAAAATTAAACTTTCAGATCTCAACCCCCAACCTCCCCGACCCCCCCCCCCCCCAATGTTGAACCCAAACTTACTTCCTCGTCTGTAGTTATAAATGCTAATAAGTTGCAATAAATGGATATTAGTGCAGAAAGTCAAAGAGGTTCATTGGAGTCGTCTACCTGTTGAACTAAAGCTGGTGTTGTTCTAACGACTTACGTTGATCTGTAAAGCATCAATAAATAATAAACTATAGTTTTTAAAACAAAGTGCTAAAAAGACAAATAAAAATGGCAGACAAACAGTTAAGTTATAATCATTTAAAGTGCTCATATTATGCTCATTTTCAGGTTCATAATTGTATTTAGAGGTTATATCAGAATAGGTTTACATGGTTTAATTTACAAAAAAACACCATATTTTTGTTGTACTGCACATTGCTGCAGCTCCTCTTTTCACCCTGTGTGTTGAGCTCTCTGTTTTAGCTACAGAGTGAGACATCTCACTGCTGTTCAATCTTTGTTAGGAGTCGAACATGCTCAGTAGCTAGGTAAGGACTACTAGCCAGTCAGAAGCAGAGTATGAGGGCGTGCCCTGACAGTACCTAGGTAAGGACTACTAGCCAGTCAGAAGCAGAGTATGAGGGCGTGCCCTGACAGTACCTAGGTAAGGACTACTAGCCAGTCAGAAGCAGAGTATGAGGGCGTGCCCTGACAGTAGCTAGGTAAGGACTACTAGCCAGTCAGAAGCAGAGTATGAGGGCGTGCCCTGACAGTACCTAGGTAAGGACTACTAGCCAGTCAGAAGCAGAGTATGAGGGCGTGCCCTGACAGTACCTAGGTAAGGACTACTAGCCAGTCAGAAGCAGAGTATGAGGGCGTGCCCTGACAGTACCTAGGTAAGGACTACTAGCCAGTCAGAAGCAGAGTATGAGGGCGTGCCATGCTAGCAGCTAGGCGAGCATTATAACGTGTGTTCCAAAGTGACCACGTTTGTCTCTGAAGTAAAGGCTGGACTACAATAGAGCTGTTTGGAGCAGTTTGTGAACAGTGTTTTCTGTTGGAGATGGTAAGACCCTTTGGGGTGGACTTTGGGCTTTTTCACTTTGTAAACCTATAACGTGCACAAAAAAAGATATATAACACAATAAAGGAAAGGGAAAACGCCAAACAGCATAATGGGAGCACTTTAAGTTAAATCGATAACATTAATGTTAAGAGAATGCCATCATATTTATAAAACGTGTTTAACAGATAAGTGAAATTGAGGCCACACATGATTTATTAACCAAGAATAAACCTGTTCTAAAGGATGCCTTATTAGAAAGTGGTAACGATCAGGATTTTTTGCATTCATTTAATTTTGTTTGTTGTTGATTTTTCAGGTATTTAATTCACTTGACATTTGTTATTTAGGTTTGTTTCCAAATTGAATTTTCAGGACATTTACTATATCATTTCTACGATATAAAATGACCATGATAGATTTGATCTCCGTCTCCTGCTCCTGGTTTCTGTCCACAGTGACACGGCTCGCTGTGGTGCTGCGATTAGGATTTCACTCTCATTCTGTTCAAGCTTTACTAAACCGGATTTTAAAGTGAAAAATACATGTGGAGAGAAACTTTTATCTACTGAATACTAAACAGCTGAGAGGACGTTTTTATGTGGACTGTATTTTTATTGAGCATGTTAAGTAAAATAACTTGTTTTGTGGATAAATAGCCTATATGGTTAATGTATAGTTGACTTTTTGTACATTAAAGTGATTGAGGGAATAATAAAGTTTAAAGGATTTGTTGAGTCTTGGGAGAACGTCTCGCTGGTACATACATTTCTTTTCCTACACAGTTTCCTACTGTAGGAACTTCTGATATTTAAAAATAAACAGCGGCCCAAGGCCCCATAGGCCGACAGGACATCTAACAGCAAACAAAGGTCTGTTGTGACCCTTTCTATTCTGAATTTATAATCCGTGGACTTTTTGTATTTGAAAGACTTCCCTCAAGCCGAGAAAAACGATTTAGAAACCTGTGACATCACAATTTAAAGTCTCTGGGCTGAGCAGAAACTCAGAAGTGTAAAAACTTTTTGGCGTATGAGCCAGGCAAACTGAGTAGCCGCCATTTTAGGGTCCAGTATCCAGTTATTAATATACATCCATGACTGAGATGTACCCTATAAGCCTGGTTCTGGGGAGAAGACTTTGATTCTTTTGGGCATATGTGGAAGATCCGGAAATAGTGTTTATTGAACATTAAAGCATCTAAAAAATGTAGAAACTCAAAATACTTCTGGAAATGAGCATAAGCATACAAATAACAAGATCACATGAGACACAGCCATCTTCTCACCGTATACATACTGGGAACTATATTCTCAGAAGGCGAAGCACTGCTACTTGGGCGGCACCTGAGAAGCCCCGTGGTGAGGAGCAGAGTGTAACAACAGGGCTTTTCAGGTGTTGTGCAAATCACTCCGCCCAAGTAGCAGAAGTAGCAGTGCTTCACCTTCTGAGAATATAGTTACCAGTTTGTATACGGTTAGAAGATGGCTGTGTCTCATGTGACCTTGTTATTTGTACACGCTGTGACTTTACAAATCACAACATGTAAATAGGAAAATGTTGGAGTTATTTTGTCACTTATTGGGAGCAGTAGGCTAGATGGAGCTGGTTACCTTCAGGATCTGTGCTAAGCTAGGCTAGCAGTGGAACCGTCAGACAGAGTTACAACACGCACAGAGATGAGAAGGGTATGTATGGACTTATCTAACTCTGGGGGATACGCTGAATAAGACAAAGTCCCAATAAGTCGGTGTGTTACTTTAAGGCTTTTAATGAGATCATCTTCTAAGAGAAGCTACAAACCAGTTGAGACTCGCTGCTCCTTTTAAAAAGTGTTTATTCAGGCCCATCACATTACTATACACCTCAAAGTCAGTAGTGGAGGAACAACAACTCTCTCCTAAAATGAAAATTAAGTTTTGTTTAAAACAAATCCCTGATTTTAAAAAGTAATGATCACTTAAGATGTTTATGAAAGGGCAGTACTGTTACAATCAACTGATTCCTGATCATGTACCCCCGCCACACAAACTTATCAAATCTCCAGTCGGTTTCACACACTCTGCTGGAAATCGTACAAAATCTTCAGATCAGTGCATTTAGGCTCTACACAAAATCTATTGCTAAATACGGTTGGATTGCAAAGCAACAGAAAACGTGTGCAGCTCAGTCTCCTAAAACTTGGGATGCTCAGCACTTGCAGGACGTGCTCACTTGGCCTTGGCAAAGCCCACCCGGTTGTTGTCCCGATCAAAGACAGTGTAGTATGGACCGATGAATACATCTCCCAGAATCCACAGGGGCCCGGCCGGGGCTGGGATGTCCAGACCCATGAAGCCGCTCAGACACATGGTCTTTCCAGCCTGACTTACCTGAATAATTACAAGGAGAAAGACCGAGTCAGAGCTGCTGAAGGGTTATAAAATAAATCTGGGAACATGTAATCACTCCTCAGGCAACAAAGCAGCATCCTCCCCACTTTGCCAAGGGAAACAAAAGCTGCAATTGTTTAGTTTTTTTTTAAATTTTTTTTTTTTTAAATGACGCAACACAGTCCGTGTTGTACTGGTGCTGCAGGAGCAGACTCTGTGGCCCCCTGCTGGATAATGAACATCACGTCTCACCTTGAGGATGTACTGCTCTCCGGTCAGAGAGTAGGACTGGCCGCCCACGTTGAAGGTGATGACAGGCAGCGATGGGATCTTATCACAGCTCACCATGTACTGAAACACAACCAGAAGCCACTTACTATTAAATGCACTGCTTATTTGTTAAATTCATTGTTTTAACTACAAACTGACAAGACTGGGGAATAAGCGGCATAAAAAACTGTTTTTACGTTTGATTTGATTCCACAACAGTAAAGTAAATGTACAGTGAAGCCTGCCCTTTCATAAATTAACTGGAAAATATGATGATGCAATAAAAAAGAAAATTAAAATGAAACTCAAATAACTACTTTAATATAGCCATTGTAACTTCAACATGCTTATTTATTATTTACTATTTTCAGGGGCGGATTAATCCACATTTGTTGCTCTAGTGAGTATTTGTGGCAGCAGGACGGTGTTTGCGGAATTGAGTACATTAAAGAAAATATTGAACATCAGACGTATTCTTTAAAAGCAAGAGGATTGCAGTGGGCCTTGTATCTTTTATATTTAAAAAAATAAAAAATAAAAGTTTGCTTCTACATCAGAGCGGTTGAATGCAGTTTGTGTGCCTCACCTCTCCCTGGATGAGTGGCGTGGCTCCGATGGCCTTCTGCAGGGCCCTGACCTCCACAGAGGGGCCGGTGATCAGAGACGTCCCGGTGTCCACGATGGCCTCGCAGCCGCTCTTACACAGACTCAGCTGACTGCCCACGGCCATCCTGTTACACACACAAAGCAACACGTTTCAGTATTCAAAGTACCATCACAGCATCACTGTGGCATGGAAGTTATACACTAAAGTAAGCACTAGGGATGGGCATGATTAATCGACGATCGATAATTGATCATTAAGAATTTCGCCGATCACGTTAATTTGTTATCGATAACTAATGCAGGTTGCGTAACGTAGTGCGAGTCTTGAAGCAATGAAATGAATTTCACTGTGTGGCAGCAATTAAACATTTTACCACACGGGGGCGCCATAGGCTACTCAGTTACCTGCAAGTGTCTGTTTTGATTTCAAAAGTAATCATGAAGAGGTCACGGCGAAGTGTGGCGTAGGACCATTTTGATTAAAAAAAAAAATGACTTAGTTCACTGCAAACACTGCGATGCCGTGTACAGCACGGCCACGACTCAAATGATGTACCACTTAAACAAAGTACATCCGACCCTGGTTAATGTCGGTGGCAGTGCATCCTGCTCTCAGTCTCAACCTAGCATCGTGTCGGCCTTAGCACGGAGGAGCTGTGATGCACAACGAGCAGAGAAAATTACCCAAGGGATTCGCCGGGCTGGAGGTACCTGTGCATCGTCAGTCCCCTCAGAGCGGGTGTTTTCGGCAGCTGGACTGGCGGTCACCAGGTTGCGGTCGCGTCTGACCCCAGATCATGTCAACATACTTATCTTTCTCAACAAAAATCAGTAGACTGGTGCAGAAGTTGTATGTGAGTTACTAGTTCTGTTTTATGAGGCTTTGTTAAGTAGCCTAATTCATTGTTTAGGCTAATCTCTCTCACCCTCTTTCTCGACTCCGTGCCTTGAATAGTTTTGAGTTACATTTTGACGAAACCTGTCAGATCTAAGTATTATTATTTTGGTTAAGTTACTGTTTAACATGATTCTTTTTTTAATGTATTTATTATTTGGGAACAAACGAGGGTCTCTATTTAAGAACGCCGGCTCGCAGCTGCAGGTTCCGCTGCTTTAGAGCACTGAAGCGCATATCTTTAAGTTTAGTTTAACGTCCAATTTAACTGCTACAAGTTGCTCTTCTTGTAATAAACAATTTTCTTAACGAGCGATTATTTTTCAAAATCAACCAAACATTTTTAATGGCAAACAGTTTCCCATAGCACGTGGTGAAGTCTCCAAATTGCTTGTTTTGTCCAACCAACAGTCAATAGTTAATATAGTCAAACTACAATTATATACAAAGCAGAAAATCCTCACATTTCAAAAGATGGACACAGCAAATGTTTGAAGAAAAGAAAATAATTGTCATTAACAAATCTTAACTTAATCTTTAATCTCTTCAACGTATGGGTTTCCATACTTTTGTTTGTCCGCGTGTATAGTTTAAGATGCAAAATACGATCATCACCAGGCGGAGAAGCTAGAACTGCACGACTTGAAGAATGATGATAATATAATGATCTCTGTGTTTGGACTGGAATATTGGAGCCCCACTCACCCGTCCATGTGGATCTGCCAGTAGGCCTGGCGGGAGATGTTGACGTAGTTGAAGTCACCGGTGTAGTATTTGGGGTCGGTTCCTCCCAGCAGCAGCTCACCGCCGGGCTCGGTGTCCGGGTTCCTGACCACACAGAAGACAGGAACTTCAGGATCAACTTTGAAGGATGGCTTTAAAGTGTCGTTTCAGCTCTTGCAGTATCAAGACATGCAGCGAGTTTGTTTTAGATTTATACATAGTGTTCAAATATGTCAGTTTCTGAAACGTCTGCTACCACAACACGTCGGACAGAGTCCACTGGACTCGACCTTTGTCAGAGAAAGTATTTCAAGGCAAATAAAACCAAAACTAAATCAGTCATCGCTGCAGCTCGATACCACTAAAGTGGTTTTAAGTAAAGAAAAGGTTTTCTTATTTGGATGAACCGGCTTCTTAAGAAGGTATTACGAAAAATTTTTATTCAGCAATTTAAGATTCCAAAAAAATGTCCATAGTTAAGGCAGCAAACAGTTACCAATTTAAATAGCAACAGTAGCATTCATTTGGAGTCATGTTGTTGTTTCATATGTATTCCACAAACCTGATATGTCTTTTTCATTTGTTAAAAACTTTCTTCACCAGCTAGTTGCAGGATTTAATGCTGGTCAGGTACTGTACAGTGAGTTTATTAGCTCCTTTTTTTGCTGCCTGCTGCTGCCGATAGTCGAGAGCGCCGAGACGGAAACTGCAGCCTAATGCTATGAGCTAAAAAGCACTAAAACGCTCCTCGGAGCTGCAGTCGGGTGATATTTCTCAGTGTGACCTCTTTCAGTCAGTTCATCCACGTAAAAAAAATGATTAGTGCAGCTTTAAATGATAAATCTAATGAACTAAAATGACAGTTCTAAATAAATATCTATGCATGTCAACAATTTGTTCACAACCCACTCTTAAAGTGCTCATATTATGCTCATTTTCAGGTTCATAAATTGTATTTAGAGCTTATATCAGAATAGGTTTACTTTTCAAAAACACCATATTTGTGTTGTACTGCACATTGCTGCAGCTCCTCTTTTCCCCCTGTGTGTTGAGCTCTCTGTTTTAACTACAGAGTGAGACCTCTCACTTCTGTTCCATCTTTGTTGGGAGTCACATGTGCAGTAGCTAGGTAAGGACTACTAGCCAGTCAGAAGCAGAGTATGAGGGCATGCCCTGACAGTACCTAGGTAAGGACTACTAGCCAGTCAGAAGCAGAGTATGAGGGCGTGCCCTGACAGTAGCTAGGTAAGGACTACTAGCCAGTCAGAAGCAGAGTATGAGGGCGTGCCCTGACAGTACCTAGGTAAGGACTACTAGCCAGTCAGAAGCAGAGTATGAGGGCGTGCCCTGACAGTACCTAGGTAAGGACTACTAGCCAGTCAGAAGCAGAGTATGAGGGCGTGCCCTGACAGTACCTAGGTAAGGACTACTAGCCAGTCAGGAGCAGAGTATGAGGGCGTGCCCTGACAGTACCTAGGTAAGGACTACTAGCCAGTCAGAAGCAGAGTATGAGGGTGTGCCCTGACAGTAGCTAGGTAAGGACTACTAGCCAGTCAGAAGCAGAGTATGAGGGTGTGCCCTGACAGTACCTAGGTAAGGACTACTAGCCAGTCAGAAGCAGAGTATGAGGGCGTGCCCTGACAGTAGCTAGGTAAGGACTACTAGCCAGTCAGAAGCAGAGGATGAGGGCGTGCCCTGACAGTACCTAGGTAAGGACTACTAGCCAGTCAGAAGCAGAGTATGAGGGCGTGCCCTGACAGTACCTAGGTAAGGACTACTAGCCAGTCAGAAGCAGAGGATGAGGGCGTGCCATGCTAGCAGCTAGGCGAGCATTATAACGTGTGTTCCAAAGTGACCACATTTGTCTCTGAAGTAAAGGCTGGACTACAATAGAGCTGTTTGGAGCAGTTTGTGAACAGTGTTTTCTGTTGGAGATGGTAAGTCCCTTTGGGGTGGACTTTGGGCTTTTTCACTTTGTAAACCTATAACGTGCACAAAAAAAGATATATAACACAATAAAGGAAAGGGAAAAAGCCCAAACGCATAATATGAGCACTTTTAAGTTTTTAAATTCATAATTTCAGAAAGTCCCTCATACAGAATTCTAAAAATTACTGAGTGTCTATGATAAAGTGCTTTATACATGTAATTAATAAATTATTAATGGGACAAGAAATGTTGTCATGTGTTCTTTACCGTCACTAAATGTTATGGTGAGAGAGAATCTCTCTCTCTCTCTCTCTCTCTCTCTAATAATGCAGCTTTTAGACTGACCATTTTCAAAAATTCAGGACAGAAGGCCATTCAACACAGCCCAACAGTACAGGACAAAAATGAAATGAAACTAGATCACAGAAAAAAAATAATATACAAGGATCATAATGCAAAAAGTGGCGCAAACAGAAAACTATGAAGTGGTGTGATGCACTGGAGGGTGTTTGGGCACCCGGTTCTGTTTCTCCACCTGTTCAGGTAGAAGGAGAAGACGTTCTGCTCCACCTTCTTCTGGCTCATGATGTTGTCAAAGACCGGAGCCACCCCGTCTACGGAGATGCGTGGGTAGGCCATGCCGAGGATCCCATCGAACTTAGCTGCAATGAAGGCCACGCCGGGCTGCTTGATGGCTTCTCCGAAAAGCTGCTTTTCCACAGATATGTCTCCAATCTAGAAAAACATTAAAAAAAAAAAAAGATAAAGAAAATACAACTTAGTCACGTAAAGCTTCACTGAAACTACAGTTTACTGCGATGCTAACGTGCAAGATAATCTTACCGTGCACGTGTCCTGACTGAGGTAGCCTGACAAACTGCCACTTCCATACTGGATGGCGAAGGCAGTGCCGTTCTTAACGTATGAGCGGGACTTGGCAGAATTATATTTGTGGTGAAGCACTGTGAAAAAGGAGAAATTATATTTAAAGCTTTAACATACAACGTATGGATTTCCGACCCTATACTAGGGTCGGGTATCTTTTGGTCCCCCACCCCCCATTACCAATATCACACTTTTAAAAAAAACGAGGCCTAAACCAATAAAGAAATGAAGCACAAAACAGTCGGTTTTAAAGAACAGCTCGTTCGTTGTTTAGGCCATATAGTCATACATAAATCATGTAAGCATTTTTCCCACAATGTCAAATGCGTTAAATAAAAATAAGAACCACTAGATGGCAGAAAGTATTTTACAACAGCAGCTTGAGTTTCTCGAGCACCACCAAGTCCCGTCTGTACCGTTTCTCCGACAACTCCCAACTCTAAAGACAGCTACACACCGACCAGACGGCCAACTGGCGGCAGAAAAGGCAGTTGGACTGATCAGTCTCCCTCAGTTGGTCAAAAAAGTGCCTCGTTACACACCAAAGCGGGCGGTGATAATCTGTATTGTCGCCAATAAAAAAAGAAAACCGGCAGCTGATTGGACGAACGTGTCACGTGGGTCTGGCTGCTACTTCCGGATTTTGGATTTTTCAACCGGCCATTACTGGCAACTCATTCAGAATACGACCTCATATTGTACTAAAATAGTTCACCGAAACGTGTTTCTGAAAACATTTTAAGCGAGAAATAGGCCATGCAGTTGCTGAATCTGTCTTCATTTCAGATCGACAAAAGGTCAGTTTAAAAGATTTGAGGCTTAGTCACGCTCATCCTGCTCGCCATTTCCAGGTCAGTCCCGACTGCCCTGTCGCCGACTGAGCACGTCAGGTCGGCCAAAATGAAGGCCGACAGCTCCTCAGCTCCTCCAACGGACGACGGCATGGAACACACCGAACAGACTCGAGTCATCGACCTCGCCAGACTGTCCGACGGCCGATTATCGGCCCCGTGTGTAGCTGCCTTTAGATCAGCTAGTCTCCTGTGTCTTTAGCTGCAGACTGTTGTATGTCTCGGTGTTTAAATCCCTTCCAGTGAAATACAGACAACAGTAGACCGCTTAGCTGTCTGCAAACTGTGTTTAAGCCAGCTACAAGCTAACAGTAGGCTAACATTACCTGCTGCCAAGTGTAATGTTATCTATCGTCTTGTGCAGAAATGCTTCTGTAGACAGACAGAAGTTGGACTTACAGCATGCGATGTCTAAGAGGGAGCAGTGAACGGAGGGCACCCACAGGTTGGAGGATCCGGTGTCAAACACCACAGTGAAGATCTGAGGCGGTGTACCCAGGCCAATCTCACCATAATACTGGGCCTGGACAAAAAAACAAACAAACAAACAAACAAACATGTTCATGTTTATTACAACCGCCTGTATCTTAAAAGCTTTCAGAATTTTACCCAAAAGAACATGAGCTTTAAAATCCCAACAGTAAACAAATCTGAGAGAGAACACAGGCTTCTGGAGCTGGTGTCATGTTTTTCAGATTACTGTATAAATATCCTTTAAAGCAGAAAGCGGGTCAACAGCAGAGAAACTGAGCAGGTCTAATGATTAAAACAACAAAACAAAGCTGCTGATTAGGCCCGACAGCTGTTGGTGTCAGCGAATGTTTTCGAAAAGACGCAGGTCAAATAGTTACAGAGTCATGTCAATAAATCACTTCTAGTTTCACAGTTACAGTGTGACACAACAAATCATTACTCCACAAATTTAGGAGCTGACACAAACTTCCATTTCATGTGACTGTGAGATTTGTCAAATCACCCAGGCCCTCAAAGTACTTCCTTTTTCAGAGCAATATGTGATAGCCGCTTGATTTAATCTGTGTTTGGGGTTGGTTAGTTGTATCTAGCAGTTTAGATTATTTGTTGTGATTTTGAGGCATCAGTCTTTGATATTTCTTCCTTTAACCCAATACAATGGCAGCGACTATGCTACGGAAAATATCGCGATACTATGCTGTATCGATGTTTTTCCACTCTTCTCATCTTACAATCTTAAAAAGGCTGACTGATTTCAAGGTGATTGCTTAATACATCAAGTAAAACCGAGAGCAAACAAACTTTCTGTCAGCTGACGGGGATCAAGAGGCTTACAGATCAGCAGTGAGTCAGCCATCACGCGGTAAACATTCCCTCTTCTGTCACTCTCAGCTCATCACCTAAAAGCTGATATTAGTCTACAGAAGAATGAATCAGCCTTTCTAAAAAAAAAAAAAGAAAGAAAAAAAGCTGTGCTCAGAGGATTTTCTGGTCGTGATAGGCAAAGTCTAATTTACCATTCAGCTGAGAGGATTTACAGAAGCGGGCCGAGGTGGTCACAACACAACAGGGCCTTTGTTGTGGCTCTCCCCTAGCTTGGCTTTTGAGCTTCAGATCAATGCATTAGGGGAAAGGGAAGCCTTAAGAGTCCACAGTTCAGTGGCTTGGAGAGTGATGCTTACGTCAAGGTAGTTCTTCAGGGTTTCTGGAGTGGGTCCATTACTGGAGGGGAAGCCAAAGTTGTACTTAAGGGAGTGCCTGTGGGCCAGAAGCTCCTCGGCTCTTCTCCCCGAGTCTGTCAGCTCACGTCTGATGGAACGGAATTTCTTTAAGGGAATTCTGAACGATGAGAAACAGGAAAAAAAAACAAAAAAACAAACAAACTGTTAATTCACAGGCTCTGAATGTTTGTTTTGGGGAGGGGGTTGAAGAATATAACCAAGCACAAAGTAGGGATACTAAATCAAATATTTTGGTCACTATTGAAAACGCAATTATTTAACATGATCACTCATTGATTTTTGGAAAGATGTTGCATTTACTGAACTTAAAAAAAACAATGAAAACACCCTGAACTGTGAAATAGCCCTTAATATTTTTTCCCCATTGAACCTTCTGAATTCCCCCCTAAAATACATTCAAATGTTTGAATAGTATTATATAAACACAAAATAGGTACACTTTCACAATCTTTTGAAAACAATTGATACAATACAAAAAAAGAAAACAAATGTGTGTCATTCAGAACAAGACTAAATAAAGAGTTTACTTGCTAACTGCAATTTGCAAAATTATTGTTTCTCAATTACCTTGTTTTTGTGATCATTAGAAGACTATCGTGATCAAAATTCAATTAATTGCACAGCTCTAGTACAAATGAAGTTTATCACGCAACTTCATTTACGAAATACACAGACGCCACTGGTGGCCTTGCAGATAAGATTTCACCCACATACCTCCTCCTTATCTACACAAAGACATCGTGTGTGTTGCAATATATTGCAAGTCCAACGCATACTACAGCAATGCCTGTGACCACAACATGTCCACATTAAGTCAAAATGTTCCACTCAGAGGCCATAGGTACACCAAGCTAAAACTAATCCAGTCTAATACAACAGTAGAAATCCTCCCTTGATGAAGATTAAAATGTTCAGTTTGTGTTGAGAGAGTTTCCTATTATCAATAAGGGTAGGCTAAAGAAACATCAGTTTGAAGCAATAGTGTTCCAACAGCAACACAAATGATTGTACAGTTGAATCAACACGTCTCATTATAACGCCTGCATGTTCCCAGTATGTTCATTTATATTGTTAAATCTTTACTGGCTAAATTACCACAGTACATATCCAGTTTACACACATTTCTCCAGTAGCTATAACACTAGAGCAGATACAAGTCTACGCATGCTCGCAATGCAGCTGGGCAAAATCTGCCTTTTTCCTCCAACGCACCGCAAGCTTGGAATGAGCTGCAGGGCATACTTAACTAGAAATCTTCAACCTCTCAATAGGTTTGAGTCATGTATTTACAGAACAATGTTATTGCTTGTAACAGGTGCCATTATATGCCAGGATTCTTCCGTTTTGTGAGGTTATCCGTCTTCCTCGTATATGAAACTTTATTTTGCTGCCCATCTTTACCAGGACTCCCTGGCAGAAGAAACACTGTATCTCAATGGGACCTTTCTGCTTAATTAAAGGATAAATGAACAGAAAATAAATAGGGAGGATTTATTGTACGTATTGCGGGGGTTTCTGACAACTTCAGCTACTTTCAAGGTGCATGGAGATGGGAACACTTGTAGCAAGTAGAACAACTTTCTTGTAAGGCCGACGCAGTTTGGCTTGTGGCCTTCATCAGGTTCAACTGGACTGTTGTATTGCACTGCATTAGCTTTACCTACCTGCCTAATAAACTCAATCTATATCCCAACTCCATCCAATTTTAATGAGTTCATGAAGAGTCAACTAACTGCATTTGGCTTCGTCATTCCCCCCCTGAAGAAATTTAATATTAAAACTAAGAGCAATCCTTCTGTTAAAGCTATAGTGCGTCTAATTACAGTACAAGAGAAACGTATTAGATAGACGCTGAGATACTTGTACTTCTATTTCAGGGTATGTTATACTACTACATTTCAGAAGCAAATGTACTTTTGACTCCTTTACATTTATTTCAATATAAGTAGCCTATAGTTATATAGTTACTTCTCGGATTAATACTTTACTTACAAAACACATGGACCAGTTTTATAAAATATAATGCATTGTTAGATTGAGTACATGTTGCCAATATTTTTTTTTTTCTACTAACTTTTGCTTAGTAGAATTTTTAATGCAGAATTTACTTGGAGTATTTTAATACTACTTTTACTTAAGTAAATGAGCTGAATACTTCCTCCACTGCTTGGTTCTTCTCCTTCTGGAAACCAGACTCGTAGGTCCCGTGGATGAAAGTAACGGAGTACAATTTTGAGATACTTTTACAATATTTCATTATTATGCTACTTGCACACTGGTTACTTCAAATTTAATGTTATACAGAATACATACTTTATTTTGACACACAAAAAATTATTATGGGACAAGAAATGTCATGTGTTCTTTACCGTCACTAAATGTTATGACCACGTTTGTGAGAATGATCCATCTGCACATTATCTTTATCTACTTCTGTCACACACACACACACACACACACACACACACACACACACACACACACACACACACACACACACACACACACACACACACACACACACACACGTCCATTTTATTCTAAGCAATTGTATTTACATGTACATTCTTTACATCCTTCCAAGTATATTTTTTTTAGTAGTTGTGGCACTTTTAATCTTTGCTATCTTATTTATTATTTCTAGTATATTTTCTTGTTTTTTTCTGTAAGTGTGTGAGTGAGTATGAGCTTGTAACTTGCTGCTTCTAAGAGTAATTTCTCAATTTGGGATTAATATAATCAATCATAACATAATATTACAAAAGGTGCCAAATCATAAATATACATATAGGCAATGCCCAAAATAAATAAATACATAAAGAAATAAATAAATAAAAAAAAATATATATATATATATATATATATATATATATATATATATATATATATATATATATATATATATATATATAAATATCACACTGAAATGTAAGATGCACCCCCAGTGAGATGAATTGGTATATCACAGGATCAGCTGTCCTCGCTGGAACAGACTATTACAAAGAAACAAAAGGGGATACAAGCTAGCTAGCGTTAGCTCTATGAATATATATATATCGAGCTAAAGTCGCTGTTAGCTAACACATTCCTCCTCTAGCTTACGTGACTTTGTAGATATTGCAGGTTTAAAATGTGCAACTAGACCGTCTTCCGTTACAAAGTGTTAGGTAACATTGTGTAACGTGCACGCTAGCTAGCATTAGTTCACATAAATCGTGTTTACTTCGCTTATAAAACAACACTTGTATTAATACTTGACATTCTTACCGGACCAGGGCGTCGTTGGTCAGGGCTAACGCCGCGAACACAAACAGGAGTAAGACCTTCATTGTAACAGTCGGAGGACAGTCACAACAATGACGGAGCAGTTTAGAGATTCGGGTTCAGCCTGTTGTCGCCAAACTGCTGCAGAGTTTAACAGCTGACTGGGAGCTCACGTGAGGCCGACTCCTTTACAATTACGTCACTTCCGGTGGTTGTTGAACTGACCGTTAACTCTCTGTGTGCAATACATCCATGGTGGGCAAGCCGCTTTTACATTTAATAGCTACACTGGGTATTTATTGCATTGCAGATATCCTTAATTCAGTTATTCCTAGTCATAAAGAACATTTCAGATATCCACAGTGGCATTATTGAAAAAAAAAATATATAGATATCTTTATATATAGATAAAGATATCCACAATATGTGTGTGGGTATCTGCAATTGCATTGTTTCTAGTCATAACTCTAGCCCTAATTGTAGATATTTGAAATTGCATATTTACTAGTCACAATGACAATTTTGGTAATCCGTAATTACATTTGTAGCTTCAAGTCAAAATGTATTATAGATATTCAAAATTACATTAAGTACATATAGCCTAGTCAAATATTTATGTTTACAAGAGCCAGGAGTCAAATTCCCTGAATGTGTTCACACTTACTTGCTCGTTAAAACTAATTCTGATTATGACAGTATGGATATCTGGAATGGTTTTCCATTTTGGACATCTGAAATCAAAATTATGAATAGTAACCATAGTAACAAATGGATTGTAGATATCTGAAATTGAAGTTCTTCCTGTAAGAATTATATGTCAGATATCCAGAATGTTTATTGTAGATAGGAAGAATTACTTTGTAGATATCTAAAATGTTCTTTATGACGAGTCAGTACAATCAAAGTTAAAGTTATCTTGAATTTCTTTTAAGAATGTTAGGCTATAGTCTTCTTCTTATGCCTGACACCCCTTGGGGGGTATAGGCCGTCGACAAAGGACCTCCAGAAAACTTGGTCGCTGGCTTCTCTTCCCCTGGGGGTTCCACATAATGTTCTTCATGGTGGAAAGAAGTGTTGTCGGTCTTGAGGCTTCCAGGAGCTCCTGGCTTTCGCCACTCAACGTCATAGGTCTTCGAGAGTTGAAGAGCCTTTCTCTCCCAGGTCAAAGTTCTCTCTTTGTTTCCTTGTTGTCGTTTCTGTAACATCTTGTTTTTTCCGGGGTGGGGTTGTTAGGCCCACGCCCAACCCCCAACCTGGAGGGCTAAAAGATGTAATCCTTGACCAGCCGTCCAAGGCATTTCATCACCACAGAGATTAGCCACTGGGCATCATCATGTGTTTTGTGTGCAAAAATCTTAATTTGTAAAGTAGCTAAAGCTGTCAGATAAATGTTGTAGAGTGCAGGTAGAAGGTGGCATGAAAAGAAAAGAGTCAAGTGAAGTACAAGTACCTCAAATCTTTGTTCAAGTAGGCCTAGAGTACTTGAGTGCATGTAGCCTATTTAATTATATATCAGTGGTGCAATTACATCTTCCACCAGGTGAAATGTTTGGTGGAGAAGTTACACTTACACACATCTTCAAAAGTATGTCTCCTTTTTTTCCGTTACATTCAAGCCATTGCCAGATGAGTTTCTACAAAGCTAATTAAGACTATCAGCTCCACACAACTCTCTCTGTATTTCTCAGTATGACTATGTTCAGAAGATTGTGGCGTCCGGCGACTTTTGCACGCAGAAACTCGAGTGAAGAAAATTATTATTTGGAAATAATGCCTTCTTTTGGGCGACGACAGACCAATAGAGAAAGTTTTCATCCAAGGAACTGCCCACAACTTCAAGAGAATATATTTGTAAAACTGAGAAATGTTTGGGACGATAAAATGTGAATCCACAAGGGGAGAAGCTTGTTTTTGTCATTTCGATATTAAATCTTTTTGTTAAAAACTCAAGAAAAATGCAACAGGGGTGAGTGAGTGATCACAGAAGGCTTGTATCATGTGGACGCGCCGACCTTGTTGTCATTACTTAGAATTCCTCATGGGGGAGACAGAAACTATGCACTATAGCTTTAAGCAGTGAATGGTTAGCGATCAGTTAACAAATGAGTGTTTGCACATATGAGGAGGGGGTGTGTGACCTCAGGTGAATAAGTGTAGCATTTTGATTGGTTGTGTTTGGAAAAGGAAAGCAAGTCACTTCCTATTAGATGTTTGTGTCTTAGGTAGAGACGTGTGTGTAGTGTTTTTAAAATAGTGTCTTAAGCAATTGAAAACTGAGTGAAGGGCTGAGAAATAGCTTATGGTTTTGGAGATTTAGTGTGTACTTTGACTCTTTGAGTGAGAGGTTTCAAAAACGTGTAACATGTAACGTTTTTGTGTGTAAGCAGTTATAAAAAAAACAAACTAAAATGAATCAAACCACCTCTACTGTTGGAGGCACACCAGTAAATATAATCTGCCTTGTAATGACGAGGACTGGTCAGATAGTGGCGGCCTTGTCCCAAATACCAGAGACCACCAGCCAGGATTCTCCCTCAGTCTACAAATCATATTCAAACCTTTCTCTCATAACAACTCATCAAGGAAACTCTGAGCTATTACCGTAACACATCACAATTACAGACAAGCGACTTCTTCCTTTCTAACATACACTAACAATGAACATAGATGACGGCATGTTTAACAGCATGTCTAAAGTCTGACAGCACGACTGCTTGAAGGAAATACTGCAACTGCAGATTTTACTAAACGAAAAAAAAAATAAATAGAAGTGCAATAAACCCAAAGGTAATACTAAACAGAACTGAAAAACTAATTTCAATTTCTGACATTTCCAGATAAATCCTGGCAATAAACATTCATTTATTTATAATCTTATTTAGTATCCCAAAGGGTCCATATTGTATTTATGATTTATTAATTTAAATCTGTCATCCTTTTATCACACGCTCCTAAAACTAATTGTTTTTAGGTGGCTTATATCTTGCAGACGTGGATGGCTATATGTGTGTTATTTTTATGGGGGGGGGTCTGTATAGGTCTGTAGGGTGTTGGGTTGGGAATCTCAGGGTCACTGGTCCCCATATGGACCAAAGTACGGAGTGTGGACAGTTACACTGTTAGCCCTTCCTGTAATTTTTACAATAGTATAATATACCACAGAATGCCCAGTAAACCTCTTTAACATCTTTACAGTTAGTTACACTAACAATTACAGTGTCATAATGTAAACCACAACTATAGTAGAGCAGTTTTACTGTAGAGAACATTCACAGTAAAGCTGTTTTACTGTAAAACATAATTACTGTAAAGGTATTGTAAATTAAATTGTGGTAACTTACTGGCAACTGACGTTGGTGAGTTATTTTGACTAATATTTAAGATCAGAGGATGTTGATGGATAATCACTGACTGGTTTTGGTCAAAGTTGAGTCAGGATACTTTTTTGAAACCATTTAGACATTTTTTTCAAATGCTATGAAATTGAATAAAACACCCAAAATGCAATGAAAGTAATCCTTAGTTTTACCTGTGAAGAATGTTGCATGGCTTCCATACAATTTACATCCATGCATCCATGTTATTTTTGGGCAATTTGGTTGAAAGAAACCCATATTTTTATATAAAACATTAGAAAAAGGGTCAAATTTGACCCGAAGACAACATAAGGATGGAATAATTTTTCATGAAAAAAGTAAAAAGTCTCTGATTCTAGCTTGTTAAATCTGAATATTTTCTAGTTTATTCTCTCCTCTGTGACAATAAACTTAATATCTTTGAGTTGAGGATGTCATCTTGGGCATTGGGAAACACTGATCCAAATGTTTTACCATTTTCTGACATTTCTTAGATCCAAGAACTAAGTAGTAGTTGCAGCTATAGCTATAACACATTAGAGAGCTTCTATTTCCAAATACATGTGGGAACTCAACACGCACAGAGCTAGAGTAGATCCATTACCCTTATTACTGAGTATGACTCAGGCACATTAAAAATATGGAAATGTAACTTCTGACTCAGTCAGGATTTACACTACAGTAGGTATCACATGGGGAGTGCTGAGCTCCATTTCCTCAAATTAATCCTGTGCTTAGAAATGGCTGAGTCATGTTTAGGAGCAAGAGCCTGAACACTAAACAGAGATGGATTAGAGTCACATCTGCACTACCGTGAAGTGACATCAAGTGTTTTGGCTAATTCACCTCCAGAAACTGCTGCCTCTAAAATGTTTTCAGAATGCCTCCAGCAATGCTTTTAATGATTACATTCAGCTGCATCTTGAGATGACGTTTATAATTTACATCCATGATAACTTACATTCACAGAAACCCTGCAAAATGTCTCAGTATAATTGTATAACTGAAAAGTAAACATTAACTATTGCTCCCCAGAGGCAGACACATCTGGCTGTAGATTTTTTCCTGGTTGTATTTATGATTGTGGTTGACTTTAGGAAATACAGTCACCTAAAGGATTATTAGGAACACCATACTAATACCGTGTTTGACCCCCTTTCGCCTTCAGAACTGCCTTAATTCTTCGTGGCATTGATTCAACAAGGTGCTGGAAGAATTCTTTAGAAATGTTGGCCCATATTGATAGGATAGCATCTTGCAGTTGATGGAGATTTGTGGGATGCACATCCAGGGCACGAAGCTCCCGTTCCACCACATCCCAAAGATGTTATATTGGGTTGAGATCTGGTGACTGTGGGAGCCATTTTAGTACAGTGAACTCATTGTCATGTTCAAAAAAACAATTTGAAATGATTTAAGCTTTGTGACATGGTGCATTATCCTGCTGGAAGTAGCCATCAGAGGATGGGTACATGGTGGTCATAAAAGGATGGACATGGTCAGAAACAATGCTCAGGTAGGCTGTGGCATTATACAAAGCCCAATTGGTACTAAGGGGCCTAAAGTGTGCCAAGAAAATATCCCCCACACCATTACACCACCACCACCAGCCTGCACAGTGGTAACAAGGCATGCCAGGTCCATGTTCTCATTCTGTTTATGCCAAATTCTGACTCTACCATCTGAATGTCTCAACAGAAACTGAGACTCATCAGACCAGGCAACATTTTTCCAGTCTTCAACTGTCCAATTTTGGTGAGCTTATGCAAATTGTAGCCTAATTTTCCTATTTTTAGTGGCGATGAGTGGTACCCGGTGGGGTCGTATTTGCTGGTGTAGCCCATCCGCCTCAAGGTTGTACGTGTTGTGGCTTCAGAAATGCTTTGCTGCATACCTTGGCTGTAACGAGTGGTTATTTGAGTCGTAAGTTGCTCAGATCACCTTTCTTTCCCATTCTGACATTCAGTTTGGAGTTCAGGAGATTGTCTAGACCTGGACCACATCCCTAAATGCATTGAAGAAGCTGCCATGTGATTGTTTGATTAGATAATTGCATTAACGAGAAATTTAACAGGTGTTCCTAATAATTCTTTAGGTGAGTGTATTTGCAGCTTTAATTTTTTTTGCACTTTGTGTTTGTGTGTATGTGTGACTGTACTGATGCTTGTCTTGGCCCTCTTAACAAACACTCTCAGCTGACTGAAGTCTGACTGAAATATCTCAACAACTATTCTTTTTTTAAATAATTTCTTTTTGGTGAAAAACTGAAGCAAAAAATAAAAACACTGCTTTACAGGTCACCATTTAAAAAAAATATGTATTTTTTTTTTAATCACATCCACCCTTCCACCCCACCCCTGCACAACAACAACAACATGCATTACAGAAACAAACAAAAAAGGGTTATAATAACAAAAAAATAAAAAGGGGAAGACAGTGATAACCAATGAAAACCAATATGATAACACTAACAATGGGGTGAGTTAGATGGCCAGGAAGAAGAAAACAGAAAGGAAAAATAAATTGAATTAAATTAAACTAAAGAATAAATCAAAATTGAAAAAAACCTTTAACTTGTTTATATTTGTCTATGGAGTTAAGGAGTATATTGATCAGGGGCCTGCTATCGATGATATTGTGTAGAACCGAAGCAATCAGTCAGGAGGAAGGACAGATAAGCCCTTCTAATGGGAGACAAAGGGTTGCCACTTCTTTAGAAAGCAATCATTAGATTCTCTAAGCGTAAACTTTATAGATCCAAAAACGACATCCCATCCCTTAGTCAGTTAGATTAATTAACATGTTGTGTTGTTCACTCCATATATTTAGATAAGGCCGGCCATTTAAAAAAAAAACAAAAAAAACAATATGGTTGTTTATTCAGTTTTTAGCAGCATTTAATGAACAATTTTTCCATAAGCCTCAGACAATGGCGGATTCAACTTTGTTGTTATGGTAACTCCTTTGCTCATTTTCATATTGCTTTGTCGCCTTTTAGAGGACGTTTGTGACTCTTTTGTAAGAAAAAGCACTCATGGAGATCCTCACGTTCAGTTCAGTTATATCCAAGAATTATTACGTCAAAAAAAAAAATTCTGTGGTTTACTTTCAACCAGTGTTGTAGTCAAGACCACCTAAACCGAGCCCAAGTCATTACCAAGACCAGAGTGTATCAAGACCAAGACAAGACAGAGACTTAGAGGGGTCGAGACCGAGACAAGACAGAGACTTAGAGGGGTTGAGACCGAGACAAGACAGAGACTTTGAGAGGTCGAGACCGAGACAAGACCAAGACTTTGAGGGGTCGAGACCGAGACAAGACAGAGACTTTGAGGGGTCGAGACAGGGACAAGACAGAGACTTTGAGAGGTCGAGGCCGAGACAAGACAGAGACTTTGAGGGGTCGAGGCCGAGACAAGACAGAGACTTTGAGGGGTCGAGACAGGGACAAGACAGAGACTTTGAGAGGTCGAGGCCGAGACAAGACAGAGACTTTGAGGGGTCGAGACAGGGACAAGACCAAGACTTTGAGGGGGCGAGACAGAGACAAGACAGAGACTTTGAGGGGGCGAGACAGAGACAAGACCAAGACTTTGAGGGGGCGAGACAGAGACAAGACCAAGACTTTGAGGGGTCGAGACAGGGACAAGACAGAGACTTTGAGGCGTTGAGACCGAGACTATGAGGGGTCGAGACTGAGACAAGACCGAGACTAGACCAAACAACTGAAACATACAGTGTGTACACAACTAGTTCATATGTAAAGCTAATGTTTGCTAAATCCCTTTGGGTGAGGGGTGAAGAGATTTTTAGAGAGTTTTGGTACAGAGGCAGATTGATAACTTTAACTTCGCTAGCGTCACTAATACTTTCTTTATGCTTCCTTTTTAAGTGCTGATAAAAGTTTTAGGTGGTCCCAGCTGTCTCAATCAGCATTACATGGCAGAATTTACACACTGCTGTGGGTTTTCTTTTAGATGTTGTTTTCTTGATAAAATATAGTAAATAAAATGTTTTCAATGAAATATTATTACCGAGGATTTAGCTGACATCTCGAGAGACAACCGGAGCTTCTTCTCCTGTCACCTACATTCACTTTGGGAGTACGTTTTAAAGGTGGGCGGGGAACGGGGGTTGACAGTAACACAAGTTATTGGTTGCATTTGAAGCAGGACATTTTACATCCAATCACGGTAATTATGTCAACATAAGTCGGACGGTACACAGGCAGTTTAATGATATCCCTGCTGCCTGAGTCCTCTTCATCTGAAACTGAGTAAAAATGTGTAGGATTCCGAGACCGTTCTCCAGTACTACAAAACTGCTTTCGACAGAACATATCCTAAACTTAAACCCAGGGGTTCTGTTAAAAACTGTTCACAGTGTGTTCACTAATCTGTTTCAGTCCTCCTCTCTCACTCAAACGCCAAAAAACCCTCCAAACTGTCACCCAGCCCG
Organism: Zingel zingel; assembly: GCA_023566125.1. Taxonomy (NCBI): domain Eukaryota; kingdom Metazoa; phylum Chordata; class Actinopteri; order Perciformes; family Percidae; genus Zingel; species Zingel zingel. Next base: position 4,675,853 of record CM042315.1, read on the forward strand.
TCGATACACTTGAGAATGATCTCATTTGGAGGAGGAGGAGGGGAGGTTAACATTTTCCAGAAAATGATTCCAAATTTCATAATCTCAAAATTAAATAATAGAAAATAAACTTAATACAAATCATCTTGTTTTTACAATTAATTAATATGAATCAACTCCCAACAGTGGTACCGGCTCAGAGTCTGTAATAACAGCAGGACATAAAGTAAAATTGGTTTAAATTTGTTGTCCATTGATGTGATATTATTAATCTAGGCTTCGTTATGTATACATCTACAGGAAAAGGACAATTTTTGAAATAACTAATTCATCAATACAGAGCCGAGTCATACAGCATGAGGTCGACTGGCATTTCGGCAACAAAAGAGTTTGGACATTCAGCATTTTGATGTGAGTTTTTTAAAGCATGAGACGTTAGAGCTGGAAACAGAGTGAATCACATGAACCCAAACTGCAAGAGCAGCAGGCAGGAAAACAACCCTGCAGAGTCCTTTATGTGCTGATGGGAAAGGTCGAGACTAATCATGAGAACAAACAAAGAGGAACATCGGTCACATGTTGAAACTAACCAACAGGGATGTGACAGTAAGGGGGAGTTGAACAATACTAATTGCAGTGAATAACTGACTCCATCATATCTGACTCCATCATATCTGACTCCACATAACTGTGGATGTTTGTACCTACTGTGTCCTCAAAAATACATTTATAAACAGATTGACTCAGGCAGAAAACACAGAATTACTAATTTAACAACCACCAAGTCCTCCAAACCATAAAACAATATCGGCTGTTTATACCTTCCTTCCTTTATACCTGCTAATACAGGAGCATTTAATAAATTAGCGCCCCTAGCGGTGGCAGAAATACAATCTCATATCTAAACATCCTGTTCTCACGAACCATTCATTCAAAAAGCTACGAAAAGTTAAGCACTGTAATTCGTAAGCATTCTACGTTTTTTTTTCTGTATTCACTACATTGGGCACGGGTAAAGTAAAAAGAAATCTCTATTTCCGCACCACTAACTAGGCTCAAAATAGCACCACACTTCCACGGTAGCATAATGAGGGTCCCTACATGTAAACAGAAGCATTGAGAACTTTTTAAGTGTACAGACATTAGAAAGATAGTTTATAAAGACAGAAGAGTTCACGTATACAGGCGGGCGCCATCTTGGGAAAACAGCCACGACCAGTCAAACAACGAACGCCGTGTAACCAGTAACATGGCTCAAGCACGCCGTTCGTCGTTCGACATGAATCCGCTCTCCCGGGGGAAAGTCCTGTGTTTGTTTGACCCATCCACCACCCCAACATACCTCCTACGTGTCGCTCTTAACTTCGTCACCTTACTTCCAGCTTTGCTCCTGTCATGACTATTACGGCCACTAGAGGGCGCCGCCACTATAAACGTAAACATAGGTCGTATTTTGCTGCTTGAACAAACAGATGTCGTAAGAAAATGCCTCACATAATAATGGATTGTTTGGTTTTGTACCACTGCTCTGTTTTGCAGAATATTCGCAAAAAAAACAACCAAATTTGATTACGACTTGATTCTTTTCTCATAACCAATCGGATGCAGACACTGTTCAACGATTCAACAAGCACACTGATGATGCCTGAATGCTATTGTGGCTGAATGGAGGCAAATCTCTGAAACCAGAAGAGTGGAGGCTGGGGCAGCAGATTAATTTGAATAATTTTGGAATAATATTTTCAACTAGCACGTGGGATTTCTGTAAAAGGACAAACGAGTATATTTCTCTACATGTCGCACTGTCCCTTTAAATAAAAATACTGATTAAGAACATCTGTATTGTATATACCATATTTCTTGTGTTGCTGCCTTTCTCTTTCTTCGCTCGTCTCTCTTTAACAATGCAAACATACTGCAATAATTGCATCGATCTGTTTGCCTTCCAGTGTTACAGCTCATCATGAATAATTTATGAATGGAGTTCTTTATTCAGCATTATAACTCCTCAACTGCAATGCTTTTTTGAATGCACACAATGGATTCAGCATTACAGCAGTAACCCATCTGGGGTGTCGTGCTTTGCCTTGGAAGCAGGTGCTGAAGCATCTTAAGTGATAACGATAACAGATGGTCCAACATGTGGAGCAATCGATTGGGCCTCAAGCACAAACATGAGGGCAGAAGATCATATATGAACTGAAATTTGATTTCATCCTTTTTTTTTCCTTCCCCTGCTTCCCTTCCTCACGTCTTAGTCCGTCCCACCGAGGAAGCATGGGAGACATGAGAGGAAATCATGCGAGGAGAGAGGAAACGAGGAAACGAGTGGATGTGTTTTTAGAGGGATGAGACGTTCTTAGCTCTGAGGCGTCACGTGACTACTTCTTCTGTTTGGGAGGAATTAGCAACGGCTTTCAGCTGCACGGCTTCTGGGAAGGTTGCTCCCGAATATCCTTGTGTATCGTAAATCAAAGAATTGATTTCAAATATTGCTAACTTACACAGCACTGAATGGTTTGGGAGCAAAATAAATGTCTGGGGAGAAAATATCTGTTATAAAGAGGTGCTCTGCTTTTCTGCAGACTCTCGTTTTATCACATCTGGACTGTGGCCCAATGATATGGTTAGGTGCTGCAAAGAAGGATCTAGGACAACTGCAGCTGGCTCAGAACAGAGCAGCTTGTCTTGCCCTTCAATGCACAATTAGGTCCAATGTAAACAACATGCATGTCAATCTCTCCTGAAAGTTGAGGAGAGGCTATCAGCATCACTCCTGGCTTTTGTTAGAAACATTAATGAACTGAAAATTCCTAATTGTTTAGTATAGTCAACTCACATTTAGCTCTAACTAGAGCCCGACCGATAAAGGATTTAAAAATCCGATATTCCGATATATATTTAAAAAAAAAACATCCAGAAACGCGTAACAAAACATAAACAGATCAATAACTAATGTTAGGGAAACATTAGTTATTTGTAGTTATTTATGAACTAAAAAAATATGATAATGCAGTTTAAAAATAAACTTGTTTGTTTTATTGTCACAACAGAACAGAGGAACATCAAAATATCAAAGTTCTGATAAATAAAATGTATAAAAATACAAACTTAAGATATGAAACAAAGTCCTTTGAACAAAAAAATAATCAGAGTGTTGCCAACAGGGAGGTTGTAGAGCGTCCTCTGGTGGACAGACTATGCAACGCCAACACTCAGAACATGGTTGAAGGGGGTTTTGTCCGTTTTTATTAAATTTTTTAAATATTCATTTATTGGCCATTATAAATGCCGAAACCGATAGTTTGGAAAATGCCTAATATCGGCCCGCCGATATATCGGTTGGGATCTAGCTCTAACACACATACATACCCCACCAGACATGCCACCAGAGGTCTTTTCACAGTTCCTAGATCCAGAACACAATCAATGCAACGTACAGTAGTATCGAGGTTGCATGGAACGCATTTCCAGCTCAGATTGCAAAAGCGCATTTTTTGTAACTACATTTTGTACTTTTTATGTATAGGAATATTTATATACAAATATGTTGTACGATTTCACTTTTGTATATTCAGTGCTTATGAATTTAGTGTAATATATAAATAAGAGTATATGAAGAGGAATATGCATAACTATGTTTGCGAGAAAGGATATTGTTAGTTATACTATTCTTGTTTTTATATCATGGGGTTGTTTTGTCTGAAAACGTCTTATGTGTTCATATCTTTTAGGTTTTGTGTGGAGCCCAGGAAGAGTAGCTGATGTTCTGCATCAGCTGATGGGGAGCCTAATCAAATCAAATCAAATGTCTGATATGCTGCTCTGTTACGAGCCATCCAGAGCTCTCAGATCATCAGGGCCGGGCTTGCTCAGGTGCAGGGTCAGAACCAAACATGCAGAAGCAGCTTTTTAGTTTCTATGCACCGCATATCTGGAATAAACATCCACAACACTCAAGATCTGCCCCAAAACACTTTGTTCATTTAATCAAGGCTTAAAAACTGTTCTGAGAGTCACACTTATATACTTCTAAAGTATTTTAAACCTTTTTTTTGTTTTATTTGCTTTGTATGCTTATGTAAAGCACTTTGAATTGCCTTTGTGTCTGAATTGTGCTCTATAAATAAATTGCCTTGCCTATAAAAAGACCAACTGCACCACAAATAAGAGTTCAAAGTAAGATTTGTCACTCGTGCACTCTTAAAATTGCTCTAAATGCTTTGTAGTTACATTCTGTTATCTTGTCAAGGCTGATGAGTCATACATCGAGCGCTCACACAACTTTAAGCACGATATCTCACCACATCCCATGACGGTTCAAAACACTCCTTTGTCTTGACATAGGCCTATCTCTTGTCTCTTACGATAGTTAATCACTCAAACACAGAAACCTTTAATCAGCCCCGGCGTTTTCCTCCAATGTGCTGATGATAATGACGCCGTAATTTGCAGTTTCCCTGCTTCGTTTCTTACGGAATTGTTTAGGAAAATCGAAGTGCCTAAAAGCCTCTCCACAAGTCCTTGTTAAGCTCTTTAGCAACAAAAAAAACACCATTAGTGAAACGAGTCATACATATAAACTGCCACCTTATACACTGCGTTCTATTAAAAGACACAGAGCTGAGGCTGGGGGATAATTAGCCTGCCAAACAGCATCCAATTAAAAATCCATTTTATATAAGGTCAGAAATCTTCATCTCGGCACTTGCTTTACTTATCTCTTGCTGAGTACCTGCTGTTCCAATGCACAGAAATACAGCTGTTACACTCTCACTTCATGAGGAGAACAGGCGACACGCATTTTGGATTTTGACCCACACTTAAGACACATAAGTGTGTCTTACGGCTCTCTATATTAGCCGACCAACTGTGTCCAGATTCATTTAAAATGCATTGGTTTGTGAAGGAGGTGGATGGGTCATTATCTTAAAGTGCCCTTCGTTCGCTCTTCTCTCATTTTGTATGCAACACTCATTTTCTCCTCTCTCTCGGCCCATCCCTCGGGTAGAAACAAAAATCAGAATCAGAATCAGAAAGGGTTTTATTGCCAAGTACGTTTTTTAACACATACAAGGAATTTGTTTTGGTGTTGTTGGTGCACGTCACACATTCTCTAGATGGAATATTAAACAATATAAGTATAGGTATAAACAATGTAAGTATAAGTATATGTACACAGTATGCATTCAATTAAATTAAAAATAAAGATAGAAATAAAAAAAAATAAAAAAGAGCAAAGAGCATTACAGCAGAGAGAGAGAGAACAGTGGCATGAAGAGCCAGGGGTGGAGAGTCAGGGTGGTTTCCGGGCCTTGTTAATAAGGCTAGGGGCGGAGGGGAAAAAGCTGTTCTTGTGAGGTGAGGTTTTGGTCCTGATGGACCTCAGCCTCCTGCCAGAGGGGAGTGGCTCAAACGGTTTGTGTCCGGGGTGGGAGGGATCGGCCACAATCTTTCCAGCACGCTTCAGAGTCCTGGTGGCATAAAGGTCCTGGAGTGGCGGCAGATTGCAGCCAATCACCTTCTCTGCTGACCGAATGACACGCTGCAGTCTGCCCTTGTGCTTGGCAGTGGCAGCAGCGTACCAGATGGTGATGGAGGATGTGAGGATGGACTCAGTGATGGCTGTGAAGAAGTGCACCATCATTGTCTTTGGCAGGTTGAATTTCTTCAGCTGCTGCAGGAAGTACATCCTCTGTTGTGCTTTCTTGACGAGGGAGCTGATGTTCAGCTCCCACTTGAGGTCTTGGGAGATGATAGTTCCCAGGAAGCGGAAAGACTGCACAGTGTTAATTGTGGAGCCACAGAGGGTGATGGGGGCAGGTGGGGCTGGGTTCTTTCTGAAGTCCACAACCATCTCCACTTTTTTTTTTGTCTGGTTTTGGTGGTCAGCCTCCCACCTGTAGGCGGACTCGTCTCCATCAGAGATGAGTCCGATGAGGGAGGTGTCGTCCGCAAACTTCAGAAGCTTGATGGACTGGTGACTGGAGGTGCAGCTGTTGGTGTACAGGGAGAAGAGCAGGGGGGAAAGAACACAGCCCTGGGGTGATCCGGTGCTGAAAAGCCACAACAAACAACATTAAATATCGAAATAAGGCATAAGAAGGCCCCTCATCTTTCAAATCTCCAAGTGAAATGAGATTATTTTTTTTCTAACTTTGGAGCTCAGATTTGAAGATGCAATCTGTTTCATTCACATTAAAGTTTTCTTTCATGAGCACATGTTCTTCTCGACCAATATTCCACAACCACCTCGCATGCATGTCAGAGGACTCCTTTAAAAAATCGGCATCTTTGAAAAGGTCTTCTGTTCAAAGTTCATTCACCGTTGAAAAGTTCATTTACTTACTTGTTACATGTAATGAAATTCAGCCTACAGGCACATGCTGCGTTTAACTGTTTTAAATCAAGAAACCTGCATGTAAAGACTTGGAAAAGTCACACTTCACCAAAAGCGATTAGAGCACAATTTCGATCCCTTCCGAAAAGTGATTCCTGATTTACTCTGTAACATTGAAAGAGTTGTTTTGTATCATGCAAAAAAGAGAAAGGGGTCCGTCCTCAGTTGCTTTTCCATTTTGTCCCATTAAAGGGTTTTTTGGGGGAGATTTTCTTACGTAATCTGATGCGAGCCCGAAAAAAAAAAAAAAAGGACAGAGGGTGTCAAATGCTGCACAGATTCATGTGAAGTCCCCTGAGGCAAACTTGTCATTTGTGATATAGTGTTATATAAATAAAATTGACTTTTACTAGAAAGTGTGTGAGTGTGTCTGTGTGTATAAGTATTATGTGTTATAGCTTTGTGATGGTGTGTACCATGTTTCTCATCCAGTGCATGCTGGGATGGACTCCTGCTCCATGGACCCTGAATAAAAAAATGTATTGATCTCCAGAAGTTCCATTAAAAATCGAATTAG